>JAYESA010000006.1:143172838-143687838 GCA_036927795.1 Iris macrosiphon | reverse complement strand
CGACGCCAGGGTGCTCAAGGCCGAGTCTATGCACTGACTCGGGATGAGGCATCCGTCTCTGAAACTGTCGTGACAGGTACTTTACTTTTCAGAAAATTGCCCACTAGAGTCTTATTCGATTTAGGTGCTACGCATAGTTTCATATCTGTTGATTTTACTGTTGAGCATAAATTAGCTTCTACTCCATTAACTATGAATCTTTGCGTGAGCACACCTTCGGGAGTCGACATGCCTGCCCACGCGATCTGTAGGAATGGTTATATTTGCATCGGAGGAAGGAAGCTTTCCTTAGAAGTCATTGTACTAGACATTAAGGATTACGATATTATTCTCGGGATGGATTGGTTGGGTGCTTGCCATGCAACAATCGAGTGCACGGAGAAGCGAGTCGTATTTCGTCTACCCGACGAGGCAGACTTCTACTATTCATGCAGCGCTGTACCGAAGACGACAATGGTGATATCAGTAATTTCGGCTAGGCGTATGTTGCATTCGGGTTGTGAAGGGTACTTAGCTTCTGTTCGAGACACCCGGCAGGAAAGTACAAATGCAGCTCAGGCTGAAGTCATAGCAGATTTCCTCGATGTGTTCCCGGATGAGCTACCTGGAATGCCTTCTGATCGTGAGATCGAATTCAGCATTGACACTTTTTCGGATTCACGACCGATATCAAAGGCACCTTATCGAATGGCCCCAGCAGAGCTGAAGGAACTTAAGGTTCAGTTACAAGATCTGTTGGACCATGGATACATTAGTCCAAGCGACCAGACACATTTTTCGATGTAGTGTTGACACTAAGTTGGACAGATTTGGAGACATTTGACCCTGACACGTTTTTTGGTGCAAAGCGGCCCACATGTGGACCCCATTTTGCCCCGAAATATTATTTTTGCCCTTGTCTCCAAATTGGACTCAAGGACATGCGTTTCTAGCTGATTAATATTTTCTGGATCTGATGGTGATGTCTATTTCAGCAACCAGAGTACTGTCTGTAAATCCCGCTGAAGCCATGTCACTACCACATTTTAGGAAAAAGGGTATTTTAGTAATTTCCTATTTAAATAAATATTGTGCATGGTAAATAATTTTTGTTGTATTATTTAATTATTGTTGGATATTATTTAATTATTTTTGACTTATTTTAGTGGACCCAACTAGTGTAGTTTGGACCCATGGACCAACATGAATTAAATAGTTAGATTTGGCCCATTTAGAAAGCCCATAGTTAAGGAGATGGATTAAATTAATTAAGTGATTAGACTAGAAGCTTCCTTCCTTAATTATTTCTTCATGAGAGGCCCCAAGGGGTACATTGGACATTTTACAATTGCTTGGGAGAGGGGCAAGGCCGGCCTATTAAAAGAGGGGGGGAATTTCTCTCTCCTCTTATTCTCATTCCAAATCTAGATCTAGAATTTCCACTCCCAAATTCCCTCCATTTCCATTCCAATTTCCTACCAAATTCATTCCAAATTCTTCCCAATTCACCATTAGAGAAGAAGAAAGCAAGGATCTAGAAGAAGGAAGCAAGGATCTACAAAGAGGAGCAAGGATCTACAATTTGAAAGCAAGTTCTTCTCAATTGGAGGTTTCATTGGGAATCCATCTCCCAATAGGTATAATTCAGATTTTTCCATTTAAATAGCTTCTAAATTTGAGATTTAATCATGTAAAATCAACCTATATGTATGTACTACCCATAGGACTTTGTTTTGTGTTCATAGGAGACCCATGGAGAAAGTTATGGTATTTTTTGTGTTAATTTTGTTGGAATTCCGAATTTACATTTTGTTGTGTGTATCAATTGATCCTATAGATCAATTGGACATGAGCTTATGTGTTTGGGGCTAGTGTTGTGTCCATAATTTGGTACATGTGGTTCGTATCCTAACTATTTGGTGATGCGTGTCATTTTGGGGGTTTTCCCTCCGACACGGGGCTTTGAACATGTCGTATTTTGACACGGACACATAGATCTACTTTTGACACTTTAATTTATTCATAAATATTATTTATGATTTGTTTGTATCCTTCGGGGTGCAATTGGTTGTGTGTTGGACTCGTGTCACATGCGTATCCTAGATCTAGTGGGATACGGTGTGATACTCTCCAATTGTGTGGATTTTTGAATAGATCTAATTATGTATGGTTTAAATTCTTCAATTATAATTAGTAAATATATATAGATACTATATATTTATTTTGTGTATTTATTATAGTAATTATTGTAGCATAGATCTATATATTTTTGTGTGTGCTAATATGATGTACAAATATAATATGTAGCTTTCTTGCATGTAATTATATATATACTTATGTTAATAGTATAAATTATACATAAATGTTTTAAAAATATATTTATATGTTTAATTGTGTAATTATATTATTTATAATTATTATGTAATTATTTGTATATTAATGTATATATTTTAGGTGTGCTTCTAGCCATGTAAAATATGAACATTAATATGTGCATGTGTGGTAACTATTGGTATTTAATTATAAGTTTATATGTGCATATATATATAAGTATATAATTATTTATTTATATATATGTATTATGATTATTATTGCATATATATATTTATATATATATATATTTCTGTGTTTTAGTGACAGTGGGTTTGTGACAGTGAAACTGTCGCTAAATAGGCGGGTTAGCAGCAGCCGCTGTAGCCCACTGTGCATTAATGACAGTTCTGTCATTAATGCTGCGGGAGGGATCTTAGCAGCAGCGATTTTGTATATGGAGTTTCTGCGATGAATTTTCAGTGACAGTCAAGACTGTCACTATTAAACCTGTTTTTATTTTATCTTGTTTTGTTCACTGTTTTCAGTGACGCTTTGGCAGTTTTAAATTATATTTTATATATTATTATTGTATATATATATATATGTGTATATATATGTGTTTTGTGAGGTATAATATTTGTAATAATATATTATGTTATTTGTATACATATTGGTTTGTATATATATTATTTTAGGGTATATATTATTTGTATTAGTAGTATACTTTGTGTGAGTATGATTTGGGATCTAATTTTTATTCCTAAATTGTTGTATTTTATTTCTATATTATTTATATAGATTTCTTGTGAGGATGACCTTGGTTTGACTTTAGTTGACTTCAGAGTTGACCATAGTTGACTTTTGACTTAGAATTTATTTATTGACCTAGGAGTTGACTAGTTTGACTTGTTCTCTTTCCGGGACCTTGTTTTAATATGGTATTCCATATCTAGGTCTTCGAGGCACCGAGTCAGATATCTGTGAGACTGTTCTTTGAATTTCAGGCGAGTACATTCTCTGATAGTTTCTCATTTATGATATCCTCTATGTTCGTTGTATCTAGTGTAGATTTACATGTTTCTCTCGACACTATGGTTACACGGATTGGTATATCCGGATCTCGTCATGAGATGTTATTCCTTGGTATATGGTGTATATGGTGCAAGTATTGTTTTATTGGTTATCTTGTACATGTACAGACACCGATTCTCGGGGAGACTAGCTATCTTCTTGGGGAATCTAGTGCCATAGCATACCGTGGTTGGATCTATTATACCAGTTGGGGGTGGAGAGTATTAGTATAGATATGTGATCAAATCCCTATTGAATAAAGTATTGGTAAGCGAATAGTGTTGATCATGCACCGCACGTATGATTAGCCAGGCCGCATTGTATCTTGCCCAAGCCGATCACATGTTAAGCTAGTACTCACACACTTAGTCATTAGGATTATTATTTCATTGGCATATTGTTCATTATTGTATTTCTTTCCAGTATTTCCTTATTGTCTATATATCTCTTGTATCTATTTTGTGCATCTTGTTTATCCACAGTTATTTACTGTTACATAGTTTTTATCATGGATTAGAACTGCTGTTAGATATGTACTCTGCTCCTTTCCTGACTGGATATATTTTTCCAGATGACACTGAGGAGTACCCTACCTATTATGGACCCCAGGATGTTGTGGGTTTAGATTCGGAGACCCTGGCTCAAGAGGGACTTATCCCAACTGAGACAGTTGATCCTGGAGTGTAGCTTATAGTATGATAGGATTCTTTTGTACTGGATTTGTCTCCAGCTTATTTTTGTTACTCTTCAGACTCATTGATGTATTATTTTAAACTCATGAGTTGATGACTATTCTATTCTTATCTGATTCGTGTTCATTCTATCTTAGTTCTGTGATTGAGTACACTATCTTTTGGTGGTTCATTATATTAGATAGACTTTCTAGACAGCGTTCTACCGCCGATTCTGCAGCGTAGGCTGGGCGTTGTTTCCGACTAGTACCCTTACCCCGGGTGCGGGTTATGACAAGCCAGAGCTACAATTGGAGCTGAAAACCCAGGCAAGTGTACCTTGCCAACTTGCAGTTTTGTTACATATTACTTGGACTTAATTATAACTGTTGTACATGCTCAACCCTAGGGCCGTGTGACTTACTTAGCTTCCGATTAATAGTCGGGTGCCAACACCGTACGCGGGGTTGTGTAATGTCACCTAGAGATGGATATCGCGACATTTACATTCTCGTACTTGCCATATCAAGTACATTATACCCAGGACACTTGACATGAATCATGAGACAGAATCTTCCTGAATATTCAAGGTGATTCTGTTTAGGATACAGGTTTATGACTTATACATTTTACATGCTTAGATTTTATCCTGACTTATTGCATTAGTTTAATCTTGCGTGACATGAACATGAGACATTATGGAACTGTGACGTGAGATTACATTGGGTGGGGAGAGATTTACCATACAAAAGGCTGAATATATATATATAATACTTTAATGGAAGTGCCTTAGACTCTGACACAGAGCTTTGGTACCATACTGGCCCTTCGAGAAAATACTGCTATGGGTTCCTCCGACACTGATCCTGTAGTAGTCTCAGCCTGAGTATGACTAAACTCTCACTTGCATAACACTTAGCTGGTTTAATTATTTACCCTATTGTTTTTCTTTATTTCTGCACTGCATTTATTTTGGCTTGAGCTTTCTTGTACCTTGTTATGTCCCCTGGGGACCTGGATCCGGATTATGTCCCCAGGATTAGCAAACGAGATTTATCCAGAGGTATAAGGAACAGGAGCACTTCTCAAAACAGTACCAGTACCTGATGACGAGGTGATCGCTGAGGACTTCTCCTGAACAACTTATACTTCCATGCTCAGTTTTATAGCAAAATAAACTCTTTTATTCCTGTTTAAATAAATATTGTAACAGACTTGATTATCGGGTTGTTCCCCGATTTTATTTACTTTTGACTGGATGTTGTTTAATATTTCTTTTGCTGATATTGCTATCTTTATTCTGTGGATGAGATTAGTAAACCCTGACTGTTGTAATACAGCTTAAGTATGCCCCGATGGATCTATTAAGTTGGGTTGTCCATTGGTGCGTGCTGCTGGCCATTGCCACGTGTCTAGTCCCTCGATATTTTGGGACTGGAGCGTGACATAGTTTTTGTGGTGGCCCATGCAGGTCAACGACTAAATTGTTCGGTTTCAACTTAGGGACCGAACAGGCCTGCAATAAGAATATGATAAGTTTTTAGGATCTCATCCACTTGCTTGAATCGTTCTTGATATCTGTATCATATTCGAATTAATTTTTGATTTGTATCTTGCCTTGATTCATGTGCACCTCTTATAGTTTATTTTTGATGCAGAGTAATAGATTCACAAGTAAACGACGGAACTCCAGCAAGAACACCAATAGGTGCTGAAGCCACCTACGGAGAAGATGAAGTGACGCTATTGAGTGGAGATCCCTCTACTCACCGAAGCAGCCAAGCAGATCAGCAAACTTCTAGATTTCGGCGTGATGACATTCCACTGCCGCCGTAGTTCGTTCCACCGATGCCTGTATTCCCACAAGGGCAGCCAATTAACGGGCAACAAATATTCTAGATGATCTACGCAATGATGCAAGCCCAACAACAAGTCCAACACGAGGCTCAGCGTCGCGAGGCTGATTACTTGAGGAACAGTTTAGTAAATGCACTGGAGCAGGCCAACCTACCAGCTAGACGGCAACCGACGGGCTCTATCACTGATTTTCGCCAACTGAAGCCCCGTACCTTCTCAGGCAAGGAGGAGCCCACAGAAGTTCATGAGTGGCTCACCAACATACAACATCAATTAGAAGCAGCTGAGCTACCAAGGGAACGTTGGATGACTACCGTCAGAATGCAATTGACGGGCAATGCTCACCACTGGTGGCTATCTGAAGAGAGACGGCTCGGAATAGACCGAGTTACTTGGGAAGAGTTCTCTAGAATCTTTCAAGAGATGTACATTCCGGCTATCGCTCGATCAGAACTTCGGGACAAGTTCAATCGCCTCACTCAGGATGTTATGACGGTAGAAGAGTACAACGTCGAGTTTATTCGTCTGAGTCATTTTGCCCCTACCTTGATCCCAACAGAAGAAGATAAGGCTGAGAAGTTCTTTGATGGGCTAAAATTTGAGCTACAAAGAATGATCGGATCCGTCGCACCTACTTCGTACACGAACGTCCTTGCTGCAGCTCGACGTATGGAGCGTGTCATCAGACGAGAATCCAACCTGAAGAGGCCTTCCACATCAGCACTAGCCAGAGCAACGAATGGAGAAGCTGCCAAGAAACCTCATCTGCATCAAGCACCACAGGGAGCTGCATCCAAATCCCTGACTCTTCTTACTTGTTACTACTGCGGCAAGATAGGCCATGTTGAGAAGGAGTGTAGACGTAAATTCGGACTGTGCTTAGGTTGCGGATCCAGACAACATGCAGTGAGGGATTGCCCTGAACGTAGAGAAGGAGCACCAAGGGCAAACCAACAACCTCTACCAGCACCAGGAGGACATCAACCAAGGCCACCCTTGGCACTTCAAGCAGCACCCTACCAGCAAGCCCAGCAACAGCAGAGGGCACCTCCTCAAGGACGCGGCCAAGCTTTCGCGATGACTGTGGGAGACGCGCAGAACCATGGAGTAGCTAATGCGCGTAAGTTTTTGTAGTTCTGTTTCTATTATTGCTTTAGTTCGTGCCCGTTGGTTCGTGACCCTAGACTTAACCTGATAGTTTTAACTTGATAATTGATAACCTAGTGTTAATCTAAGTAATTTTAAACTTGCCAATAATTTAGAATATTTTATAAATGTTAAACTGATAAGTTTTAAAGGATAAAACTGGTTTTCTAAAACTGTAATTTTCTAGATTTCCTACAATTGGGAAATTGCATAACTTCTATTGCTTAGGGAAATGATTTTCCCTATGTATTTAAACCCTCAACCTTGATTTTTCTTCATCGTATTGTGATTCGAATAAATTTTGCAACCGTGTCATCTCTGTTGACTGGTTATTCTTTGATTGCGAGGACACAATCCTCTTAAGGGGGGTAGATTGTAAATCCCCTGATTTTCAAGAATTTTTAAATTTGGATTTTTTAAAATTTTCTGAAATTTTCAGGGATTTTTCTGAAATTAAACTAAGGTGTTTTAATAATTAAATAATTTTTAAATGATAATAAATAATATTAAAATATTATGAAAATAATATTTTATGGTGTAAAATGAAAAACTAAACATAGGGTAATGTTTCGGGAATTTATTGGACCCCGAAAGCAATTTAAAAGCCCTAAAAACTAATTAATTAATTAAACCACAATAAACCGGGTTTATTTGAAATAAACCAAACCAAACCAATTTCTGAACCGGACCGGGTTCATTGAACCAAACCCAATCTTTAGCGGGTCGGACCCGGGTCTAACCCAGACCCGACCCACTAGCCTAGACCCGACCCGCATTGTTTTGGATCGGGCCGGATCCACTAGGACCCGACCCGTCCGCCCGTCGAACCCGACCCGCTATCCTCCTCCTCTCCCAAATGCTCAGCCGACTCTCTCCGACCCCTCACCTCCCGCCGTCGGCAGCCGCGCCGCTCCGGCTACCCGAAACGGCCGCCGCCGGCCGCTCCCTCTTCCTCTCCCTCCACCGGCCGCCCCACCAGCTTCTTCCTCCTCTCTATATAAGCCCTAGCCGCCCGGGAGCTCTGCCCTAGACCTCGCCGGAGCCCCGCCTTCCCCGACTTCAGTAACCGGCCGTCTCCGAGCCAAACAACTCAGGCACCTCCCCGCCTCGCTATCGACCGCCTCCTTCCTCCTCTGCAAGCACCCGCAGGCCAGCCCCGAGCCCGCCTCGCCCCAGCCTCCGGACCTCGCCGCCCGGCCACCCTTCCCTCCGCGAGCCCTCGCCTAGCAGCTCGCCCCGTCGTGGCCAGCCGACTCCGACGACACCCAGCAATCAGATGCCCTAGGGAGGACACGGACACAGCCGCCTCTGACCGGACACAACCCTAATCCTAGACGCGACGCGGACACGTGTCGGACACGAAGAATTCGATTTCCCGGAGCCCTGTTCAGGTACTCGTATCTCTCTCCTCGTAGCTCTGTTTTTGATTCCGTCAGTTGCATTGCATAGCCTGCATGACCCCCTCGGTGTCCGTGCGACCCGCTCGGTGCATCGCGTCCTGTGGTGATCGCGAACCGCGATCCAAAAACAGGAAAAATAATGCCCTGTTTCACCCCGGAACTGAGTATGCCCCGCCAAACGGGATGACTTGGTCGTACACGGTCTTCACCGATACGTGCGCGCCGTCGATACGGACGTACGGGATTTCGCAGAAGATGATTCGGATGTGCGTGCACACCGGAATCAATGCGTATCCGCGGACACCATCCCGTATCCGTCCTTTCTGGTTCTCGTTGTAACTTAGTATACACATGTCGGATCGAGACGAAACTTGCACCATCGGACTCATAATAATACGCTGGTCCTGTGAGCCAAGTTTGGTTTGATTCTGAGAATGTTGACAAAATCACGTATCGTGGGCCCCACAGGCCCCACAGGCTCTACTCGACGGGCGATTTTGAGAACGGCTCATCGGAATCCAATTCTGGAAGTTCCGTTGGGTTCATATCATCGTTCCTGACCTGTTGACACTAAGTTGGACAAATTTGGAAACCTTTGACCCTGACACGTTTTTCGGTGCAAAGTGGCCTACATGTGGACCCTGTTTTGCCCCAAAATATTATTTTTGCCCTTGTCTCTAAATTGGACTCAAGGACATGCGTTTCTAGCTGATTAATATTTTCTGGATCTGATGGTGATATCTATTTCAGCAACCAGAGTACTGCCTGCAAATTCTGCTGAAACCAGAGCTACAATTGGAGCTGAAAACCCAGGCAAGTGTACCTTGCCAACTTGCAGTTTTGTTACATATTACTTGGACTTAATTATAACTGTTGTACATGCTCAACCCTAGGGCTGTGTGACTTACTTAGCTTCCAATTAATAGTCGGGTGCCAACACCATACGCGGGGTTGTGTAATGTCACTTAGAGATGGATATCGCGACATTTATATTCTCGTACTTGCCATATCAAGTACATTATACCCAGGACACTTGACACGAATCATGAGACAGAATCTTTCTGAATATTCAAGGTGATTCTGTTTAGGATACAGGTTTATGACTTATATATTTTACATGCTTAGATTTTATCCTGACTTATTGCATTAGTTTAATCTTGCGTGACATGAACATGAGACATTATGGAACTGTGACGTGAGATTACATTGGGTGGGGAGAGATTTACCATACAAAAGGCTGAATATATATATATATATATATATATATATATATATATATATATATATATATATATATATATATATATATATATATATATATATATATAATACTTTAATGGAAGTGCCTTAGACTCTGATACAGAGCTTTGGTACCGTACTGGCCCTTCGAGAAAATACTGCTATGGGTTCCTCCGACACTGATCCTGTAGTAGTCTCAGCCTGAGTATGACTAAACTCTCACTTGCATAACACTTAGCTGGTTTAATTATTTACCCTATTGTTTTCCTTTATTTCTGTACTGCATTTATTTTGGCTTGAGCTTTCTTGTACCTTGCTATGTCCCCTGAGGACCTGGATCCGGATTATGTCCCCAGGATTAGCAGACGAGGTTTATCCAGAGGTATACGGAACAGGAGCACTTCTTGGAACAGTACCAGTACCTGATGACGAGGTGATCGCTGAGGACTTCTCATGAACAACTGCTACTTCCATGCTCAGTTTTATAGCAAAATAAACTCTTTTATTCATGTTTAAATGAACATTGTAACAGACTTGATTATCGGGTTGTTCCCCGATTTTATTTACTTTTGACTGGATGTTGTTTAATATTTCTTTTGCTGATATTGCTATCTTTATTCTGTAGATGAGATTAGTAAATCCTGACTGTTATAATACAGCTTAAGTATGCCCCGATGGATCCATTAAGTTGGGTTGTCCATTGGTGCGTGCTGCTGGCCATTGCCACGTGTCTAGTCCCTCGATATTTTGGGACTGGGGCGTGACATTTCTCCATGGGGCGCTCCGGTACTGTTCGTAAAGAAAAAGGATGGATCCATGCGGTTGTATATTGACTACCGAGAACTGAATAAGGCGACCGTGCAAAATCAGTACTCATTGCCAAGGATAGATGACTTATTTGATCAGCTGCAAGGTGCAACAGTTTTCTCTAAAGTTGATCTCAGGTCAGGGTATCACCAGTTGAAAATCAAATCTGATGATATTCAAAAATCTGCATTCAGAACCCGATACAGACACTATGAATTTCTCGTGATGTCGTTCGGCTTGACGAACGCCCCTGCAGCTTTTATGGATCTGATGAACCGCGTGTTTCGGCCGTACGTAGACAGGTTTGTGGTCGTGTTCATCGACGATATACTAATATATTCCAAGAACGAGGCGGAACACAAGAAACACCTGAAGACCGTGCTGCAGACATTATGAGAGCATCAGTTGTTCGCTAAGCTCAGCAAGTGTGAGTTCTGGTTGAACAGCGTGGCGTTCCTTGGTCATGTCATCTCGGCAGAAGGCGTCGCTGTAGACCCGAAGAAGATTGAGGCGGTGGTGGACTGGAAGCAACCTACATCAGCCAGCGAAGTTCGAAGCTTTCTGGGCTTAGTGGGATACTAGTGTAGGTTCATGAAAGATTTCTCTAAACTGGCCTCGCCTTTGACTCGCCTTACTCAGAAAGGGATTGTATACAAATGGGGTGATGACTGCAAAGCCAGCTTTGGGGAACTTAAGTGACGTCTTGTTTCAGCTCCGATTCTTGCACTTCCGGATGGGGTAGAGGAGTTTCAGATATACAGTGACGCTTCAGGACTCAGGTTAGAATGTGTGCTCATGCAACGGGATAAGGTAATATCGTACGCCTCCAGGCAACTGAAGCCGCACGAGAAAAACTACCCGACACACGACTTGGAATTGGCGGCAATTGTATTTGCACTGAAGTTGTGGAGGCATTATCTTTATGGTGTTGCTTGCAAAATCTTCACAGATCACAAGAGCCTTAAGTATCTATTCACCCAACGGGAACTGAACCTGCGGCAGCGGCGTTGGCTAGAACTGATTAAGGACTATGATCTAACGATCGCATATACACCGGGCAAGGGAAACATCGTTGCTGATGCTCTGAGTCGGAAGCACGTAGGCTCGTTATCCATAAAAAATTGTTTACTTCGAGATCTAGAGGCGATGGTCATCGAGTTTCGAGTTCGGCATCAAGGAGTGCATCTTGCACCACTCCATCTTGAACCGAGTTTACGTAATAGAATCAAATCAGCTCAGGAGGGCGATCAGTTCCTAGCGAAGGTACGCGGACTGATCTCGGTGGGGAAGACGTCTGACTTTGTGGCAGGCGAAGATGGGGCCTTACAGATGAAAGGAAGGCTATGTGTTCCTAGCGACCCATAACTCCGAAGGAAAATTATGGCAGAGGCACACTATGCGAAGTATTCGTTGCATCCGGGGAGCACTAAGATGTACATGGACTTACGCAGAACCTTCTGGTGGCAAGGTATGAAACGGGATATGGCGACCTTTGTGTCACAGTGCATGGCCTGTCAACATGTGAAAGCTGAACATCAGAGGCCCGGCGGGGAGTTGCAGAACCTCGCTTTTCCCGAGTGGAAATGGGACAACATTACTATGGATTTCATTATGGGATTTCCGAAGACGCCGCGGGGGCATGATGCGATTTGGGTCATAGTTGATCGTTTGACCAAATCAGTCCACTTTTTGCCTATAAAAGTTACTTGGAGCGTCAATCGTGTCACGTCCCAGTCCCAAAATGTCAGAAACTAGGCCACGTGTCACTGGCCAGCTGACACGTCACTAAGGGCTTAATCCACTTTGATGGACCCAAAGGAACGTGCTACGCTGTCCTAAAATACTACAAGTACAAACAGGTATATCTATCTCATCCACAACAAGATGTCAGAAAAGCAAGTGCTGAATATATATATAAAACTGAGTCTGATACAGTACACAACTGGGAGAATACAAGCCTACTACAAAAACTGATAATAGCGCAGAAAAATCAGATAGACTAAGCAGTGTCTATCAGAGAAAAACATCTCCATCTCCAGGTGGCAGGCCTCTATGGTCAAGCATACTCTGAGGGTGTCTCCTCGAGCTCCTCCTCGGTAGCACATCTAGTCTCCTGATCAGGGCCGTACACAGTGGGGTAGAAAGCCTCGTCTAGATCTGGCAGGGAACCAGGTCCTCAGTGGGACATAACAAGATACAGAAAATGATATGCCATGTATGTAATACTGAATAAAGGAAATAAATACAGGGTGCTAACCATTCTAAGTGAAAATGCAAGTAAAGATCTCGTAGTACGCATGGGAATGTGTGGCTAGACATACGCTGACGTAATTCACCAATCGTGGTGACTGGCTAGTATATGTGTCGTATGCCCCCGGACTCACGGGTAGCTCTGCAATCGACCATCTCCGAGGAGCATGGTACGAAGGTATAATCATATATGGAGGGGGTGTCCCATACGTTTACTAGTTATCTTTCCCATCCCAATGAAACTAAATGTCAAGTCGTACATTTTCTGAGTTATTCTAAATCCGTGATGCGGGTCATACGTACTGGTAGCTAATCAAATACGCAGCTCACATCCATATATGTAATGCAACCATGTTGCGTGTTCCCGTGATAGGGTCTAGGAGAATATCAGGATACTCTCACAGTGTTGGTGAGTCAGTAAGACTAAGTTATTTACACTAATTGTCAACGTATTAGTTGACTGTACCAGAGGCAGTCTCAGGTACTCTTGGTATATGAATTTCAGAAACAAGAAGCATATAACAGTATTTGAGAATTTAAACATTAACTTGGCAAGGTATACTTGCCTACTCCCTGATAGTGTTGATAACCTGATCTTACAGTCAGGTTTGAGGTTGCTGGTGACAGGGGGTCACTGGCTGTGCTGAAGTTGGTTTCTGTTAGAAATAGGCAGGGTTCGTGAATATCATGATTGTAATATAAAGTGTATATATATATATATATACTTATATAGTATGTATATATATAGATATATATTATATTATATATAGCAGTATATATAGTATATAAAGAACAGAGAAAAAAAAATACAGTAAATAGTAGCAGGGTATATCCACTGCTATATATATAATAATATAATATAATATTATCAGGGTGTATCCTATGATTTATAATAATATAATAATCAGGGTATATCCACTGATATATAATAATAAATAAAATGAATTGACAGGGCAGGAATGTAAATATAACTTATATAATATATATATATATATATATATATATATATATATATATATATATATATATAATAAATTGAAGACAGTGCAAGAATTGTAAATGTATACATATATATGAGCTGTATTATCCAGCTCAGTATATAATATTATATATTATATTTATATAGATATATATATATAAAAAGAAATGGCAGTGCAGGAATATAAAATGTACATATATACATATGCTGTATTATCCAACAATAGATAGTAATATATATGTACTGTATATCCAGTACTATGTTATTAATTATATATAATAATATATATATATAAATAAATGCATATAAATAAATAAATAAAAGAAAATGCATAGTATATATACATACATATATAAATATAATAGTAATAATATATAATATGTTATATATGAACATAACATTTATATAAATATATGAATACATATATTATATATATACATATATATAATTATATAAGTAAAAAAATGCATATATACATATTAATTATTATTATATATAACATATGAATAATATGTTATATATATAACTATTATATATAATAATAATAATATATAACATGAAAATATGTTATATATATACTATATACATGTGTATATATATACTTATATTTTATATATAATAATAATATATACAGTATACATATACTGTATTTAATATACTGTATTTATACAGTATATTAAATATAATATCTATTATATATTATAGATATACATATATATATACATATATATATATACATATATATACATATACTTATACATATAGGAATATATATATATAAATACATATATATTAGGTTTAGGTATTATACCTTCTGACAGGGGGGTCCCACGTGTCGTCGACGGCGGGAGGACGGCCGGAGGAGCGGCAACAGCAGCAGTGGCTGCTAGCAGCAGCAGCTTGTGGGAGCTACGGCGGCGGCTGCGGCGGAGTAGGCGGCGGTGCAGGGTGAGGGATCGACGGAGGAGAGGGTGGCGTGGCGTCCGGTGGTGGTGGCAGAGGTCAGGGATGGCCGGAGTGGCGGTGGGGGACGATCGGGATGAGGGAGGGGTTGTTGTGCGGGTGTGGGGGAGGACGCTGCGGGGGTGAGGGCGGCCGGAGAGGGTGTCGTGGGTGGGGGAAGGGTGGTGGTCCGGTAGAGGGGGTCGGGGCGAGTCGAGTGGTGGTGGTGGTGGTGGTGGTGTACGGTGGCCGGAGGCGGCGGTGGAAGGAGTTCGGGTGGTGGTGGCTGCTGTGGGTTGGTGGTCGGGTTGGGTGCTGCGGGGGCTCTAGGCGGAGGAGGAGGTGGCCGGAGGGGATGGCAGTGGTCGGAGGGAAGGGGAGGGAGGTGGCGAGGGCTTCGCCGGAGGTTGGGTCGAAGGCGGTGGCCGGTGGTGGCTGTGAGGAGTCCGGGAATGGGGGGGTCGGGTTTTATAGGTTAGGGCCAATGGCACTAGGTGTAAATAGGGAGAAGTTTGGGGGTATTTTGGTAATTTTGGATTTTTAGGATATTTTTACAGGATTTTCTGGATGTTTTGGGTGGGCACCACACACCTATTCACTAACCAATAAGATTTTGCCACCTTGCATGCAATTTTGCATAAAAACCCCTAACTTTTCATAAATTGCATAAAAGCCTAAAATTAGTATTTTGCGCAATTACGCAATTTACCTTATTTTAAATACTGATTCCCCGAAATACTAAATTGTACAAAAATGGGAGAAATAGTTGGGGAAAAAGTTTTGGACAGTGTGGGGTGATCCTGGGCAGAGTCAGGGTCTAATTTCTGGGTGATACAGATCCTCGTATTTATTATTTAATAAATACTGCGCACGGTGTTCACTAATTATTTTTAGGCAGTTAGGGTCATAATTTCTCTACGGTGTCAATACGATAATTGTAATACAATTAGAGTAGAATATTATCGTATTTTTGTTTGGGCAAAACAGGTGCCTACTGGTCCTCAAATCTCTAGGGATACAGAGATGGTTAAAGAGCAGAAATTTAAATAGAAAATAAATACGTACGTTTGTAACGATATTTGTGCGACTAAAATGAAGCACCAAACGAGGTTTCTGGAAGTTGCTAAAAATACAGAAAAAGTAGTCTAGCAAGTCTAGGGCAGGGATGTGAAATTGGTTTAGGGTTAACAGTTAGTATGATGTCCTAACTAATTGTGTAATGAACAGGTGCACAATCAATAGATTATATAATAAATAAATTTTTAAAAAGTTGTTATAATTCTAATTAGTCTAAACTAATCCTAAATTACTGAAATCTGGTCGAGGGAGTTTACAATCTACCCTCCTTAGAATATTTTGTCCTCGAAATAAAAACACACATATAATGAGAATGAAAAATTAATTAAGGACATATGATGATTAAGAAAGATTGAATTTGAAATATTGGACATACCCTGGTTTAGAAATAGGTGGGGGTAACGCTGTCGAATATCCTCTTCTCATTCCCAGGTGGATTCACCTGGTGCATGATGTCTCCATGCAACACGAACGAGAGGAATAGTTTGGCCTCGCAATACTTTCTCGCTACGGTCCAGGATCTCTACAGGCTCCTCATGGTATGATAAACTCGGCCCGATAGTGATCTCTGAGTAGTCTAGCACATGACTCGGGTCTGGAATGTATCTCCTCAGCTGAGATACGTGGAAGACGTTATGTACTCCCTCCAAGGTCTGAGGTAGAGCTAGCCTGTAAGCAACTTCTCCGACGTGATCTAGCACATCGAAGGGTCCAATGTACCTTGGACTTAGCTTCCCTCTTCCTCCAAATCTGATAGTTCCTCTGGTAGGTGAGATCTTCAAGAACACATGCTCCCCTACTTGGAACTCGAGAGGTCGGCGATGAATGTTGGCCCAGTGCTTCTGCCTGTCTTGTGCAGCTCGTAGGTGTCCCTGGATCTTCTTTACCTTCTCCACCGTACGAATGATCAGTTCTGGACCCAAGATCTGTCTCTCGCCAACATCGCTCCAGCATACTGGGGAACGACATTTCCTTCCATATAAAGCTTCAAAGGGAGCCATTTGAATGCTCGCTTGATAGCTGTTGTTGTAGGAAAATTCCACCAGATGTAAGTGATCTTCCCATGATCCGCTGAAATCAAGCATACAGGCTCTCAGCATATCTTCTAGAGTCTGGATGGTGCGCTCTGACTGGCCATCTGTCTGCGGATGATACGAGGTGCTGAACTTGAGACGGGTACCAAGACTTTCTTGCATACTTCGCCAAAAGTAGGATGTAAACCTCGTATCCCGGTCAGATATTATGCTGACTGATACTCCGTGCAGACGCACGATCTCCTTCATGTACATATCTGCCAAGACTTCTGTAGATTGTCCGACTCTGAAAGGTAGGAAATGAGCAGCCTTTGTGAGTCTATCTACAATTACCCATACAGCATTACGACCACTGGGACTTCTTGGGAAGCCCGTAACAAAGTCCATCGTAATGTGTTCCTATTTCCACTCGGGTATTGGGAGGGGTTGAAGTAGACCGGCAGATCTTTGATGCTCAGCCTTGACTTGCTGACACACGAGGCATTTAGCCACAAAGCGTGCTATCTCCCATTTCATTCCATGCCACCAGTAATATTGTCGCAGATCTCTGTACATCTTTGTGCCTCCTGGATGTATAGAGTACGTTGAGCTATGAGCTTCTGACATCAGCTCATTACGAAGTTCTCCATTTGGAACATAAAGACGATTGCCACATCTTAGAGTCCCATCTTCGTGTATACGACATCCACTCTGGATTCCAGCCTCTGTTCTTTGTCGAAGCCTCTGAAATCTTGCATCTGTTGGTAGAGCAGCTTTGATTCTTTCTACCAAGGTTGATTGCAGCTGATAGTTTGATAATTGGCCGTCAAGTCCTGGCATAATGACCTCTATTCCCAAATTTTCTAGATCTCTCAGAAGACCTGGTTGGGTGATCATAAAGAATGCCGAGGGTCTTCTGCTTAGAGCATCTGCCACCACATTAGCTTTCCCCGGATGGTACTGTAGATCAATTTCGAAATCCGTCATCACTTCGAGCCATCGTCTTTATCTCAGATTTAGGTCCTTCTGGGTGTAGACGTACTTCAGGCTTTTGTGATCGGTGAATATCTCCACTCGTTCGCCATATAGATAGTGTCTCCATAGCTTCAGGGCGAAGATGACTGCGGCAAGCTCCAGGCCGTGAGTGGGGTAATTTTTCTCATGAGTCCTCAACTGTCTTGAGGCATAAGCTACAACCTTCCCATGTTGCATTAAGACACAACCAAATTCTTTTCCGGATGCATCGCTATATATGACGAAACCTCCAGATCCAGATGGTATAGTCAAGATGGGGGCTGTAGTCAGACGCTTCTTCAATTCATCAAAAGCTTTCTGACATTCTTCAGTCCATATGAACTCCTGCTCCTTGCGGGTAAGACGGGTAATCGGCTCCGCGATTCTTGCAAAGTTTTCTACGAACCTCCTGTAATATCCGGCAAGTCCTAGAAAGCTTCTCACCTCTGAGACATTGGTCGGAGGGGGTTTAAAGATAACACTACCCTTTCGGCAGTCTAGGACAGCATTATTCTGGCTTAGCCAGTCCATGCCTAAGACAACGTCGAAATTTAGCATTGGGAGTACCAAAAATCGCGCTCTTAGTCCTCTACTACAAACAACTACCGGACAGGTTTGGATAATGTTGGTAACTGGAACAATACCTCCTCCAGTAAGTATTTTCCAACACTTGGGTAGCGGGGAAGTGGATAGCTTGTGCATGGCTACGAAACTACTGGATATGAAAGACAAAGTAGCCCCAGAATCGAATAATACAGTTGCAGATAATGATGCAACTAAAATGGTATCTGTTATAGTTTCCCCTTCAGGCTCTTCTGCAACGGCAGCTAACGCAAAGGCTTGACCCTGTCTTTGCCCTCCGGTTTGTTGTCTGGCCTTGAACTGGGCCTCCTGAGTAGGCAGAGGTGCTCCTCTCTGATATCCTCCTGATGTGGAGGGAAGCATCTTCTGAGCTTGGGCTCCTGGCTTCTGCCCTTGCTGTGGTGCTGCATCTCTGCGTTGTGGGCAGTCTTTGGCCATATAATTTTTAGCTCCACATAGCAAGCATAATCCAAGCTTCTTTCTGCAGTCATTGGCAAAATGCCCCTTCTTGCCACAAAAGTGACAAGTCGGGAGCTCCTTCTTCTGATAGGGTTCCGTTGTCTGTTGCGTCTGATATTGTGGACAACGGATAGGTCCTCCTGCTCCTTGCTGGTTCTTGGCCGAGAAGGTTGGATTTGAGCGTCTGGTTCCTCGGCCAATGGCTTCTTGCTCCCTGGCTTCTGTAAGAACCTCGTTGTAGGAGATTCTTGACTGCATTGTTGTGTACCTCTGGAGCTCGTAGTTAAGGCCATGGTGGAATCTTTTAGCCTTCTTCAGCTCGTTCGGGATCAGATCAGCACCGAAATGACTTAGTCTGCTAAACTTCGCGTCGTAGGCATCTACCGTCATGTTTCCCTGCTCCAGGTGCAGGAACTGGGAGTATAGGGCATTCTGGACTGTCGCTGGAAAGTACTTGGCGTTGAAGTGCTCCAAGAATTGTTGCCAAGTTTGGTCTTTGCCGACGCTGCGCTCTATGGATTTCCACCAGTGATGGGCGTTGCCAAGAAGTTGGCCCCTCACAGCGGTCATCCATAGGTCGGGGGTGAGTTGTGATCCTTCTAGCAGCATTTCGGTATTGGAGATCCAGTCGGAGATCTCCTCAGGAGTCTCGTTGCCTTTGAAATCTCTCGGGCTCATTTGACGGAAGCCTCGAACTGTGCCCGCTGGTTGGACAGGTGCTGGTGTCGGAGTAGTAGCTCTCTCCAAAGCCGTCATCAACGTCTGTCGCAGAGCTTCAGTTTGCTGCCACTGAGACTGTCTCAGGGCCTCAGTCTGTTGCCACTGGTTTTGCAACATAGTCTGGAGAAACTGCAGCATTTGAGGTTGACCCTCAAGTTGTGGTATCAGGATAGGCAAGGCTGGAGGTGGAGGAAAAGGTGTCTCCGCTTGCGGTGTTGGTGTCGTCTCCTGACCAGAATTCTGATGATTGGACGGGGTTCCTTGGGCACTTGGCGAAGGGTCTGTTGCTTGGTCAGCTCCATTATTCGCAGGTTTCCCGGGTATGTCCATATTTCTGAGGAAAATAGGATAATTAGAAAACACAAAGGAGATAAATAATGATAATCAAGCAAGATGCAATAATAGAAATTGTAGAGGTGGTGTCAGTGTGGATGATGTCACGCCCCGATCTTCCGTCGGAATCGGCCGTCCCCGTTAGGCACGAATCACCGCGCCAGCGCTCCCGCGGGACGTACGTTTTCATCGGGACGCGATGCCGCGCGAGCCTAGGGTTGCGCCCGCACAAGGCAAATACCGAAACGGCCGTTGATAACTAGTTCACAGAGTCGTCATAGCGGAAACATAAAATGAACACAAGTATTGAATCCAAATTAAGCTCTTTATTGATATGAAGTAAAGATTACAAGCGGCGCTAAGCCGAGATTACAAATCGCTCATGCTCTCTCTCTCTCTCTCTCTCTCTCTTACATTGAATATGCCCTTAGGCTTGGAACCAATACAAACGATCTGGATGATGATGTTCCCATACATTATGTCTCATATATGCGAGCTCCAGGTCCGTGCGCCACGCTCCAAGACGCCAAGTGCGGTCCGGCGCCTCATTGCGATAGCGATCTCCGAATCCGTACGAGTTCCCCCTGCACCCTGCATGCAGACTGGTTGGGTATCAGTACATTGAATGCACTGATGGGGAGGCCTCTCGCCCACGCCACAAAACAAGCACGTTCATTAGTTATGTGTACCGACTAGTTCCGTTGTCTTTCTATTCTTTTGCCTTAGGATCAGTTACATGGCAATATAAAGAAAGTAATCTCCGTGTCGGCTCAAAAGTGTCATATTCATGAACAATTGAGTTCACCTTACCATTTCTTACCATTCGGCCTTCCCTGTCATATGCAGCAATATAAACAATTATCTACGAAATAACAAGAAGCAACTATAAAACCCAAGTGTTATGCCGTGCCTCTGCCTCATAAGACCCATTTTACTAGAACTATGTGTGATACCATGCATCCATTCTAATTATGCATAATGTCGTGCAAACACACTCCTCCCCGTTTCTCCTTTTCTCAGTGCAGATAACCGCTATGCAAACATGACTTATCTATATGAAGGTCACTGGCTCTGTTAGCCATATTGGACAATATCTGCGATGGACGGCTGTCTCCCCAGCTCGGTTGCTAGCCTTGCTGGGCCTCCTAGCCGTCTAACGAGTCGACGCCCATCCAGGTCGATAGCAAGCCTTGCTGGATGCCTCGCTCTCGCCCGCTAGTCATCAGCTAGCGTATCGCCAGGACTACACTGGCACTCTGTCCTCCCGGGCCGACACGATTCGGATGCCTCAGCAATCGTGTCGAGGACTCTCTCTACCTGGTGCGCAACCAGTTGTCCGTGACCATGCAACTACTCCCCCAACTTCCAATCCTAGCCGAGGACAACACTCGGATCAATCTTTGCCGAGGACTACACTCGGATCAATCCTTGCCGAGGACTACACTCGGATCTATCTTTGCCGAGGACTACACTCGGATCTTTTCTTCTTTACGCAGCTCTCTGATTAGAGACTGCCTCGGCGATCTGCATATCCCGAGTACATTCATTTTCTTCCATCTCCTGACTTGGAACGACTATTTGATAGCCTTCCACGTCTATGCATGCAACCTGATTTTACTCCATCCCGTGTCATGTTCCGTGTGGTGCAACGCCTCAGTAAGAACTCACACTACTTTATGGCATATATGAAGGAAATTACTACATTCCAACTCAATAATCCCGACTACGCAAATAGCAAGTAAGATTTCCAAGTTCTACTCAATGATAAGGCGGGATTATCCCCTTGGCTATGTGCGTTCATCTCTTTTATTAGCATGCAAAGGTTATCGCCTGTAAACTAGCATGTAACATTCATTTTCTTAGTGTGCAGCTAAGTAGAGACAGGTTCACCGGGGCCACCCACCTTAGCGATGTATCGCATCGGTCGAGCGAGACTCCGGACGCGCCTCTGATAGCCTAAGTCTGACTCCATTGAAGATCCCAGCATGAAAGCCTTTGTATCGAACGAGCCATCTCGCTGAGCAAGGCGGGTTGAATAGCTACACTTGTGCCGTTTGAATCGGCCCCCTCCGGGTTGAGCGGAGCGGGTCGATACATCATACACCACTCAGAACAAGTCTCGTCCTCGAGACTTCCTGAGCGCAACTCGTACTATCGCACATCTTCTAAACCCAACTCTATACACCTTGCCTAACTTCCAAGGACTGTCTTAATACCACAATCATTTACTTTCTCACCATGCGTTACGCCAACGTTAGCCAATTCTCATCGAACGACTCTATCGTTCAATGCTATCGAGTTATACTCAACTCACTCGTTGCACTCCCGACTCAAAATCTACTGCACCTACCAATATGTCACGCCCCAATTTCGGCTAATCGATAATCGTCCCAGGGGCGTGATGCCGTGCACGCGTAGGGCTATAATACCCAAGCACATGGTATTCTATAACTTAATGGGCACTTACAACTCACAATTGGGTGGACTTGTCCAACTTGTTATATTACCTCTCATAGGAACCAAATGCATCCGAACACATTCGACAGTTTACTTGACGTCGCCTATCGAAACCCATCGTTACGCCTAAACCAAAGGTTTGAATTTGGGCTAATTTTCCAATCTCGTTTGCATCACTCTCTTTGAGTCACCATCCAATCTCGCTAAGTAAATCACACCCAATCACCTACTTTTTCTGACTCAGTCTATATTGCGCCTTAGCGCAGAGCTAAATTGCCCACCTGGGGTACGCTCAAGTCCTTCGCACCTTTGGCTCAATCGAACTTAACTTCCTATTCGTTTTTACTCGTTCCGTTCGCCCGAGTGCTTAATTATTTTATCCGAATGATCTATTCGTTCAACTATTGCATCCCCAAACTCAGTCTCGTACTGCGCCTTAGCACAGAACTATCCCGGTAGCACGAGGAACGATATAATCTTTCCTCTATGAAAATTTAGGTTGAGGCTAAATTATTTCAGTTGCCATACTCATCCATGCGAATCCGAACATTTTCCTTTGCAGCTGCATCCGAGTTATGCATATCGCTAAGTCTGGATCGTACCCATATTCAAGGCGTCCTCCAAATATGTGTATTTCAACCAAGCTCAGTGACAGCTAAGTCTGACAAGCTACTCGTGAAAATCTTTCGAAACGCGGATCGTCCTGCTATATGTATGACCGAACTCTTGTTCGATCCAGCTATCGTCTTATCCTTTACCGTCGCGTAACCTATCCAACCAAATCAATTATCACCCGAGTCCTATCTTGCATTACGTTTGTTTCAACGCGAACGTTGCTAGTGTATATTCCCAATTTCAAATTCTAACTCTAAGTCTTGTTACCCCAGTTCTATCGTTCTTCCCGAACGATACTCTGAAGTCAGCCACTCCAGTTTAACTCAAGGCACAAGGTCGTCTGCCTAGCCACTAGGTCAGCTCACACAGTCATAGGTACAACTCAAGTTTGCGACTCATCGCGCAACCGCATTGCACAACGCTCGCCCCAAACACCCTAAGGTCAAACCATTGTTCCTTTACAAGGGTATTCTACCCAAGCTCGTTTCACTCAGATTTCTAAACATCGAGCACAGTTCATCCTATCACACCAACACGCTCGTCCAACCGAACCCACGATACGCCCACGTTGCAGGTTCAACCCATCGATTCGCATATACTATCTCTTTTATCATGTTTGATAGAATTCCCCAATCCATCCCTTTCTACACCTGTATCATCAAGCCACAATTCTATTATAAATCATCGATGTATATCATGAACTCTAAGTCGTCCAGCCCAATCTACGTATCCGTTCATGAAAACATCCAACATCTCTTACTTCACATTTCTAGACTAACTCCTCAAGAAAATCCTTAGACTCATTTTATCCTGAAACTTGTCTTATCGTATTAAACCACAAGTCAGAATGATCCCTCAATTGTCACATTCCGGTCTCCCGCTAGTTCAATCATCCTCGTCGGACGTGATATCACCACGCCAATGCTCCCGCGGAATGATCGTCCTAATCCGGACGTGACGCAAGTGCGAGTAAGAAGTTGTACCCGCACAAGACAAGAAGGTCAATCGTTATGGTTATCCCCGAACGAACAGACAACTCATCGTCGCTTTTCGTTTTATCCCCAGTCTTACATTGATCCACCAAGCCATATTCTTCTAACAACCGTTCTTACTGCCATCTAAGTTCACCAAGCCAAAACATCCAACTTTAATATTACCATTTGAACATTTCTTAGTCTACTCTTAGCATTCCTCAAACAACTAAGTTCAAATCCCAAACTCAAAGTCTATCCCATTTGACACGTATCCATTCATCGTGTTCGTTTGGAATAATCACCGAACATGTTCCCTTGAGTTCGATTATCCCTGCCGAACGTGAAATCACCACGTCGGCGCTCCCGCAGAATAATCGTTCTCACTGGGACAGATTTCGGATGTTATCTCTCCGAACTTAATTTCAAGATCGTTCTTCCAAACTCCAAGCCAAATCTGTTACCGCTTAACTCGATCCACCAAAATTATAATTTTACTAACCTGCATCAATCCACACTATCTTCCAACCATTGTTATGGTCTAAAAATCCCAAAATTTGAAATCATGGCACTCGTACTCAAACCGAACTCTATCGACCGATATTCTACTCAAATCCAAATTTTCCATGCACGCTTTCATTCGTTCATTCCATTATTTCCAATTGCACTTACTCCAACCGTATCTCAAATTATTCAATCTCAACTCAAGTTTCTAATTCACTTGTTTCAACTCAAATCGCTCGTACAATCCTCTTAGTTTTCCCCGATCACGATATCAATTTCAATTGTCCTGAATTCCTATTCGATGTATGCCTTATCTCTTATTCAACTCATTGTAACTCGTTCGAACCAAATATTGCATGCTTTCTCCGAGTTTGCTTACTTGCTAGGCATTGTTTATTTATACTAAGGCTTTACCCAATCTTGTCGTTCGCCGCTAGACTCGCTTAACTCCGAATCTACGACTTCGTTTGAGCATTTCTAAGCCGACCAATACACCACTCAAGGTTCGAGTTATACTCCCTGAATCTTTATAACTCATTATATCCACAATTCGCATAATCGAACAGGGGACTACCGTATACACCACTCAGGAATCGAGTCATCCTAATAACTCCTGATTCGCGTTCGCATCCTTCACTCGTATTCCCAATTCGTTCCTTAGAACTCCAACACAGTCCCTAATTATCGCCTTAGCGATCTTAGACTCGTACACACCTCTATTCATTGTCCTCTATACAGACTATGCTTCAAATCATAACTTATCGCTATAAATAACCATCCAAACTATTTCTGAAAATTCCATACACGATTCCAATTATTCGCCTTAGCGGCACTCCGATAAAGTCTCTATCGATTTCCCTCCCGAGTCAAACTTTATTCTTATCCGAACAATACCCAAATCTCGCTGCAACTCGCTAGCACCAAGGGTCTTGGTGCACGATACTCAACACAGCTTGGCCAAAAGGCCATGTGCAAAGACCACTGTCTGAACGATATACCGTCTCGCACTCTACTCGCTTGGTATTTTTATATCAACATATAACTTGCCGATTAACACGAGCCTACTCTCACAACGTCTTTCACAGGTTGGGACAAAAGCCCTCGCATCATAATCCCGTTCAAGCAACCGTATAATTTACACGCGCTTTTCGAAAATATTTAGACTTATTGTATGGAATATCCATCGAAGCATCGAGAGAGAGTATCTACCACTTCTTCAATACACAAGTTCAAAACTGAGAGAATTGAAACGAATTCTAAGGACGTAAAGCCGTGCTCTGATACCAATATGTCACGCCCCGATCTCCCGCCGGAATCGGCCGTCCCCGCTAGGCACGAATCACCGCGCCAGCGCTCCCGCGGGACGTACGTTTCCATCGGGACATGATGCCGTGCGAGCCTAGGATTGCGCCCGCGCAAGGCAAATATCGAAACGGCCGTTGATAACTAGTTCACAGAGTCGTCATAGCGAAAACATAAAATGAACACAAGTATTGAATCCAAATTAAGCTCTTTATTGATATGAAGTAAAGATTACAAGCGGCGCTAAGCCGAGATTACAAATCGCTCATGCTCTCTCTCTCTCTCTCTTACATTGAATATGCCCTTAGGCTTGGAACCAATACAAACGATCTGGATGATGATGTTCCCATACATTATGTCTCATATATGCGAGCTCCAGGTCCGTGCGCCACACTCCAAGACGCCAAGTGCGGTCCGGCGCCTCATTGCGATAGCGATCTCCGAATCCGTACGAGTTCCCCCTGCACCCTGCATGCAGACTGGTTGGGTATCAGTACATTGAATGCACTGGTGGGGAGGCCTCTCGCCCACGCCACAAAACAAGCATGTTCATTAGTTATGTGCACCGACTAGTTCCGTTGTCTTTCTATTCTTTTGCCTTAGGATCAGTTACATGGCAATATAAAGAAAGTAATCTCCGTGTCGGCTCAAAAGTGTCATATTCATGAACAATTGAGTTCACCTTACCATTTCTTACCATTCGGCCTTCCCTGTCATATGCAGCAATATAAACAATTATCTACGAAATAACAAGAAGCAACTATAAAACCCAAGTGTTATGCCGTGCCTCTGCCTCATAAGACCCATTTTACTAGAACTATGTGTGATACCATGCATCCATTCTAATTATGCATAATGTCGTGCAAACACACTCCTCCCCGTTTCTCCTTTTCTCAGTGCGGATAGCCGCTATGCAAACATGACTTATCTATATGAAGGTCACTGGCTCTGTTAGCCATATTGGACAATATCTGCGATGGACGGCTGTCTTCCCAGCTCGGTTGCTAGCCTTGCTGGGCCTCCTAGCCGTCTAACGAGTCGACGCCCATCCAGGTCGGTAGCAAGCCTTGCTGGATGCCTCGCTCTCGCCCGCTAGTCATCAGCTAGCGTATCGCCAGGACTACACTGGCACTCCGTCCTCCCGGGCCGACACGATTCGGATGCCTCAGCAATCGTGTCGAGGACTCTCTCTACCTGGTGCGCAACCAGTTGTCCGTGACCATGCAACTACTCCCCCAACTTCCAATCCTAGCCGAGGACAACACTCGGATCAATCTTTGCCGAGGACTACACTCGGATCAATCCTTGCCGAGGACTACACTCGGATCTATCTTTGCCGAGGACTACACTCGGATCTTTTCTTCTTTACGCAGCTCTCTGATTAGAGACTGCCTCGGCGATCTGCATATCCCGAGTACATTCATTTCCTTCCATCTCCTAACTTGGAACGACTATTTGATAGCCTTCCACATCTATGCATGCAACCTGATTTTACTCCATCCCGTGTCATGTTCCGTGCGGTGCAACGCCTCAGTAAGAACTCACACTACTTTATGGCATATATGAAGGAAATTACTACATTCCAACTCAACAATCCCGACTACGCAAATAGCAAGTAAGATTTCCAAGTTCTACTCAATGATAAGGCGGGGTTATCCCCTTGGCTATGTGCGTTCATCTCTTTTATTAGCATGCAAAGGTTATCGCCTGTAAACTAGCATGTAACATTTATTTTCTTAGTGTGCAGCTAAGTAGAGACAGGTTCACCGGGGCCACCCACCTTAGCGATGTATCACATCGGTCGAGCGAGACTCCGGATGCGCCTCTGATAGCCTAAGTCTGACTCCATTGAAGATCCCAGCATGAAAGCCTTTGTATCGAACGAGCCATCTCGCTGAGCAAGGCGGGTTGAATAGCTACACTTGTGCCGTTTGAATCGGCCCCCTCCGGGTTGAGCGGAGCGGGTCGATACAGATGAGACCTAATATTCCTATCCTATTGCAGGCTTGCTGGGCATGTCATCATACCACTAGCAATAAAACTAGACCTGCATGGGCCACAACTAAAACCGTGTCACGCCCCAGTCCCAAAATGTCAGGAACTAGGCCACGTGTCACTGGCCAGCTGATACGTCACTAAGGGCTTAATCCACTTTGATGGACCCAAAGGAACGTGCTACGCTGTCCTAAAATACTACAAGTACAAACAGGTATATCTATCTCATCCACAATAAGATGTCAGAAAAGCAAGTGCTGAATATATATATAAAACTGAGTCTGATACAGTACACAACTGGGAGAATACAAGCCTACTACAAAAACTGATAATAGCGCAGAAAAATTAGATAGACTAAGCAGTGTCTATCTGAGAAAAATATCTCCATCTCCAGGTGGCAGGCCTCTATGGTCAAGCATACTCTGAGGGTGTCTCCTCGATCTCCTCCTCGATAGCACATCTAGTCTCCTGATCAGGGCCGTACACAGTAGGGTAGAAAGCCTCGTCTAGATCTGGCAGGGAACCAGGTCCTCAGTGGGACATAACAAGATACAGAAAATGACATGCCATGTATGTAATACTGAATAAAGGAAATAAATACAGGGTGCTAACCATTCTAAGTGAAAATGCAAGTAAAGATCTCGTAGTACGCATGGGAATGTGTGGCTAGACATACGCTGACGTAATTCACCAATCGTGGTGACTGGCTAGTATATGTGTCGTATGCCCCCGGACTCACGGGTAGCTCTGCAATCGACCATCTCCGAGGAGCATGGTACGAAGGTATAATCATATATGGAGGGGGTGTCCCATACGTCTACTAGTTATCTTTCCCATCCTAATGAAACTAAATGTCAAGTCGTACATTTCCTGAGTTATTCTAAATCCGTGATGCGGGTCACACGTACTGGTAGCTAATCAAATACGCAGCTCACATCCATATATGTAATGCAACCATGTTGCGTGTTCCCGTGATAGGGTCTAGGAGAATATCAGGATACTCTCACAGTGTTGGTGAGTCAGTAAGACTAAGTTATTTACACTAATTGTCAACGTATCAGTTGACTGTACCAGAGGCAGTCTCAGGTACTCTTGGTATATGAATTTCAGAAACAAGAAGCATATAACAGTATTTGAGAATTTAAACATTAACTTGGCAAGGTATACTTGCCTACTCCCTGATAGTGTTGATAACCTGATCTCACAGTCAGGTTTGAGGTTGCTGGTGACAGGGGGTCACTGGCTGTGCTGAAGTTGGTTTCTGTTAAAAATAGGCAGGGTTCGTGAATATCATGATTGTAATATAAAGTATATATATATATATATATATATATATATATATATATATATATATATATATATATATATATATATATATATATATATATATATATATATATATATATATATATATATATATAGATATATATTATATTATATATAGCAGTATATATAGTATATAAAGAACAGAGAAAAAAAAATGCAGTAAATAGTAGCAGGGTATATCCACTGCTATATATATAATAATATAATATAATATTATCAGGGTGTATCCTCTGATTTATAATAATATAATAATCAGGGTATATCCACTGATATATAATAATAAATAAAATGAATTGACAGGGCAGGAATGTAAATATAACTTATATAATATATATAGATAATATATATATATATATATAATAAATTGAAGACAGTGCAAGAATTGTAAATGTATACATATATATGAGCTGTATTATCCAGCTCAGTATATAATATTATATATTATATTTATATAGATATATATATATAAAAAGAAATGGCAGTGCTGGAATATAAAATATACATATATACATATGCTGTATTATCCAACAATAGATAGTAATATATATGTACTGTATATCCAGTACTATGTTATTAATTATATATAATAATATATATATAAAAATAAATGCATATAAATAAATAAATAAAAGAAAATGCATAGTATATATACATACATATATAAATATAATAGTAATAATATATAATATGTTATATATAAACATAATATTTATATAAATATATGAATACATATATTATATAAGTAAAAAAATGCATATATACATATTAATTATTATTATATATAACATATGAATAATATGTTATATATATAACTATTATATATAATAATAATAATATATAACATGAAAATATGTTATATATATACTATATACATGTGTATATATATACTTATATTTTATATATAATAATAATATATACAGTATACATATACTGTATTTAATATACTATATTTATACAGTATATTAAATATAATATCTATTATATATTATAGATATACATATATATATACATATATATATATATACATATATATACATATACTTATACATATAGGAATATATATATAAATACATATATATTAGGTTTAGGTATTATACCTTCTGACAGGGGGGTCCCACTTGTCGTCGACGGCGGGAGGACGGCGGCGGAGCTGGCCGGAGACGGCCGAAGGAGCGGCAACAGCAGCAGTGGCTGCTAGCAGCAGCAGCAGCTTGTGGGAGCTACGGCGGCGGCTGCGGCGGAGTAGGCGGCGGTGCAGGGTGAGGGATCGACGGAGGAGAGGGTGGCGTGGCGTCCGGTGGTGGTGGCAGAGGTCAGGGATGGCCGGAGTGGCGGTGGGGGACGGTCGGGATGAGGGAGGGGGTTGCTGTGCGGGTGTGGGGTAGGACGCTGCGGGGGTGAGGGCGGCCGGAGAGGGTGTCGTGGGGTGGGGGAAGGGTGGTGGTCCGGTAGAGGGGGTCGGGGCGAGTCGAGTGGTGGTGGTGGTGGTGGTGTACGGTGGCCGGAGGCGGCGGTGGAAGGAGTTCGGGTGGTGGTGGCTGCTGTGGGTTGGTGGTCGGGTTGGGTGCTGCGGGGGCTCTAGGCGGAGGAGGAGGTGGCCGGAGGGGGTGGCAGTGGTCGGAGGGAAGGGGAGGGAGGTGGCGAGGGCTTCGCCGGAGGTTGGGTCGAAGGCGGTGGCCGGTGGTGGCTGTGAGGAGTCCGGGAATGGGGGGGTCGGGTTTTATAGGTTAGGGCCAATGGCACTAGGTGTAAATAGGGAGAAGTTTGGGGGTATTTTGGTAATTTTGGATTTTAGGATATTTTTACAGGATTTTCTGGATGTTTTGGGTGGGCACCACACACCTATTCACTAACCAATAAGATTTTGCCACCTTGCATGCAATTTTGCATAAAAACCCCTAACTTTTCATAAATTGCATAAAAGCCTAAAATTGGTATTTTGCACAATTACGCAATTTACCTTATTTTAAATACTGATTCCCCGAAATACTAAATTGTACAAAAATAGGGAAAATAGCTGGGGAAAAAGTTTTGGACAGTGTGGGGTGATCCTGGGCAGAGTCAGGGTCTGATTTCTGGGTGATACAGATCCTCGTATTTATTATTTAATAAATACTGCGCATGGTGTTCACTAATTATTTTGAGGCAGTTAGGGTCATAATTTCTCCACGGTGTCAATACGATAATTGTAATACAATTAGAGTAGAATATTATCGTATTTTTGTTTGGGCAAAACAGGTGCCTACTGGTCCTCAAATCTCTAGGGATACAGAGATGGATAAAGAGTAGAAATTTAAATAGGAAATAAATACGTACGTTTGTAACGATATTTGTGCAACTAAAACGAAGCACCAAACGAGGTTTCTGGAAGTTGCTAAAAATACAGAAAAAGTAGTCTAGCAAGTCTAGGGCAGGGATGTGAAATTGGTTTAGGGTTAACAGCTAGTATGATGTCCTAACTAATTGTGTAATGAACAGGTGCACAATCAATAGATTATATAATAAATAAATTTTTAAAAAGTTGCTATAATTCTAATTAGTCTAAACTAATCCTAAATTACTGAAATCTGGTCGAGGGAGTTTACAAATCGGTTAGCACATATTTATATAGACGAGATTGTTCGATTACACGGAGTACCTGCCTCAATCGTCTCTGACCGTGACGGACGTTTCTTATCTCATTTCTGGACTAGCCTACAGTCTGCTTTGGGAACCAAGATACAGTTCAGTACCGCATACCACCCCCAGATTGATGGCCAAACAAAAAGGACAAATCAGATACTTGAAGATATGTTACGGCTGTGTTCAATCGATTTAAAGACTAGTTGGGACACGAACCTTCCGTTGGCAGAATTTGCGTACAACAACAGCTACCAATAAAGCATCCAGATGGCACCGTACGAAGCACTTTATGGGCGCAAGTGTCGATCTCCAATCTGTTGGGACGAAGTCGGCGAGCAGCAGGTACTCGGGCCAGAGCTGGTAGAGCAGGCAGTTAAGAAAGTTCGCTTGATTCGGAAAAGACTCCACACTGCGCAGAGCCGACAAAAAAGCTATGCCGATGCTCATCGTAGGCCTTTGGAGTTCATGGTCGGGGATCATGTCTTCTTGAAAGTGACGCCGATGCGTAGGGTGATGCGTTTCGGCATGAAGGGCAAACTGAGTCCCAGGTTTGTCGGCCCCTTTGAGATACTAGAACGAGTGGCAGTTGTGGCATACCGGATTATACTACCTCCTGCCTTGGCTAGAGTGCATAATGTATTCCATGTTTCTCAACTTCGGAAGTATGTGCATGACCCGAGTCATGTGGTTAGCTTCGAACAATTGGAATTGCGCACGGATTTATCATACTCAGAAAAGCCGGCGCAGATTCTGGATCATAAAGAAAAAGTACTTCGCAACCGTACGATGTCCTTGGTTCGCGTGTTGTGGTAGAACCATATAGTTGGGGAATCAACTTGGAAAATGGAAATGGAGATGAGGGAGAAGTATCCTTCGTTGTTCATTCAGTCGGAGGTAGGGCCTTGTTCTTAAGTTTCGGGATAAAAAATTTTCTTAGTGGTATATTATGTAGTGCCTCAAATCCCGATCCGACCGGGACGAGCACTATGTAATTGGGCTTGTGGCTAGTCCGTCTGAGTCGTAACTTAGATCTCGGTATCTTCTTGCCACGGACGAAATGCGATGATCCTTTCCAACTCATGGAAAGGCCTCTATTGAAACGACTCCAATAGTTTTCGTGTTTTGGTTGCTTGGTTTTCTTGATTGCCGCTTTGGGATTTTGATTTGGTGTTACTTTCGATTTGCTTGGTTTTCGCTGCTGGTTTTATCGTTTGGAGCTTGGATTTTGGGGAGTTCGGCAAGGAAGGATAGGCAAGAATTCTAACTCGGAGCTCGTACTGTTGTAGGTCCGCATAACTGCCGTTTGATCGTCGCTAAGTGGGATTCCTTGTTTCAGCATCTTTTCCCTTAACCAGTGAGTGGTTTGGACCCTTCTTTCCTACTTCTTCACGCCCACATCTCTAATGTTTCAAACGTTCACTCGATGATGCCCGGTTGGACGCCTAGGAAATCCTTAGCCACAAGGCATGCCAGCCACTAAGAAAAGAACATGGGAATTGTAGACTATTTTTACTATATGCTTGCACCTTATAAACTTGAGTTTTTTGTAAAGGAAAGTTGGTTGTTGGTTGCGGCCTGGTGCCTCGGATAGAGTTTGGACCTATGGGATACCAAAATCGGAACACCGCTTGAAAAAATATAAACTATTGCATAAGATATATGTTGCTGCATTACTTCTTCTGTTTATTTTGATGCATTGTATGAGATATAAATTATTCATGTATTTGCATGGTCTGGGACAACTTGTGCACAAGGTTTGGCATTTCCTCGAAACGGCATTCCGGGGCACTGGAACCGTATCGATTCGGAGGGAAATATTTGATTCATGCTAGTCACGATACATTGCGGAACCTCCAGCAGGGCTTGCTACCCGGGATGATAGGGCGCGACGCTAATGCTTGAAATAAGTCCATAAGGTGTCGATCAAACCAATGACCGCATAGAATAGAACACATGCTAATTTATTGTCTTATGCAGATGGTAAGTATACTTGTGTTTCGTTGCAGGGAAGGCGTGCATCGGTTGAGTAAGCAATCGGTATACTGGTTGGATTCGATGTTATTTTTATTCCTATCAAAACATGCAACTTATATGAATTGAATTCACTTGCTTCCTTATAGAAGATCATCTTAATGCATGCTCGCCCCTAATAAGCTAGTGTCGATTTAGTTGAGTGGGTTTATCCCGCTCACCAGTACAAGTTGAGTACTGACCCACGTTGTGGGCAACTATTTCAGGCACTCAGACGATGCAACGCTAGTACATAGTGAGGAGGCGTTAGGAGCACCTCTATTTTGAAGTATAGCTGGAGACAGTTCATTTTGGAGGCATGGACTTCAATCTATACAAGGGCGTAATGTATGAACGACGTGGACCATCTGATGGAGCGCGCCCTGCATTTTGAGTTAACTTTTGTAATGCAAATTCAAGTAGCCGAGAAGGCGCATCAATGTAAACTCTATGTAAATTACTCTGAATTATCAATGAAAAAGCATGTTTCTTCCTGTACTTGTGTTCAAATCTCTGTGAATGTATTTTATAAATTGTGTTTCAAAATGGGTTCCTATCAGTGCACGTCCTTGCCTTGTGCGAGCGCAACTCCAGGCTCGCACGGTATCGCGCCCCAGCGAGGACGATTGGTTCCGTAAGGGATCCAGCGAGGACGATTGATCCTTTCGGGGTCGGGGCATGACAGTAGGTGGAATGGAATTTTTACTCAATCAGGGAGAACTTGAGAGATAAGACTATGTTAGGTCCATTATAAACTACTTGAAAATTTCTGCTTTCAGACTTAGATTATTACTACCTTCTTATTGATGGTAATTAAATGATAGGCTAAGAGACTCAATAGATAGATTGCTAGATAGGTTATTTGAGTGGGTTGATGATTGGGTAGCCGAGGCTACAACTTTTGAATCAATATTAGATAAACTTGACTTTGTGTTTAAACAATGATAAACGCGGATAATTGGACTCGAGAAATTCACTACTATTATTGTGGATTATTAACTAGCCTCTAAGGTAGAGTATTAGGGTATTGACCGATATATATGTTGAAGGATGAGTAATGTACATAGATGCTACATATCTAGAAGGGCTATATGATTTTATCCCTTGTTAGATTAGGTATATTGATATTACCCTTCTGTTAGATCAAAAGTTGAGTTTACCCCCCTAAAAGTGCCGTTAGAAGTTTTGAAAGTGTCGTTAATAAGTTTTTAACGACACTTTCAGGGGGGTAAACTCAATTTTTGATCTAATATGGGGTAATATCAATATACCTAATCTAACATGGGGTAAAATCAAATAGATCTAGAAATATGATATAGTGGACCGACTGTACTGAATGACAAATTCTATCAAGGTAGACCATGTGTGGTTGGATTAGGAGTATATGGAGAATGAACTAAACTAAAGGACCCTCAAGTAAAAGGGAAGAAATGTAATTGCCGACAAGAAGAGCTTCACTAGGGTTATTAACCTTGAGCATATTAAGGAAATGACTAGAAATGGTGTAAATTTTATTATTTGATGGTTGCTTGAAAGATTTATACATTGAGGTTGAGACTAGACTATGGCCGAAAAAGCTATGGGTGGAAACCAATATTTTTAATATCCTTGTAAGGTATGAAGGGTTTGTTAAAAAAAAATCAAAGAAAAATGGTACAATGCACAAAATTTCAGTTGCCTTTAATTGGAAGGGTAAATTGATGATTAAGGAATGCATACATAAACATACTAAATTTACGAGTTTGTGGTTGTCAAATGGAAGGTTAGGTAAAAAAAATCGTAGGATACATTAAACGGTACATTGGATATGGATTACAAGTTTTGGTGGACTAGTTGTTGCTCGTAACACGATTGTTGATGACTATCCTAAACTTTGAGGGCCTATTAGCCTATCAAATGGCTACATAAAGAGGGGTTAGGGCTTTGAGTAGAAATGATACTTGAGGGCTTAGTGGTTAGAATGATGGTTATAGTGGCATAATAATTTGAAGTACTTGTGTTATGGGTAAAAAAAAATGGAGGTTGGAAATACTTTATAGTGAGAGGAGAGATCCAATATATGATGTGATGCTTGGGTAGTCTATATTGTGGTTTTTATTAGAGCTATAAGAGTTAAGTTTCTAGGTTTAGGTAATTGAGTGACTAGTAACATAGAGTTTATCAAGGTTGATTGCTAGTCGAATTAAAGGATTCTATTTGAGAAGCACTTCTATCACTTATTTTGAGGTATGAGGTACGAACTTACGTACTATATTTCAATACCTTTACTGTTCAACTTCATTCTTTCTATTATTATCATTATTCTTAATTTTGGGGACATAATTTTTCTAAGAATGGAATGATGTAAACCCTCTCATATTTTTATTTTTATTTTACTAAAATATTAACCTTGTTATTGTGGTAAGTATAGTTATAGAGATAGCCTGCAATTATGTGTATATATTGATCAGTCAATAATTGTCTAGTTATAGAAGATGTCTCAACCCAAACTTCCTAAAATATGATTATTCCCTTTTAATATGAGCTTAACTCACTTAGTTAGTTGTATTTACTGACCGATCACATATTGAGGCTAGTACTCACTCACTCACTCACTCACTTAATTAGGTGTATTTCATGACCCTTATATATGATGCTCATATCTCTTGTATTTATTTCTTGTATTCCTTATTCCTGTATATTTCTTGCCATGATCTATTTATCATGTATATTCTCTCAAATTACTGCTACATAGTCTTTATCATTTATTGGAACTGTTGTTAGAGGTGTACTTCGCTCAAATCCTGACTGGATATATTTTTTCCAGATGACACTAAGGAGTGGTATCCCACTCACTACGGGCCTCGGACGTAGTAGACCTAGAGCTAGAGACTGTGGCTCAGGAGGGACTCATCCCAATTGAGGCCGAGGACATATTGCCTTTAGTTCAGTAGATAAACAGATTATTGTACTGGATTTGTCTCCAACTTGGACTTTAGTTTCTTATACTTTTTTTGGAATCATTTGAATATTATTAGTCTTGTGAGATGTATTGACTCTTGTTATGTTCTCTTTATATCGTATTCGTGCGTTGTTCTTCCTTATAGATTCTGTGATTGAGTACTCATATTCTTTGAGATGTCATTATATGTTGATGATCATTATTGATAGATAGTTTAGTATACCAATACAACGTTTTACCGTCGATGCTGTGGCGTAGGCTGGACGTACCCACAGCCCATGCCCAAAAATTCGTGGACGAGTTGTGACAATAGTATGATGTAGGTCCATGAAGTTGCCACGAAGTCTTGTAAATTTCACAAAATGGCTATATTTTATACCCGATAGAGGCGTAACACCGAGATACTTCCTGATCAGATCAGATCACTTTAAGTGCGGATCAAAATATATTACGTCACATGTAATAGGTAATCCTAATATATTTGCCATATCAAATAGGTTGATCGTCATCTCACCAAATGGGAGTTGAAAAGTGTTATGTCATGCCACGAACGCTCCGTAAGACTTACATCTAGGTTAATATCGTGGATTAAATATATAACCCTATCTATATAGTGGAATCCAAATGATTGCCTCAAAGCCTTTTGGGCATGATTTAGCTCCTACATACGATATTTTCTTTCGTTCTGCCAATGTACATGGATCCGGGTTCGTAAACCAAGATCATGATCGTATAGCTATAAAAAAAATGCATAATGTTTTATGTGATAATTATCTAACTTGCAAACTTACAATTTAAAAAATCACCTCTCAAATAAATATCTGACTAGATATGTGGTCGTCATGTTGTTTAATAATAAGGTCGGTAGTCGGTCCACAAGGAATACGACCGTCGTTTTGATTAGCCATCTACAAAAAAAATGATAATTAATGACTAATATATACCCGTACAAATATAACAAGTTTTATACCGATTAAAAAAACGGACACAATATTTTTACTTACTTCAGTTTTTTTTTTCTATCTCGATTTATCTTGCTAGTTGTAGGAAAAAGAGAGAGGAAAGTTAAGTAGGAGAGAGTAGAATGGTGTTGTCTGTATAGAGGAAAGAGGCAGAATGGACATATTTATATGGGAGGGAGGGAATGGAGAGTGAATATGGTAGAAAAGAGTGGGGGGGGGGGGGGGGGGGGTTCGGGTGGTCTTCGAGGGAGTCAGGAAGGAGGGGGGTTTTCGAGGGGGTCGGGGGAGTCTTCGAGGGGGTCGGAGAGAGAGGGTCTTCGGGGGTTAAATGAGAGGGGGTAGTCCGCCAACTCATTTGGCGAGGAGGTTAAATGAGCGATAACCGAGGGGGGAACCTGCCAACTGAGTTAGCGACGCCAGTTTTCCCCCTACCCGCCAAGTCAATTGGCGGCGCTCCCCTATCTCTCCCACGCACGCCAAGTGCGTTAGCAGCCGCTTCCCTCTCTCCCAATTTTCTTTGTCTCAGCAAACTCAAGTTGGCAAGTCATCCCGTTGCCTGAAATTTTTTAAGTTCTACCTTCAGCAACAATTTTCACTAATTTCGTCCCTTTAGATGATAATTTATGTTTTCTAAACCAAAACCAAAACTACTCTGTGCACACAGATAAATCTCAAGCGGTTTCTGTATCAGGAAAGAGAGAGGGTTTTGGTCCTTCTATTAGCCAGATAGCTTTCTCTTTTTGGCTTCGGCTGGGTTTGGGAACTGCCGCTGCTGCTGCTGCTGCTGCTGCTTCTTCTTCTTCCTCTTTTTGGTGTTGGTGGTGGTGGTGTTGTAGCTGGTGCTGTTGCTTTTCCTTTCTCTGCAGTAGTGATGACGATGATGATGATGATGATGATGATGATGAGTAAACCCTAATTCTAATTCTTCCCCCATTCTACACCGATGGCGAGGCAGCTCCGTTGCAGCCATTCGTTTGAGAGAGGGAATGGGGATCATCACCATCGTCTTCGTCTCCACAAATTGTGCTAGTTCATGCCGAGTGTCCTAAACCCTAACCCTAATTTCTTTCTCCGCGTGGTTGGTGATGTTGGTTTGGGTGGTCTGGGATTTCCTCCTCCTGCTGATGGCGAGGCAGCTCCGCTGCAGCCATTTGTTGGGAGGAGGGATGAAGAGAATGGGATTGCATTGTGGATATATAATTACAGGAAGGAAGAGGCATTGATGATGGTGAGTAAATCCTAACCCCCAAATTTCTTCTCCACCAATTCTTTTCGATGGCGAGGCTGTTAAGTTGCAGCCATTTGTGAGAAAAGGGACGGAGAGGATGGGATAACTTCTCCATATCATGAATTGATGATGGATCGAACCCTCATCTGAGTTTCCATATCTTAATGATGATGGATTGAAGAATAGTTGAGAGTATCAAGTTGAAATTTAGCCAAAAATAAATAAATATAAGAGGGTTACATAATTTTGTGGCTTTCTTCCACCGACCCTTCAGATCCCCAAATTCTAATGGCGAGGCAGCTCCGTTGCAGCCATTCATTTGGAGGCAGCCCCTATCAATTTGTGGGTTGCCTTGCCCCTAGTAATTTCCAGTTCCAGCAGCAACACAACTCAGAAAAAGGAAAGAAGAAGGTCCGGTTCTTCTCTCTAGGAGCATCTCCAAAACCCTAGTGAGTTTGGAAAAATGATTATTTACACTAACCTCCTCTATGTTTTTATGGTTACTACATGACCTTCCTTATTTTGAAAATAATTACAAAGAAGAAGAAGAAGAAGAAGAAGGAGGGAGAGAGAGAGATTCGGTTATTATTTGAGTTTCTGTAGTCGAACTGTTGTAAGAGGGTTGTAGGCATTTGGTTGTAAACTTAGCATTATTGTATATATGTAACCATCATGTCCTTCATTCATCTTCCACCAAATCTGAGCCTCTTCTCGCTGTTTGCTGTTGCTGTTGCTCTTTCTTTCTCTTGAGTGTTGATGATGATGAGTAAACCCTAATTCTAACTCTCCGTCTATTCTTCCCGCATTCTACTCCAATGGCGAGGCAGCTTTGCTGCAGCCACTCCTTTGGGAGGAAGGAGATAGAGGGCATGGGGATCATCACCATCATCGTCATCTCCTCAGATTGTGCTAATTCAGCATTGTGCTAGTTCATGGTGATGATGGTTTGGCTGGGCTGGAATTTCCTCCTACTGATGGCGAGGCAGCTCCGTTGCAGCCATTTGTCGGGAGGAGGAATGAAGAGAATGGGATTACATTGTGGATATATTTCTGGAAGAGGCGATGATGACGAGTAAACACCAAACCCCAAATTTCTTCTCCGCCTATTCCTTCCTATGGCGTGGCAGTTCCGTTGCAGCCATTTGTGAAAAAGGGGATGAAGAGAATGGGATTACATCTCCTTATTGTGAAAGATGATGGATCGAAGCCTCATCTGAGCCTCTTTTTTCTTTCTTCCTTTCTTCAGTGATTTGCTACTAAAGACCCTGAACTTGTCATCTCGATGATGTGTTGGTGTCTAATTTGCAGTTAAATATCATGAATTATTCCCTATGATGATGACAATGGTGGTGGTGGAATGGTGAACAACCACACAAGTCTTGGTGGGTGAACAAAAATGGACTCAATTTCCCAAACCCTAACCCTAATTTCTCTCTCTACGAATGGCGAGGCAGGCACCGCAACCATTCTTTTACGAAGGTGGGAAGTTTGCTGAATAAAATGGTTATGATGGTTTGGCTGGTCCAGCTCCTTTCTTACTATGTACTACCATCACAGAGGTTCGGCTATATATATATATATATACATGTATTTTAATATCCATCATGTCCTTCATTCATCTTCACCAAATCTGAGCCCTCTTCTCGCTGCTGCTGTTGCTCTTCCATTCCCTGGAGTGTTGATGATGAGTAAACCCTAATTCTAAATCTGTCTATTCTTCCCCAATGGCGAGGCATCTCCGTTGCAGCCATTCATTTGGGAAGAAGGAGATAGAGGGCATGAGGATCATCACCACCGTTGTCGTCTCCACAAATTGTGCTAATTCAGCATTGTGCTAGTTCATGGTGATGATGGTTTGGCTGGGCTGGAATTTCCTCCTGCTGATGGCGAGGCAGCTCCGTTGCAGCCATTTGTCGGGAGTAGGGATGAAGAGAATGCGATTACATTGTGGATATATTACTGGAAGAGGCGATGATGATGAGTAAACCCCAACCCCCAAATTTCTTTTCCGGATATTCCTTCCGTTCGTGGCAGTTTCATTGCAGCCATTTGTGAGAAAGGGGATGAAGAGAATGGGGTTACGTCTCCATGTTGTGAATGATGATGGATCAAAGCCTCACCTGAGCCCCTTCTTTCTTTCTTTCTTTCTTTCTTCCTTCGGTGATTTGCTACTAAAGACCCTGAACTTTTCATCTCGGTGATGACGATAGTGGTGTCTAATTTGCACCTAAATATCATGATTTTTCATGAATTTTTCCCTATGATGATGGCAATGGTGGCGGCGGCTAATTTTTAATGCTTGAACTTTGTCGAGTTCGACTACAGAAACTCAAACAAGAATTCAAAATAAGAACTTGCAATATTATGTGACTCGTGAACTTAGTCAAAATAAGAGGTGATGGTGATGAGTAAAATCTAACCCCCAAATTTTTTCTCTGCCTATTCCTTCTGCATGCAGCTCCGTTGCAGCCATTTGTGAGCAAGGGGATGAAGAGAATGGGATTAACCATATCATCTAAGCCTCTACCGCCACGTCCACTACCACGTCCACCATCACAACCAACAACACTAGAAACTAGGATAGAAGAGTCAATACTCGGCACCACAGAACTGTCCCAGAAAGGAACGATTGAGACGGAAGAAAGTATCTATCAGCGTAGTTAACTGCTCTCCAGCAAGGATTTGAGCTTTATAAGGTTCGAACGCATGATCCAAGTCGGCTAGGATAAGTGAAACATGAAACTCTTCCTTCTGTCTCCAAGCTTCCTTCAAATCAGTAGTAACATGATGATATTGAAGCAGTTCCTTCCACAAAACCTTCTTGGAAGCCAATTATTCATTCACAGGCTTCCCATTTTGCTTTGTATTAAACAATAACTCGTACAACTCATAGATACGGGCAACGTTTCGCTTCTGCGAATATGAATCTTCCAGAGATGTCCAAATCAGTTTACTTGATTCACACCACTGAACATTAGCAGCGATATGTGGTTCCATACTATGCCACAACCACGACATAACGTATGCATCTGCACTCATCCAATCTTCATACTCAGCGGAAGATTCAGGCAGGGGTTCTTCCGTCAAAAACTTTCAACATCTTCTCCCTTAACACCACTTTGATAGATTTGGACCAGGCAAGGTAGTTCGCACCATTGAGTTTCACCGCTGTAATCGACTTTCCTAATTCATCGATCGGCCCTGTCGTGGATGGGATGTACAGTACTTTCAAATACTTCCTCTGATACCAAGTGAAGTTTGGAGATGGAGAAGAGAAGGAAAAAAAATAGGAGAAGAGAGAATATGAGAATATGATAAGGGAGATTGCAAGGGCCTTGAACCCTAGGTTGCATCTCATGTCTATTTATATTGATATGCAATACACTCACAATTACTATTATACCCTCATATGATAAATAACAAAATAAAATAACTCTGACAACTACATTATCGGTGACGATGATAGATCCAAGTCAAATATGATCCCACTTGCAACTTAATATTGTGAACTTCTCCATATGGCGATGGTGTTGGTAGCTAGGGCCTGGTTCCGGGTTGCTTCTGCTTCTCTCTCTATACACACACCCACTAAAGATTGTGCTGTTTTAGTCCAACTAACTGCAACTGCCTTTTCTCCCTTTGCCAATGGCGATGTAGAGGAAAGATAGCAGAGAATAGGTGGTAGTGAGATCTTTGCTCATGGTGATTAAACAAAGTAAATCTTCTGGTCCTCTTTGGTGATGGTGACTAAATTTGATGATGGTGGTGGTGGTGACTAATTTTGAGTCCCCAAACTTCTTCCATATCTTCCCCCTTCTGTTGACAGAGCAGGTTCTTATTTTCTTGCAGCCCCTTCGTTAGAAGGGAAGATGAGAACGGGGATCTTCCCCACGTGGGTGATGATTAATCGATAGGCTGAATCTTTAGATTTTTTTGGGGCTAATTTTCACTTCAATAAACTTTTGCCCTATTTTCTCTTTAGTGCCCTAATTTCTACTCTGCCTTCGCTTTCTCTGATAATGATGTTGCAACCAGCCGTTGCAGCCATTAGCTAGTAGGGAAAAGAGAGAGCAGTGCAGGTGAGACGTGGTAATGAAATCTGGTGACGGTTCAAATCTGAATCTTAGCATCTTTGCTACTGCTTATTCTTTTGGAAAAGCAGCTGCAATCCAAAACCAAGCCTCAGCATATTCTGCTGTTAATGCTGCTGCTGCTCTCTCTAGATGATGACTTGAACCTCTAGATGTGACGGGTCAAAGCCGAATCTGATCCACTTCCTCTGTTGTTACAATTTTTCTTCTACATATCTGCTGCTTCGAGGCTATGATGATGATTATTTGAACTTAGCATTGTGCTATTTTAGTCTGTGTAGCCCTAACCATGAACTTAATTTCTTCTCCGACTTCTTTTGCTCTGCCAATGGCGAGGCAAGCACTGCAGCCATTTGTTAGCAGGGTAAAGCGAGAGGATGAGAGGAGAGGTGGTAATGGGATCGTCTCTCATGGTAATGTATCAATAAGGGATACCTCTTTTGTTGCAGCTGTTTCTTCTCGCTTCCTTCTCATCTGCTGCTTTGAGCTTGAGATGATGATGAACTTGTATTGCGCTATTTTAGTCTGAATAACTAGCAACATTTGGGGAACACATGTACATACAAGGAAGGTTTAAGGGACTTGTATGCAAAAAAACCCAAGCATTTCTTTGGAGAGAGAAATTTGGAAAGGACTTTGGTACCTTACTTCTTCTGCCTCCTTCCACCCATGGCCGGTAATCCTTTACTTCTAGTATTTCGGGTAGATTACGTGACCTAAACCTTTCTCAAGGCGATAATGATGATTAAATAGTAACCCCCGTATTTGTTCCGTCTTTTCTTTCCTCGTCCGATGGTGATGGCAGCTACTTTGCAACCGTTCTTTAGGAGGAAAATGAAGAGAATGGGGGATCATCCTCACATTGTGAGCAAAGTTGTCAAATATCAGGTGCAAGGCACACTAAGCTCCTAGGAACATGAGGGGCAAGGCGACCTTTGTGAGGAGCGCGCCTCAGTGAGCATCTTAGTGAGACTAATGCCCACTTGAGGCATACCTCATCTGTATGTTGCTTTATGTTTCCTTTTTGTATGTTTTTTACTAACAATTACATTTTGTTTAGTGTGAGGGGGACCATTGCTGGATCTAATCTGGCAGTTAACATCTCATGGAAACTAGAAAGTCTCTAAAGATCAAAAGGAAAAGAAAAAGCCCTAAACTCCCAGAAACTTCCTTACTTGGTAGATCAAAAGGGAAAAACAAAGCCCACATGATTTATAGTCATGCCCGATAACCACTCTGGCACGTCCACTTTCAATACATATAGTCATATATGATTTAAAATTAATATTTTAAACGTTTTTTTTAATAAATATGCGCCTTGCCTTCATGATGAGGCTCACGACTTTGAATTATGCCTCGGTCTTTTAAACCCTTTGCACCACAGGGGACCTTGCGTCTTCTTCTTTGATTGTGAGTGATGATCAAAGCTGAATTTGACTCTCTTCTTTCATTCCTCCATCCTCCTCCTCCTCCTCCTCGACTCTCTCTATCTGCTGCTTTGAGGTGGGGGCAATGCATAGTTTGAAGTATCGGCCGATACCGATCCGATACGGCCGATACCGATACGGTTTGGCATGTCCCGATCCGATACCGACCGATACCCGATACCGACCGATACCAACATTAGAGATCTCTTTTCCAGTCAATTCGGAAAAAGAAAATTGAATTAAAAAGACCAATTAAAAAGGGTGTAAAAGTATAGTAAGGTTGTAAAAGCATATAATAGAAGAAAACTTATCTATCGCATATAAATCAATCAACAATAGTGGCTACTATTTCATTCAATTTCAAAAATACTAAGAAACAACACTGGAAATACTTTAAATTATGCATAAATATATAAAATGTATTTTCTAAAATGTTAATAATTTACTAATAGTTATTTCCTTTCCGATACCAAAAAATCCGATACTCCGGTCCGAAACCACCGATACTATCGATACTGCCGATCCCGATACTCATAGGAATGGTCCGATACCGATTCCGATACTGATACTTTGAACCTTGGGGCAATGATGATGATGATTTGAACTCATAGTTGTGCTATTTTAGTCCAAGTTTCCCTAGTCTAACCTTAATTATTTTCATGAATTAAGGATTATCATATTGGACTGCAATATTATCACTTCCAGCTATTATCTCATGAGCCGCCAGCGTTGCTTGGATTTCCCCACTCTAATTCTGCGAGCTACTTCTCCATTTTCTTTCCAGTTTTCCATAATTGCCCAAACTTGGTGCTTAAACAAAAACTATTATGATTTTAGAATCTCAAGCAAACTATTTATAAAATTGAAATATTTCTGCAAGTTCATAGGATACTGTAAGAAATTTCTTATTTTCATATTTGATTAATGATGTGATGGTGGAATATGTTTTTTTTTAAAGATTGGTAGAATAGGTCTTATCACTTGTCTTTTGATAATTTATGTTAATATATGATTCCATGCAAGTGTATATTATGTATGTTGTATACAAGTGTTATATTACATCCTATTTTTTGTCAAATTCCTAACTTTTTGATGTCAGATCATATTCCCAATGCCTGAACATGTGACTGTGATTGGGAGTAGTTATATAAGAGGTGCAGTTGGATTATCCCTTAAGAAAGGGTTTGGTGCACCATGGAGTGGTTGCCTCCAATTCATCTTCCCAAGTTGATGAATATTTTAATTCCTCCTCCTCCTTTTTATGTATGATATAGGCGATTATGATGGTTAACCACGTATCTCATATAAGGGAGTAAGGAGACCCTAACTCTATTTCAACTTCTCTGGATACACTTTTCAGATGGCGAGGCAACTCCTCTGCAGTCGTTCATTACAAGGAAGAAGTGGAAAAATGGATGTTATTTCCACAATCTGATAGATTAAAGGTGAATAAGCCTCCTTTGACCTCTCTCTCTCTCAATATATATATATAGTCTGTATGTAGCTCCCTCTATCCATCTATGTATGGTGATCAGGTTAGATTAGATCGCTAGGGGTTAAAAGGAAATCCTGTAATTAGTCTTTCCTCTAATTGCCACATGTGTATTTAGTCCGGATTTCATGCATTAACATGGGCCTTGAAGTGGCATCCAAGAACTTTGGTCTCAGAGAATTTTATTCTATCCCCTATGGCCTATAATTATCCCTGTGTATGTGTGAGTGAGCCAACATTGGTGAAGAGGCGATGACGAGAAAGGGGTGTATCTCAGATAAGGGATAAACCATAAACCATGCCCTTGACTTCTCTCATCCGAAGACGGTTGGCAAGGCAGTTCCACTGCAGCCCTTCGGGTGGAAGGAAGGAGAAAACAGATTGAATTTCCACAATATGATGGATCAAAGGCGAATCTGAGCTTCTTCTTCTTCTTCTTCCACTTTTCTTCTTTTCCTTTTGTTGTTATATATATATATATATATATATCCTCTCTGAGTTTGTGTCAGGGTTCACAATATCTGTATTAGAGTTTGGTTTTGGCTTTACACATGGGCCTTGAAATGGCATCCTCGAGCTTAGGTCGGGACACAATTTTATTCTATACCCTGTAGCCTATAATTATCCCAATGTATGTGTGTGTTAGCCAGCTGACATTGGTGAAGAGGCGATGATGATGATAAAGAGGCATATATCAGATAAGGGATAAACCATAAACCATGCCCTACTTCCCTCTTCCGATGGCGAGGCAGTTCTACTACAACCCTTCGGTGGAAGTCGGGAGAAATCTGATTGAATTTCCAGAATATGATGGATCAAAGGCGAATTTGAGCCACTTCTTCCACTTTTCTTCTTTTGCTTTTGTTGTTATATATATATATATATATATATATATATATATATATATTATGGCTAGGCAGTTCTACTGCATCCCTAAGGTGGAAGGAAGGAGAAAACGGTTTGAATTCCCATAATATGATGGACAAAGGCGAATCTGAGCCTCTTCTACTTTTTGCTTTAGTTGTTATATATATATATATATATATATATATATATATGTATATATAATCAGCTCGCTCTCCCTCATTGAGTTTATGTGTTAAGGTTCAAAAAATCAGTATCAAAGTTGGTTTCGACCCTTCTTGTGAGTGTTGGTCTGGGTAGCTTCAATATGGAGTTACAGAGTTCTTTGTTTTGGGATGCCAAAAGATAATATGAAATTGTTTAAAAACTAGAAAATGTTTGATACATATAAGCATAATCTTATGTATTATTTGTTGTTTCACATTAGTTATGAATGCAATATTAACATTTCCTGAATTGTTAGCTGCAATAGATATTTTTATTTATTTTACTTGATTTTAGACGAAAGTATCCCACAATATATGGTTTCGAATGGAATAATATTAAGATGTATTAATGTTGTGGCTTCATAGTATACAGCTTCAACAAATGGTAATGGTTCACTCTAGATGAAAAAAACTTGGCATTGTAGCATGTTCAACTTCTACTGGTTCATATGATTGTGTCAACATTGTTTATTTTCCATATTTCTCTTTTTCTTTTAATTTTTCTTTGCTGAAATGTCGGGGAAAGAGAGCCTCAATTTCAGTACGGTCGGTATCGGTGCGACATAGTATGGGATTGGACATGACAAAACTGTAATGGAATGACCAATTTGTTCGGTATGGGACGATATTGCGAACCTTGGTATGTCTGTCCATCTCCATCAATGCATATCTTGGTCTGGTTAGATCGCCAGGGTTTAAAAGGAAAACATGTCATGAATCTTTCCCCTTATCGCCACATATATATCTAATCAGGATTTGGTGCAGAGGCAATGATGATAAAGAGACGTATCTAGATAAGGGATAGACCATAATTTATAAACTATCCCCTTGACTTCTTCCCTCTTATGATGGCCAGGTAGTTCAACTGCACCACCCCTTCTTTGGAAGAAGGATAAAACGGGATTGATTTTCCAGAACCTCTTGACTTCTTCCCTCTTATGATGGCGAGGCAGTTCAACTGCACCAACCCCTTCTTTGGAAGAAGGATAAAACAGGATTGATTTTCCGGAACCCCTTGACTTCATCCATCTTCTGATGGCGAGGCAGTTCAACTGCACCCCTTCTTTGGAAGGAAGGATAAAACGGGATTGAGTTTCCAGAACCCCTTGACTTCTTCTTTTGATGGCTAGGCAGTTCAACTGCACCCCTTCTTTGGAAGGAAGGATAAAACGGGTTTGAATTTCCAGAACTGATGGATCAAAGGCGAAACTGAGTCTCTTCTTCCACCTTTCTTTCTTTTGCTACTGTTTCTGTTTCTGTTGTATGTTTGTGTGTATATGTCGATGGCGATTACCCACTGTTATGCAATTTTAGCCTGTTAAAGCTAATTCTAACCCTAGTTTCTTCTTCTTCCACACCTCTTGTCATGGAAAAACAGACGCTGTAACCATTTTCATTAGCAGGGAAGGGAGCAGAGGAGAGCAGAGTTGGTAGTGAGGTCATTACTCAATGAGGTGACTGATAATCTAAATTCTGTAACTCAAAGATGTGCAATAAAACCTAACCTTAAGTAAAAAAAAATGCTAGGGGCTATCACATTTTTTGTATAAAAGAAAATACTTATCTTTCTTTCCCCTTTTTCTTCCTCTGCTCCAAATCCCTAAGTAAAAAAAAAAAGATGGAGATCCAAATCCCTAAAAATTTTTGTGGTCCAAATTTCAAAACTTTAATATTTCCTAATTTCTCTCATTCTAAGTTATGCACTATCCAAAAATTTCTGACCAAGCTTTTTAAGCTTGTAGATTTGGATTTGCATCTTTTGAACATTAGTATTGGTGATTTATGAATCCAATTCTACGTGTTTAGGAAGTCCATAAATTCGTCAGTCGTGTTGGGGAAGACAAAGGAGTGTAAGGATTCTAGCAGAACTAACAATAGTCAGGAAACAATAGCCAGGACTGCCAGAATTTTAACAGTATGGCAGAAATGTGATTTCCTTATCACTTAATGGGTATCAGAGCATATAAACTTGTTTCACTTAGAGTGAAAACGTGTTTCACTAACAGAGATGCACAATGATAACTAATACAAAAATTGGCAGAAATCAACTAATTCATTTGCATTTACAACAATCTGAATGTCTCAACTAAGGATAATACAAAGGATGCTACACTTCACTGTAGATCACGATACAAACTGTACCTGAACCACATGAAAGAAAAAGAGAGACCTAGATCAATATATTTAGCTCAATAATGAATAGTTCATATGACTAATAAATTATTACCATCCCTAGAACATCATTAACTAGTAAATACCCTTTAAACTAGAAAGCCACCAATAAAGCTATAGTGCAGCTTAAATACAATCAGGACTGCCAGAGTTCGAGGCACACAGTGCAGCCATTAGTTATCAGGGGAATTAGAATCGAGCACAGAGAGAGACAGAGAGAGAAAATGGTGATGATGATTTGGCTAGAATTTCTTCCTCCCGATGGCGAGGCAGCTCTCGGTGCAGCCATTTGTTGTAAGGAGGGATGAAGAGAATGGGGTCCATCTCCACATTGTGAGTGATCATGGACTGAAGCTGAATCTGAGCCTCTTCTCCCTAGTTTGCAAGTAAATACAATGAACTTTTCTCTATGATGATGGTGATGGTGATGGTGGTGGTAGTGGTTAAATTCAAGTCTCCAATTTCCTCTCTGCCTTATCCACCCTCTTCCAATGGCGGGGTATTTTTTTAGGCTAAATTTCAACTTGATACCCTCAAATATTCAATTTCTTAGGTATAGTTTGAGATTGCTTATCATGTCTGCTTTATGGTCTGTTTATTTGTGGTGATCGAAGTAAAATTTGCAAATAAAATTGGACTTTTCGGGAAGTACAAATTCGAAAAACCATTTGGTTGGCCATTTAAACGGAAATACGCCAATTTCTTCTTCGATTCTCTTCTTCGGCCAATGGCGAGGCACACAGTGCAGTCATTAGTTATCAGGGGAATTAGAATCGAGGAGAGGAGAGGAGAGGAGAGGAGAGGAGAGGAGAGGGAAGGGAAGGAAAAGAAAAAGAAAAAAAATGGTGATGATGATTGGCTGGGATTTTCTCCTCCCGATGGCGAGGCAGCTCCCGCTGCAGCCGTTTGTTGTAAGGAGGCATGAAGAGAATGGGGTCCATCGTCACATTGTGAGTGATATGTGATCATGGACTGAAGCTGAATCTGAGCCTCCTCGCTAATTTGCAAGTAAATATCATGAACTTTTCTCTATGATGATGGTGATGGTGGTGGTGGTAGTTAAATTCAAGCCCCCAATTTCCTCTCTGTCTTGTCCACCCTCTTCCAATGGCGAGGTATTTTTTTAGGCCAAATTTCAACTTGATATCCTAAACTATTCAATTTCTTAGGCATAGTTTGAGATTGCTTATAATGTCTGCTTTATGGTGTGTGTTTGTTTGTTGTTTGTGGTGATCGAAGTAAAATTTGCAAATTAAATTAGACTTTTCGGGAAGTACAATTTTGGAAAACCATTTGGTTGACCATTTAAATGGAAATACTTCAATTTCTTCTCCGATCTCTTCATCGGCCAATGGCGAGGCACACAGTGCAGCCATTAGTTATCGGGGGAATTATAATCGAGCATAGGAGAGGAGAGGAAGAAGAAAAACATGGTGGTGATTTGGTTGGGATTTCCTCCTCCCGATGGCGAGGCAGCTCCTGCTGCAGCCATTTGCTGTAAGGAGGGATGAAGAGAATGGGGTCCATCTCCACATTGAGTGATCATGGACTGAAGCTAAATGTGAGCCTCTTGCTAATTTGCAAGTAAATATCATGAACTTTTCTCTATGATGGAGGTGGTTGTGGTGGTAAGTGGTTAAATTCAAGCCCCCAATTTCCTCTCTGCCTTATCCACCCTCTTCTAATGACGAGGTTTTTTTATTTAGGCTAAATTTCAACTTGATACCCTCAACTATCAATTTCTTAGGTATAGTTTGAGATTGCTTATTATGTCTGCTTTATGGTCTGTTCGGTTGTTTGTGATGATCGAAGTAAAATTTGCAAATTAAATTGGACTTTTGGGGAAGTACAAATTCGGAAAACCATTTGGTTGTCCGTTTAAATTGAAATAATAGTTCAATTTCTTCTCCGATTCTCTTCCTCTGCTAATTGCGAGGCACACAGTACTACCATTAGTTATGAGGGGAATTAGAATCGAGGAGGGAAGAGGAGAGGAGAGGAGAGGAGAGGAGAAAAGAAAAAAGAAAAAAAAATGGTCATGATGATAAAATGGTGATGATGATTTGGCTGGGATTTCCTCCTCCCGATGGCGAGGCAGCTCCTGCTGCAGCCATTTGTTTTAAGGAGGGATGAAGAGAATGGGGTCCATCTCCACATTGTGAGTGATCATGGACTGTAGCTGAATCTGAGCTTCTTCTCGCTAATTTGCAAGTAAATATCATGAACTTTTCTCTATGATGATGGTGATGGTTGTGGTAATGGTTAAATTCAAGCCCCTAATTTCCTCTCTACCTTATCCACCCTCTTCAAATGGCGAGGTATTTTTTTAGGTTATATGTCAACTTGATACCCTCAACTATTCAATTTCTTAGAGCATCCTTAGTAGATGGTGCTCAAAATTATATCTTGAGGTCCAAAATTTGAAAAAAAAATGTAGAATTGGGAAAGGTTTGTATGAGAATAGTAGAAAAAAGATAAAGTGACATTTGGTCCCAAAGATTGTTGTCAAAAATTAATGTGGAAAAAAAATAATGTTAAATCTAAAATCTAGAAATTAGTGTCCAAATTGGGATTTACTATTCTATAAAATGAGTTTCTATATTCTGAATCTAGAAATTCTCTGGCCCAATCTATAGCTCCTGTGGGTGGGTTGGACCTGAGAATCTATAAATTAGAACTTGGGACAGGTCTTACTATTCTACCAAATTAGCTCCTACATTCTGAATCTAGAATATATAAATTGGGATGGTTCTTACTAATGATGCTCTTAGGTATAGTTTGGGATCTCTTATCATGTATGTGTTATGGTCGGTTTCGTTGTTTGTTGTGATCGAAGTAAAATATGCAAATTAAATTAGATTTTTCGGGAAGTACAAATCCGGAAAACCATTTGGTTGTCCATTTAAATGGAAACATTTCAATTACTTCTCCGATTTTCTTCCTCGGCTAATGGCAAGGCACACAGGGAAATTAGGATCGAGGAGAGGAGAGGAGAGGAGAGGAGAGGAGAGAAAAAAGAAAAGAAAAAGAAAAAAATGGTGATGATGATTTGGTGGGATTTCCTTCTCCCGATGGCGAGGAGCTCCCGCTGCGGCCATTTGTTGTAAGGAGGGATGAAGAAAATGGGGTCCATCTCCACATTGTGAGTGATCATGGACTGAAGCCGAATCTGAGCCTCTTCTCGCTAATTTGCAAGTAAATATCATGAACTTTTCTTAATGATGATGATGATGGTTGTGGTAGTGGTTAAATTCAAGCCCCCAATTTCCTCTCTGCCTTATCTGCCCTCTTCCAATTGCGAGGTATTTTTTTAGGCTAGATTTCAACTTGATACCCTCAACTATTCAATTTCGTAGGCATAGTTTAGGATTGCTTATCATGTCTGCTTCATGGTCTGTTTCGTTGTTTGTGGTGATCGAAGTAAAATATGTAAATTAAATTGGATTTTTCAGAAAGTACAAATCCGAAAAACCATTTGGTTGTCCATTTAAATGGAAACACTTCAATTTCTTCTCCGATTTTCTTCCTCGGCCAATGGCGAGGCACACAGTGCAGCCATTAGTTATCAGGGGAATTAGAATCGAGTAGAGGAGAGGAAAAAGAAAAAAAGAAAAAGAAAAAAAAATGGTGATGATGATTTGGCTGGGATTTCCTCCTCCACTGCAGCCGTTTGTTGTAAGGAGGGATGAAGAGAATGGGATCCATGTCCACATTGTGAGTGATCATGGACTAAAGCCGAATCTGAGCCTCTTCTCGCTAATTTGCAAGTAAATATCATGAACTTTTCTCTATGATGATGATGATGGTTGTGGTAGTTGTTAAATTCAAGCCCCCAATTTCCTCTCTGCCTTATCCATCCTCTTCCAATGGCGAGGAAATTTTTAAGGCTATAATTCAACTTGATACCCTCAACTATTCAATTTCTCACACAGTTTGGGATGCGTCAGCTTTGTGGTCTATTTCGTTGTTTGTGGTGATCGAAGTAAAATTTGCAAATTAAGTTGGACTTTTTGGGAAGTGCAAATCGGAAAACGCCATTGGTTGTCCATTAAAGTGGAAATACTTTAATTTCTTCTCCTATTCTCTTCCTCGGCCAATGGCGAGGTACACAGTGCAACCTTTAGTTATCAGGGGAATTAGAATCGAGCAGAGGAGAGGAGAGGAGAGGTGGTATTCAAATGAAAGCATAATCTGAGCTGTGTTCATGTAGCATCTTTTCAGAGGAATTTTGGATCCGGTCCCTTTTTATTTATTTAAAGGAATACTTGATTTGGACCTGGTCCAAAGTTTATTTATTTATAATTCAACACTGCTGCTGCTGTTCTTCTTTTTGCCCTCTATTGCTTTGAGGATAAGATGATGTGGTGGTACTACTGAATATATTATTATTGTTCTATGAATGCACTTGTATTATCTCTCTTTAATCCCATCCTTTGTCTAGAAAAAAGAAAAAGAAAAAGAAAAAGAAATTTGGTGATGATGATTTGGCCGAGTTTTCCTCCTCTCCGATGGCGAGGCAGCTCCCCTGCAGCCATTTGTTGGAAGGAGGGATGAAGAGAGAATGGGGTCATCTCAACATTGTGAGTGATGATGGATTGAAGCCGAATCTGAACCTCTCCTTTGCTTGTGGTGATCAAAGTAAAATTTGCAAATTAAGTTGGACTTTTCGGGAAGTACAAATCTGGAAAACCATTTGGTTGTCCATTTAAATGGAAATACTTAGGTTTCTTCTCCGATTCTTTTCCTCGGCCAATGGCGAGGCACACAGTGAAGCCATTAGTTATCAGGGGAATTAGAATCGAGCAGAGGAGAGGTGGTATTCAGATGAAAGCAGAATCTGAGCTTGATCTGTTGCTCTAAAATCTTTTCGAAGGAAATTTTGTTCTGGTCCCAATTTGTTTGTAGAATACTTGATTTACTCCTGGTCTAAAGTTATTTATTTATTTATAATTCAAAACTGCTGCTGCTCTTCTTCTTCTTCTTCTTCTTTTTGCCCTCTATTGCTTTGAGGATATGATGTGGTTATTGTTCTATGAATGCACTTGTATTAGATCTCTTTAATCCCATCCTTTGTCTAGAAAAAAGAAAAAGGAAAAGAAAAAAAATTGGATGATTTGACTGGGATTTCCTCCTCCCGATGGCGAGGCAGCTCCGCTGCAGCCATTTGTTGGAAGGAGGGATGAAGAGAATGGGGGTCTATCTCCACATTTTGAGTGATGCTGGATTGAAAGCTGAATCTGAACCTCTCCTTTGCTTGTGGTGATCGAAGTAAAATTTGCAAATTAAGTTTGGACTTTTCGGGGAGTGCAAATCTGAAAAACCATTTGATTGTCCATCTAGATGGAAATTGTTCAATTTCTTCCCCGATTCTCCTCTTCCTCGGCCAATGGCGAGGCACACAGTGCAGCCATTAGTTTCCAGAAAATTTACTGTACCGATAATAAATTTATATTAATTAAATATAACGATAGAAATTTTAAATTTTTTGAAATTACGATAAATATCGCCAACTGGGTTGGCGTAAATCCGATTTTGACGGGAATAGACATTTTTGCAAACTGAGTTGGCAAAAATTTGACTGAGTTGGTGAAAATATGGCCTCACGGTTCGGGTGTTGGTGGGTTGGTTTAATATGTAGTGTTGGTTTAATACGTAGGTGGGTGTTGGTTGTATTATAAGGATAGGGAGGGAGGAAGCAATATTACACAGGAAGTGAAGAAGAAGCAGAGAAGAAGCAGATAAGAGGAGGAAGTAAGCAGAGAAGAGAAGGAGAACAGGTTTGTAATTTTTTTAATTATAATTGTAATTATGTAATTGTAGTTACTATTTTAACTATTATAATTGTAATATTCGTGATAGTAGCCATGCTAACACTAAATATTTGATTACATATTTTAACACTAAGTATTAAATATTGCAGATGGGTACCCAAAACGATGTACGTATTTCAAAAGGGCCTACCACAGATACGATTATCCAGCTACATGAGTCGCACATTTCTAGTATAGTATTTTCTGGACAGGTATATTAAAATTGAATTATTTTAGTAAATATAATTTATATTTTTTTACATGTCTAATAATAACATCGTTTATATATGTCATAAATAGCAATATGATTATCCTTATACGTTTCGAGCACAAGAGCATGTCACATGGCATTATGAGGATGACGTTGGGTACTTGATGTTGACTGAAGAATAACATGGTATAGTGAATGTATTTTGTTTTGATCATATTGATCAGATACATTTTCTACGTCACGACCGAGACTTGATCTTCAGTTTAGTTTAGCGGTGGTGGCCCGGAAGAAATACCTTTCAGTCCGGAAGAAATACCTTTCAGTTACCGTTCGGAGAAATGATTATTTTGCTAGTAGATGTGGCAAATATCTTAGTATTATCTATTACGAGTGAACCTATAATATTTGAAAATGATGAATTATTTTGCGCCAAAACTGTTATTAGGAAGTATTTAGGCGTGGAGCCGCCTACCATATATAATAAAATATCTTAGGATTACCTATGTTGTTGTTTTTTGAAAAGCAGCAGCAATCCAAGTGTGTTGATAACGATTACTCAGTGTTGTGCAATTTGAGCCTGTTGACAGATGCTATAACCTTTCATTAGCAGGGGAGAAAGGGCGCACAGGAGAGCAGCAGAGCTGGTAGTGAGGTCATTACTCGGCATAATGGTAATGAGGTGACTCTGATATTCTAAATTCTGTAACTCAAAAGATGTGCAAGAAACCCTAACCTTATCCTTATGCCAACCTCTGCTCTGTTTGCTCTTCCTCTTATGATGTATAGAAAGCTTTGCTGCACCCATTAATTATAGTAGGGAGTGAATGGGAAGCACATCCATAATGTTTTGGATCGAAGGCGAATCTGGGCCCTCTTCCTTTTTCATCTTTCTTCTCTTCTTTTTTCCCCTTTCTTTTTCTTTCTTTGTATGATTCTCTGAATGGGTGGTCTTAAGGCAATGATGATCTGAATACACCATTTTGTTTTTTTAGACTGACATTTACTCATTAGTTTGAGGCTTGAAGAGTGAGAAGTTTGGAAATGATTTAGTGTTCTATGGAGAGCTTGCCTCCCTTTTCAACTCCCACATTTGCTGATGATTACTTCCCTCTACGGCGGGACAGCTTCGCTGCAGCCATATGTTAGGAGATGGACCGTATGATGGATCAACGGCAAATCTGAGCCTCTGTGTTTGTATGTATTTGAGGCACTGGTTTTGATTGTCTGAAGTCGGTGCTTTTCCATACTAACCCAAATTTCTTCTCCACCACTCTTGATCAAGCAATTTGCAAGCCAAAACCAGTGCTTTTCCATACTAACCCTAATTGAAATGAAATGGTTTGCAAATTTTGAATGTGACGTGTGGATGTTTCTTCTTTACCTTTCTTATTTATGGTGGGATAAAGTAATTATTTAAAGGTCTACCCTTACCGCAACTCTTGATTGTTAATGTAGCGGTAAGGATTTCAACATAATATCAGATAAACCTAGGTTCAATCTCTCTATTGTACACTTTAAAAAAAAAAAAATTTGTTTTGTAAATCCAGCTCTTAACCCTTAAAATGGGTATTTGGTCTGCCTACTAGGTACTAGAATAATATAAGCCTCACCAAATTTTTGATGTTTTGGTAAGGAGTTTTGGTGATGTAGTAGGAACTTAAATTTTCAGTCGTGTAATTAGCCCTTGGTCTCTCCTACATTGATATATGTACCATTTACTGGTTATATGCTTCTAGATGCCAAAAAAAAAAAAAAATTACTCAAAACTTATTTATTTTTATTGTGTATTGATCATCGCATGTGTATCCAAATGAGTTTTTAGGCCTGTTATTGATGACCACATTTCAATTAAAAATATTGACAGTTTTGCCTTCTCATTGCAGTGGCACTATGAAATTGACTGCAGGACCAAATGTGTTTCTTACAGGCAGTGAACAGCCAATGGAGTATAGCTAACAAGAAAATTTGGCGGGCCGAAGTTATCATTAGCTTAATGTCTTTCATTCTCAACGTCTCTGTGATTGTTGGGTTGATGATCCTTGTGAATGATCACTGAATTGGAAAACTAGTAAAGGTGGTGTATGTTTATTAAATTTTCTTTACGAATGTGAACCATGTAACATTAATATGATTATCTGGTGATAGCATGCAACCAAGCTATAAAGTGAGGACTCTTTTCTTCTGGTGATTCATATTTATTATGTTTGGTTATATTAGTAGGTTGTGACCTGAATCAAGAGAGATTGGAATAAAATGGGATGGAATAATGTTGTTGTAATTGGGGTGTGGGCAAGAAAGTCGTGGTAGTTAGAAAGTATGAAGCAACATTTCTTGCACCGATATTGAGGTGAGCCGAACTTTGTGTGTTCCAAGTTCAGCTCATTTAGGTTTTGTCCTGATCAAGTGGAGCTCGAGCTTGAAAAAGTATGTTCTGAGTTCGGCTTGTTTTGCTGGCGAGTCAGAGTTCGAGTCCTTGTATTTATTCAAGTTTCATCACAGAAACATAAGACAGGTAGCTTAATTTGCATTAGAAGACAACAGACAAAAAAAAGAAGGAACTCAGCAAGAAGGAATAGGAAGAAAAATAGACATTTGGTGTTTCAAGACAATGAGTACGAAAGAGTTAGATGTGTAAAAGATAGGGTTAGGTGAAGGCCAACTCATTTTGGACTAAGGGTGCAACTCGGACGGGTTGGGTCGGATTTGAGCTCAATCCGAGCCCAACCCGATAAATCATAAGTCTAATCCGAGTCCAACCCGACCTCGGGTTCAACATATGAAGCCCAAGTCCGACCCATGTTCCTCGGGTTGGGCTCGGTTCGGGTCAGGTCCATCGAACTCTAATATAATATGATATTTGAAATAATTTTAAACATGATCAATATTAAACACATAATCAAATAGCAATGAAGTCTCAATCATTACAAAATATAATCTGGAATGAGATTTATGATAAAGAGTTGAAGAGTTTGGATGTAGAAATTTAGATTTTAAACTTTTTATTTAAGAAGTATGAAACAATATATATAAATTATATGCATGTCGGATTTCGGATTCTTCAGGTAATCTGACATATGAACTCGAGTCCAACCCGAATTTGATCGGGTTCAAATATTTTACTCCGAACCCAAGTTCGAATATGAGTATCTTCAACCATAATCCAACCCATTAACATATTTACTCGATCGAGCTCGAGTTTAGCCCGTCCGAGTTGTACCCCTATTTTGGACCAAAGGCATAAATGTATCGTTGGCTTTGACCCATGAGAAATCAGTTCAAAATGTATTTGACTCAATCTTTTTGAACTATACCAAGTCAAACCATATCCAGTCATAATCCAGTCGAAGTAAAATACTTTTTGGGTTTATTGAGTTAAGTTTTTTCACGAACTCTCGAGCAGGCCATTATGGATTCTTGTAAACCCCCTTTAATTTATTTTATTATATATATTTAAATAAATCAAATGAAAAAAATATAGAAATCTTAAACAACTAAGCTAAAACCTTAGTAAGGGTTTGTTGGTAACAGTCACCGATTTTGGGGTATTTTTGAACCGACTGTTTATGAAGTATTTTAAACACCTATGCTTGTTAATTTTTTTGAGACACTGATTTTGGTCGGCTCAAAAACCTTCTAAAATCGGTATAATATAATTTATGTGTCTTTATAAATACTCAAAATAAATAGATTTTGAAGGATTTTATTATATTTATATCCTCACTAAAAATATATAATTATAGCTATTAATACTTTACCATATTTTTTCTTTCTCATCCGTGTTTCTCTTCTACTTCTTTCAAATTACGGTTACTTTTTTCGACAAGTTCTTAAATTCTTTCTCGACTACTTTCATTTAGGTGTTTCTATTATTTCATGTGTTTGTGTTTCTATTGTTTTGATCAAATATAAACTTCTACTTCTTCCAAACTTTTCTCCTACTTTCATCCAGACGTTTCTATTATTTCATATGTTTACATTATTTCATGAGTTTATATTATTTATTTATATATTGGCATATAGGTAAATTTATTAGTGTAATTTTTTTTTGAACCGTTTGTTAATGAATTACCAAGCATAAGTTGAGCTGGTTTAAAAGTCGTTACTTAAAATCATCCAAAATTGGACCCCTCATAACCGTTCATAACTCCTACAATTGCCAAGCAGACCCTAAGAAAATTTTATTTATATAACTAAACTAATTAATAAAATCTGATTAAAAACTGAACTAAATAAATCCTAGTGAACAGTAGACTAGCTAGTCCAATTTAGTTTGAATTATATTTGAATTCAGAAATGGACCAACCCTTTCCATTAGGGGTGAGCATTATTCGGTTTTGGAACAAAAACCGAATCGAACCGAATAAAGTTTGGTTCGGTTTTAAAAAAAATCGGTTCAATTTTGGTTTTGAAAATACTAAATTTTTTTATTCGGTTTAGGTTTTGGATTTCGGTTTCGGTCGAAAACCGAAAACCGAATAAGAAAATTTAGTTCCAAAACCGAAAATCGAATAAAAAATTTACTTTATATATATATATATATATATATATATATAGAGAGAGAGAGAGAGAGTAAGTGAGCATCACGGATAAGTTATATAATATGCATAAATTAGAGGATTTATATAATATACTTTTACCTGGAAGTGCGCAAACCAGAATGCCTTCCTCTCCTCCGGAGCTTCAGAGTAGTTGGTCCAAGGGCTACCGTAGTTGTTCCTCAGAAATAGGCCCAGGCGTCTTTGAACCGACGATGGACGATATCTATACAGTGATAATTATTTTGATCGAAAAAAGTCAATATATGATGAATAAAGAAATACACGATATATATGATGCTAAACCATCTAATTGACTTACTTTGTACCGTCGGTCCAAATCTCTGTCCTCGTCTCCTCCAGAGGTGCGCATGGAGGATCTTGCTGATGTTGGGACAACGTCGGCACGACCTCCTCTACATGCTCATCTGTCTCCATGGTTCCGTCAGCAGGAGGAACGCTGGACGAGGGAGTACTATCATGCCTGGAACTACTCGTCCCAGGAGTGATGCCACGTAACGTCGTCACAGTCAGAGATGTGACTGATCGATATACTGGAGTACTGGGCGACGACGATCCGGAACCAACAGTAGGCAGTACCGGAGGAGCACTCTGTCTTTCTTGGGACCTGCTGAATCCTCCGCGTCGTCCTGTCATACCTAATAACAACATATGATGAATATAGAAAAACACAAATATATAGTACATTCTACATTCTCACAGCATTCTACAGTCAAAATATAATACATATATTCGTTAAAATAGTACATTCTACAGTCAAAATATAGTTACGTTCTACAGGCAAAATATTTTATTTTCAATCATCTTCAGAAAATTCATCTTATTCGCCTTTCTCGTCCTCCTCTTCCTCCTTCTCGTCTTCACTTTCATCTACTACGTCTTCGTCTTCGTCTTCCTCTTCAGATAATTCTACATCTTCTACATTATTACTCATGTAATGAGTAACTTCCGTTGAGTCCACATCTACAATATTTGTTACAAGAGGTAGATCGTCCTTTTGATAAGCTATTTTGCCAATGTCAAAGGTATTTCTAGCTTTAGTCTTGCATACTGTCCACCAATCCGACCTCGCTGTCCCCCGTCTAGGATAAGTTGTGAAGTACATGAGCTGAGCCTGACTTGATAGGACAAATGGTTCGTAGCCTTGATATCTACGCTTGTAGTTTATATCTACAAGGCCATGCTTATCAATTTTTCAACCTTGATCTTGAATCGGATCGAACCATTCACACTTGAATAGCACGATATTAGTAGGTTTTGTGCCATAATTATATGTCAACTCCACAATCTCTCGTAAGATGCTAAAGAAATCATTGCCTGGATCGACGTCTTTGTAGTTCGAAGATTTGATACACAAACAACTGTTTTTTGTGGAATCAAGATCCAGAAAGCTGTCTCTGATAGGTGTATTTATTGACTTGAACCTAAACCCATTCACACAGAAACTTGACCATATTTTAACGACAATAATTGGTCCCTTGGCTAGAGTTCTAATAGATTCAGTCTCGGGTGTTATTAGACGATCGACCTAAATATCAAAGTAGCGATAGTAAGTTATTTGTGGTGCAAGTGCAGAAATAAAAAGTAATTACCAAACACCTTACATATGCGCTCAACCAAGAAGGAAAATGGCATCTCATTTCTTGTTCTACTTCTTCGTATGTTATGTAGGGTCTAACCAACCTCAACTCATCATTATATGTGCTAAAAAATAATGAAGCAACTGCTGATTAGTAGCATAATAGTAGCTTATACTATTACATTTGGATGATGTAAACGTGGACGTATTAATTACTTACCCCTCTAGCTTCTCCACTTCATCCTCGTCGCAATTGAGTAATATATACAACTAAACAGCCCTTAGCTCGTCGTCATTCAAATATCTCTTCTTTATTTTTTTCGAAGGCTTTCCGGACGCATTGAATACTTTGAGTATTGCATCATTAGATTCCTAATATCCGTCGTCGTTTTTTGGAGCTTTCCTTCTATTAGTAGCAATATGCGGTTTGAAATACATCGAGCAAAAGTTTGTAATCTCCTCGAGAACATAAGCTTCACAAATAGAGCCCTCAACCCGTGCCTTAATTTTTACCTTTCTCTTTAGGTGATTCAGATGCCGCTCGAAGGGGTACATCCACCGATAACCGACAGGACCACCAACACGTGTCTCATAGGAAAGATGAATTGGCAAATGCTCCATAGAGTCAAAGAATCCAGGAGGAAACACCTTCTCGAGCTTACATAGTGTTACCACAATATCCTTCTCTTGCTTTTCTAGACGATCGACGAGCAACTTAGTACAACAAAGATCTCTGAAGAATATGCTGAGCTCTGTCAATGGATCCCAAATGACCTGCGGTAAGAATTCCCGTAATACAATTGGAATTAACCTCTCCATGAATACGTGACAATCGTGGCTCTTCATACCCGCCAGTTTGTTCTCCTTGAGGTCGACGCATCTTCTCAAGTTTGACACGTACCCGTCTGGAAACTTTAGACCCTGAATCCACCTACAAAGTCTTCTTTTATCCTCTTTCTCCAGTGAGAAAACTGACTTAGGTTGCTTTTAACTTTCCATTTCCCTCCTCTATCAAATGCAATGCAGGACGTCTACATATTTCTTCTAAGTCCAACCTGGCCTTCGGATTATCTTTCGTCTTCCCTTTTACCTCCATTACAATATTAATTATGTTATCAAACACATTCTTCTCGATATACATGACATCAAGGTTATGTCTGATCAGATTGGTGCTCTAATATGGCAGATCCCAGAATATACTCCTCTTCGTCCAGTTATTGGTGCGACCAAATCCGTCACACTTGTACCCCTTAGCAGGCTCTTCGATAGCACTTGGTAAATCTTTTACCTCTTCCCATATCGTGTATCCGGGCCACATTAGGGGTGGATTGGCCTTTTCCATAACGTCCGTACCAAAAGCATTCATGTTCCTCTGGTACGGATGATCCTTAGCAGGCAGAAATTGTCGATGACAATCGAAGAAGCAGGGTTTGCCTTCATGTTTTAAACGGAAAGCCTTAGTACGGTCCATGCAATACGGACATGAGAGACGACCATGGGTGCTCCATCCCGATAATATTCCATAGGCCAAAAAATCGTTGATGGTCCACATAAGTGTTGCCCTCATCTGAAAATCCTGCTTTCTAGAAATATCGTACGTGTTGGCACCTACTTCCCACAGCTGATTCAACTTATCTATCAAAGGCTATAAATACACATTGATATTCCTCTTCGGATTATTCGGACCCGGGATAATAACGGTTAGGAACATATACGGAGTCTTCATGCACATCCAAGACGGTAGATTATACGGAGTGACGATTACAGGCCAACATGAATACTGGGAGCCCGAAAGTCCGAATGGGGTAAAACCGTCAGAGGAGAGCCCTAATCTGACATTACGTGGATCCGAAGCAAAATTTGGATACTCTCGATCAAAGTGCTTCCATGCTTCTCCATCGGATGGATGATCCAATACTCCTTCGATCTGTTTTCGTCTGTGCCAGCTCATGTTTTCTGCAGTCTCCTTAACCATAAACAATCGCTGCAACCGCGGCATCAAAGGCAAAGTAGTGCATCAAATCGGTAGGCTTCCTTGCACCAACAGACTTTCCTCTAATAGTGGCCTTGTAGCGATCAGCACCACAGAATCTGCATGTATCTTCATCCTTGTCGTCTTTGTAGTACAACATGCACCCGTTGCGACATGCATCGATTTTCTCCTATCCCATCCAGAGCGATCTCACCATCCTCTTAGATCGATAGAAGTCTTTAGGCAACTTTGCACCCTCGGACAAGATCTCTATAATCAAATCGATCAGTCGATTATAGCATTCTTGCGACATGTTAAAATCGGACTTGATGCCCAATGATCTTGTAACCACCTCCAATGGTGAATGATCCTCACAACCAGGATATAGTGGAGTCCTTGCATTCTCCAGCAACTCCATAAACTTTGCAGCATCGGCATTCGGTGCCTCCTCATCTGCATCATAATTGTCCGGATTGAAACTAGGTCCCGCCGCATCATAATTGTCCGGATTGAAACTAGGCCCTGCCGCATCAAAAATTATGTTCACCAAGCCATCGTCGTAAGCATCGTGGTCGTGGACATCCATATACGGCTCCATATAAGGCTCCGACTCCGATGCTAGAGACACAAGTTCTCCATGCACGGTCCACTGATAGTAATTCGGCGTAAAGCCCTTCGAGTACAAATGATATGTGACTTCCACTTCTAGATGATATTTCCTATTGAGACATCTCACACACGGACACTTAATTTTGGTACCATCCATGTACTGAGGGAACGCCTTGGCGAACTGCAGGAACTGCTGTACACCATCAATGAATTCATCCCGTACACCGCACTTGTCATCAGGATGACGGTTGTACATCCACGAACGATGACACAGATTGTAATTCATATCCACATCTAGATACTTCTGCAAAAATGACAGTATGTATCCTATAAATCATTACATATAGGAATGAGGGTGTGTATGTGTGTTCGAGTTTGTTACGGACACACGGACACGGGAATGAGGGTGTGTATGTGTGTTCGAGTTTGTTACGAACCCAAACCAGTGAGCTTCACTCCCAGTAGCAATATTGAAGTGTATGCAGTGCAGTGACAAAGTGCAGAGGTTTCAAGAAAAGCAATGCAATGCAATATATATCATTGTTAGAGTTCTGTTTCCAAATCTCATGGAGAGATTGTGTAAATACCAAATCAATTTGGCGTTATATAGCACACGAAGCCTGAATTTGATCAAATTGAATATCAATTCATAATTGAATATTGGTCACAAGTGTCCATAGGGACACTCCTTTATCAACTGATGACATCCTCCATAAAGTTTTGAAGGGTTTTATAACAAACTAAAACTCAAAGTCGGGAGTATATTGCTCTTGAAAAGTTAGGGGAGCCATAAATAGGACTTCTCTTGTCCTAACTTTGGTGAGCTTGGAGGCTAAGAATGAATTAACTGAGACTTGTTGATCAAGAAAGAATTTTCTTAGGGTTTGCTAAGGGACCGTAGAGATTTCAAATTCTTTGATGCAAGGTCAACGGTAGGTGTTGTTTTGTTTAGAAATGATTAAACAGATGACACGTATGTTAGAATTGGGGGAGAGATCAATTCTTCCACCGCAAACGTGCATGGCAGAGAATAAAGTCAAATAAAATGTAGAAGATAGTGTGGTTGAGTTTCGAGTAGCAACCTAACTCTTTTGCTCCCATCACTATCCTCCCAAAAGGTTACACTGACTGAACCCTAACTCCTCAATTTCCGATAACCTACCACCCTACCATTTTTGTTTCTATAAACATTCTCATAATTATTTGGGAAAAATAAAATTAACATTTAGACCTATAACACTAACAAGTCTCTGCACAGTAAACCGTTATCGAGAGCCAATAAATAAAACTGAAGGGCATTACATTTGGGGACACTCCAAGCTAAAATTAGCAGCAGAGAGTTAGGGTTAGTGTCGTGTCGTGTCGTGTCTTGTTAGAGAGAGAGACAGAGAAAGGAGACAGAGAGAGGAGCTCACCGAGGAGGGGAGCCGGAGGAAGAAAGTGAGCCGGAGGAAGGAGGACGCCTGAATGATCATGTTAAAACGACTCTCGTGTTTGCATATGTTATTGCCCCTGAATGCTTATACTTGCCCGTGTTTGAATTAATAATGTTTGCCTTGGACAGGGAAGGACAAATGGTAAGTTGGTAAGTCTCGCCGTGTTTTCTCTCATGTTACACGGCGCACTGCCACACAGATAGGCTATTCAATGTTTGCATGAAACTGATCCTAAGGCAACTAGAAAGACAACTTAATAGTTGGTGCACGGAACTTATATTACGTGTTTGGATTTGTCACGCCCCAGTCCCAAAATATCGAGGGACTAGACACGTGGTAATGGTCAGCAGTACGCACCGATGGACAAACCAAATTTAATGGATCCATCAGGACATACTTAAGCTGTAGGACAACAATAAGTAGATCAAGCATTATAAGTCACAGTCTATTCTAATCTCATCCACAACAGATAATCACAGATCAAATCCAGAATGAATGCAAACAAATATAATCTAACATGTCTCAATAAAAGTATCTCGGAGAACAATCCGAGAACAAGTCTGATACACTGTCAAAATACAAGAATAAAGATAACCACAGCAAATACTGAGTATGGACAAAGTATATACTCAGAAGATACCCGCAGAGGACACTCGTCTTCTGGATCTGGTACTACTCCAGTGTCTGCTCCTGCTCCTGCTAATGCTCATGTCCTGTTTACCTCGGGGTAGATCTCACATCATCAACTCCAGACATGCTCCACAATGGTCTATGCTGCAAAACTGGCAGGGGACCAGGTCCTCAGAGGGACGTAACAAGGTACAGAAATCGACATGCCAAAATGCAGTGTAATAGTAAATGAGATAAATAGGGTAAATATGTAACCATCTATGTGAAATGCAAGTTGAGAGCATCACTAGAACTCAGGCTGAAGCCACTACAAGCTCTGTGTCGGGGAGCCGGTAGCGGTAATAACACGTAACGGGCCAAGCTCGGGTTTAGAGTCTTGAGCCTCACAATAATAGGGGTTATATATATATGATCAGCCTGTAGCCTGTGTGTCTCTCCCCACCCAATGTATTCACACGTCTCATGTCCACGATGCCTCATGTCTATGTCACGCAAGATCATATCTAATGCAGCAAGTCATAATAAGCTCTAAGCATAAATGTAAAGAATATGTCATGAAACATGTATCCTATACAGAATTACCATGAATGTATCAGGAAGATTCTGTCTCATAAATAGTGTCAGGTGTCCTGGATAAAACGTACTTGATAATGCAAGTACGAGAATACAAAGGGCCACGATATCCATGTCTATGTGACTTTACACAACTCCGCATACGGGGTTGGCACCCGACTATAATCGGACGCAAAGTAAGTCACACGGTCCTGGGTTGAACAGTTAAATCAGGATTATATATGTATGTACAAGGAACTCAAGCAAAGTACTATAACAGGAATCACTGCGAGTTGGCAAGGTACACTTGCCCACTGATGTATGTATAAGTCAAGGAAATAAGTAGCAAGCTGCAGGGTTTGGCAAGGTGCACTTGCCTGTGGTTCTGGCTCCAATTGTGGCTCTGACTTCAGCGGGATTTGCAAGCAGTACTCCGGTTGCTGAAACAAATATTACCATTAGATCCAGAAAATATCAATCAGCTAGAAACGTCTGTCCTTTAGTCCAATTTGAAGACAAGGGCAAAAATGACAATTTTGGGTCAAAGCGGGGTCCACATGTGGCCCGCTTCGCACCGAAAACGTGTCAGGGACAAAGGCCTCCAAATCTGTCCAACTTAGTGTCAACAGGTCAGGAACGATGATACGAACCCAACGAAACTTCCAGAATTGGATTCCGATGAGCCAATCACAAAATTGCCCGTCAAATGGAGCATGTGGGGCCCACGACACGCGATTTTGTCAAAGTTCTCAAAATCGAACCAAACTTGGGTCACAGGACCAGCGTATCGCTACGAGTCCGATGGCACAAGTTTTGTTTCGATCTGACGTATGTACACAAAGTTACGACGCGATTCAGAAAGGACGAATACGGGACGGTGTCCGCGGATACGCATTGATTCCGGTGTGCACGCACATCCGAATCAACTTCTGCGAAATCCCACACGTCCGTATCAACGACGCGCACATATCGGTGAAGACCGCACGTGACCAAGTCGTCCCGTTTGGCGGGGCGTACTCAGTTCCGGGGTAAAACAGGACGTTATTTTTCCTATTTTTGGATCGCGGTTTGCGATCACCACATGACGCTATGCCCCGAGCGGGTTGCACGGGCACCGAGAGGGTCACGCAGGGTTCGTGATGCAACAGACGGAATCGAAAATAGGGCAGCAAGGGGAGAGAAACGGGTACCTGAACAGGGCTCAAAAAATTGAAATTTCTCGTGTCCGACACGACGCGAAGGAGCCGTGTTCGACCGAATCCAACCCTAGGGTTAGGGTTCTGGCCGGAGCTGGGCGGCGCTGCGGTGGGGGAGGCCGGCCAGAGGGGGCTAGGGCTGCGCCGGCGATGCTGGGCGGAGGCGCGCTGCAGCGGCCGGAGGCGGAGCACGACGACCGGAGGGGGCTCGGGGTCGGGTTCTGTCGAGGGAGAAGGAGGAGGAAGGGAAGATGGCCGGAGGGAGCTGGCGAGGGCGGGGCACGGTGGGGGAGCGGTGGCGGCGTCTCGGCGAGGGGAGGCGGTCGGACGGAGCTGCGGCACCGCAGGGAGGAGGAGGTCTGGCCGGAGGGGAAGAGGATTGGGGGATTTATAGGGGAAGCTAGGCGGGGGGGTCGGCCAGGAGAGGCAGAGGAGGGGCCGACAGTTGCGGGGACGTGGCGGGGTCGCGGGGGAGCGGGCCGGGCGGAGCGGCGAGGGCTCCGGCGACGGATGCGGCGGAGGATTCGGTCGCAGGCGAGTGGGGGAGAGGGAAAGGGTTGCGGGTTCGCGGGCGGGTCGGGTTCGGTCGGGCGGACCCGACCCAACCCGCTAGGGCGGTTTGGCCGGTCCGGTTCATCTGGACCGGGTTCAGCCGGTTCAGGCCGATCGAACCCGGTTTAGTCCGGTTCGTTTGGGTTTATTTTAATTTAATTTAAAAATTGGTTTTCGGGCATTTTAAAAATATTTTCGGGGTCCAATAAATTCCCAGAAAATTACCCTCACCCAAAAATATAATTTTTCATAATATTTTAATAGTAATTAACAGCAAATAAAAATCATTTAATTACCAAGAGCCTAGGTTTTAATTACAAAAAATTCCAAAAAATTCCAGAAAATTGTGAAAAGTCCAAATTAATAATTCCTGAATATCAGGGGGCTTACAGGATTTGTCGAGCGGGCGAGTAGATTCCCGATAATCCACCAGTTTGTATGTAGGGTGCGGGAGAACCTCGTTCGGTGCGGATGCCTCCTTCGTGCGTGCTTAGGCGTGGAAAATACTCCGAAGCAGCGGTACGTCTGGAACTGAAGCACATATACAAGACATAATGTTGTGAACATCGCCTGAACATCGCATGTACAATCATTCCACAATTGTAGCTACTTGGCACGCTTTTACTTTTTCAGAGAGAGGTTTGAGCGACTTGTAATCTCGGCTATACACCGCCTGTAACACTTGTTCATATCAATAAAAGAGCTTGCTTTACTTCAACTTGTGTTTCAATACTTCTGCTATATTGTCAACTTAGTGAACATGTTACCAAATTGCCTATGCGTTCATGACTCTGCTATACTCGGACAATCTGTGCGACTCTGTGGCTTAGAACTCTTACCGCCAGCCAATGAACCCCGGCCTTGCACGGGCATGGCTCACGCTCGTGCGACATCACGCCCGGATGGGTCAAAGCGATCGTTCCGCGGGAGCGCTGGCGCGGTGATTCTCGCCTAGCGAGAACGACTGATTTACCTGCGGGAGATCGGGATGTGACATAGTGGTATCAGAGCCTGGCTTCTACGCCTTTGGACTTCATTTCGATTATCACAGTTTCGAAAGCTAGTTCGTGGGTTATGTGCACGCTCTCTCTCAATGCCTCGATGGGATGTTCCAACAATAAGTCTAAATACTTTCAAAATATGTTTTGAATGATATGCTTGCTTGTATGATGCTGTGCTGCGAGTGGCCTTTGTGCCAACCTGTGCGAACCCTTGAGAGTATCGCTAGTAGCTTGTCCGAGTTCACTAACTCTAAGTTTGGTTGAATGCATCTATTCGAGGGACGCCTTGAACTAGTGCACCATCCAAGACTTAAGAAAAGGTGAAACTCGAGTGCTAAGACTTCGCTATCACTAAGTTGGTTGACGTGCTCACCCTAGAAGTGCACTTCGAAAGTGCGCACGATCCAGACTAAGCGATATGCCGATCTCGATGCTTGTGCAAGTGAATATCCAAATGAACAAGTACAACGACTTGTCTAGGATTGCCTCAACCCTAGATTACTGCTTGTCCTCAGTAAGTCTCGAGGACGAGACTTTTTCTGAGTTGGGTAGGATGTAACACCCCGTTCCGTTCTAGCGGACTGCCGGCTCAATCGGCAAAAGTGCAACTGTCCCGACCCGCTTTGCCTCAAACGAGAAGCAAAGGATATCCAGACTTGTCCCTACAGAAATTCAGCTTAGGCTTTCAGAGGCTTGCTTGACGTATCGCTCTACCGAGGCGAATCATCGCTAAGGTGGGTGGCTATGGTGAACTTGTCTTTGCTTAGCCAGCACACATAAAATCTGGAATGTTCATGCTAGTTGCTAGGTGAATCACCCCATGCATGCTAATAAGAATCCAATGCACCTAGCTAAGGGAATAATCTCAAGTTGTATTGCTTATTCTAGAACATGGAAATTGAAATACTGCTTACATTCAGACCCTCGCATGCTAAGTCCCTTACGGTTTCATCTCTCGGCTTACCTTCGGGTCCGAGCAAACGTGTCTGCTTACGTTCCTTAGAAACGCATGCTTGTCTGCTTGTATGTTGTCTTATTTTCATCCAAATCCCGGGAGACTACTACGTAGTCGTTCAGTGCCTTAATGAACCTACAAGTATTCGGGACCGTTAGGTCACCAAGGCAATTTCTGAACCAGGGAATTTGCACCCCGAATGAATAAATCCCTGAATCACAGCTCGTGGAGCAAACTACTAAATCAACGATCCTGCCTCAACAAGTTCTATATATATATATCCTGACTCGGACTTGTTCCATATATATATATCCTGCCTCGAACTTGTTCCTGCACCTGACCCTGACCTGCATGTCGCGGACAACTTGTTTCAAGTGAGATTTCCTGATCTATGTTCCTGCGGACGGTCTCCGGGGCACCGGGCCGATCCGATCCGGACAGGAACCATGTTAGTCTGCCTGCTTCGGGCAGAATGGAGTGTAGCGCCTGTGAACTTATCTTTTACGCCATTCTTGCTCCCAGACTAAGTAGCCGCCTGACTCGGAAGGAATGACCTGTAGCTCTCCTGATCCGTGCATTGTATTTCATTTTCTTTCATGTGCTACAACTGGTCCTTTATGACTATGCCAGCGACAACTGTTCATATAGATAAGTCATCCTCGCTTAGCGGCTATCCGCGTGCGAGTCACTGTATCGCATCAATGAACAACTGAACACCTGAACGATCATGTTAAAACGACTCTCGTGTTTGCATATGTTATTGCCCCTGAATGCTTATACTTGCTCGTGCTTGAATTAATAATGTTTGCCTTGGATAGGGAAGGACAAATGGTAAGTTGGTAAGTCTCGCCGTGTTTCCTCTCATGTTGCACGGCGCACTTCCACACGAATAGGCTATTCAATGTTTGTATGAAACTGATCCTAAGGCATCTAGAAAGACAACTTAATAGTTGGTGCACGGAACTTATATTACGTGTTTGAATTTGTCGAGCGGGCGAGTAGCTTCCCCACCAGTGCATTCAATGTACTGATAATCCACCAGTTTGTATGTAGGGTGCGGGAGAACCTCGTTCGGTGCGGATGCCTCCTTCGTGCGTGCTTAGGCGTGGAAAATACTCCGAAGCAGCGGTGCGTCCGGAACTGAAGCACATATACAAGACATAATGTTGTGAACATCGCTTGAATATCGCCTGTATAATCATTCCACAATTGTAGCCACTTGGCACGCTTTTACTGTTTCAGAGAGAGGCTTGAGCGACTTGTAATCTCGGTTATACGCCGCTTGTAACACTTGTTCATATCAATAAAAGAGCTTGCTTTACTTCAACTTATGTTTCAATACTTCCGCTATATTGTCAACTCAGTGAACCTGTTACCAAATTGCCTATGCGTTCATGACTCCACTGCACTCGGACAATCTGTGCGACTCTATGGCTTAGAACTCTTACCGCCAGCCAATGAACCCCGGCCTTGCACGGACGTGGCTCACGCTCGTGCGGCATCACGTCCGGATGGGTCAAAGCGATCGTTCCGCGGGATCACTGGTGCGGTGATTCTCACCTAGCGGGAACGGTCGATTTGCCTGCGGGAGATCGGGGCATGACAGGGTCGGGTCGGGCCAGTGGGTCGGGCGGATGGGGATCCGACCCGATCCACTAATGCAAGGGTGCGGGTTCGGGTTAGTGGGTTTCGGGTCGACGGGTTAGACCCGAATCTGACCCGCAGGGTTCGGGTTGGTTCAAATGAATCGGGTCCGGTTCGGGTTGGTTTAGTTCACTTGAACCGGGTTTAATTCAGGGTTTATTTTGGTTTATTATAAACTTAGTTTCTAGGTCTTTAAAAATGCTTCTGGGGTCCAATAAATTCCCGAAAAATTATCCTATGTCTGGTTTTTTATTTTACATCTAAAAATATTATTTTCATAATATTTTAATATTAATTAACAACATTTAAAAATCATTTAATTTTTAAAATACCTTAGTTTTAATTACAGAAAAATCCCAGAAAATTACAGAAAATTGTGAAAAATCTATTTTAGAAATTTCTAAAAAATTTGGGGGTTTACAGAAATAGTTCATACTTCTAATAGTTTTATAAAGTTAGTCAAGTCCTTAATTGTTTCCCTAAAACTTAGACTAAGTTTAGAAAAGAGTTGAAGGCACTTGTTACGAACTGATGACTATGACAAATCGCTGTCGAGGTAGCGACAACTACAGCTAGACCATTATAGTAGAGTAGTCGAATTATTTTCAAACATACTGGTCAGGTGGCATGGCAGTATTAGACTACGATACTTGACGGTTACAAAAATAAAATTATGGTTATGAGATTCCAGACAAGTATTCCAAAATTCTCGACCCAATGAATAAACTCGCCTTACAACCTAGACAATAGTCTCAAAAGACTTTGACTACTAGTTGAATTCTTGTAAGTTGGGTAGCGTAGATGAGTTAGAGGATAAAAGAATAGTGTATAGACAATAAGAAAGAAAAGTGTTAGGGTGGCTGGCCATAACCTTTTAGGAAGCGCTGCTAGCTAGCAACGAAGTGTTAATAGTTATTGTGATTTATTACGAATATTGGTTAGTGTTAATTTCGAGGACAAAATTATTGTAAGTTGGGTAGAATGTAAACCCCCTAAAATTTTAAATTTTATTTAAAGTATTTTTATTAAATTATTAAATTTTTTAGAGTATTTATAGTTAAATAGAAAATAAATTTTATCGATTTATTTACTTACATAAATACTCATTTAAAATTATCCCACAAAATAATTTTTTATTATTTTAGAGTCTTGTTAAAGGGCGATAGATTTTCTAGAATTTATTCTATGTGCAAATGTTCTTTTTAAATTTTTATATAATCGCATCAATATATGTAAATATATGTGAATAATAATAATAATAATAATAATAATAATAATAATATTAATATTAATATTAATATTAATATTAATAATAATAGTAATAGTAATAGTAATAATAGTAATAATAGTAATAGTAATAGTAATAATAATAATCGTAATAATAGAAAGAAAAAGAAAAGAAAAGGAAAAACCTAAAACTTAAAATATAAAAAAAAACTAACTAACCCAACTCCTAAACTACCTAACCTACCTTCCAGCAAACCTTAACCTAAACCAATACTAATCCTAACAAACCAACAAAACTATTCCTAAAACCTATTCCTATTCCCACAGACCCCCCACCTGCGAACCCAGAACACCCCCACAGACCCCGCGGCTCTCTCCCTCTCCCTATATATATATATATATATATATATATATATATATATATATATATATATATATAAGAAACCAAAACTACCAAACCCTAAACCCTAACTATAGCCCCGACCTTCGGCCGACCACCCGAGGCCGCCGACCCATCGCAGTCGCGCCGCAGCCGCCGCCGCAGCCCTCCGGACCGCCGTCGTCCATCTTCACGGTATGATATCTCTCTTATCTCTCGTCCTTTTCTCGAACGGTTTGTCCGTGTACGTTCACAAACTAACCCTCTAGGATTTTCATTCAAGCGGAACGAGTTTTCGTGCCCTTGATTGGTCGAAAAATCGACCGAAAAATGGCCAAAAAACTGACCAAAAATAGTCCAGAAACTTTACCCAAACCCCCATGTTCACACACAATTTGCCACCAACCTGTTTAATATTTTCAAAAACTAATTGAATTTTTTTTCCAATATAATCGATATTTTTTATGTTCTTTTAGTTTTTATTAATTCATTCTATGTGTTAAATTATTCGACCTCCAAAACGACCAAAAATTTAGTAATTTAAAATTAAGATTTTGTGATACGGAGTGCGTCCTGCCAAACGAGAATGCCTCGTGGTGTACCAATTGCACCGAAAGACGCGTATGGTATATCCTGACGTGTGGACTTTAGCGAAAGTTGATTCGGACGTGTGTGCGCGTCGGAATCAACCCGTATCCGTAAAAAGTTTCCGTATCGTAACTTTTGCAAAATATCACCCCATTTTGTGTACGCTCGTCAGAATGCGACGAAACTTGCGTCATTGGATTCGTGGTATCACGCTGGTCCTGTGACCCAAGTTTCACGCGATTCTGAGATAGTTGACCAAGCTGTCTATTCGCGGGTCCTACGGGTTGACTTTAAGGGCGAATTTGTGATCGGCTCACCGGAATCCAAAATTGGACATACCGTTGAGTTCGTATCATCGTTTAGAATTTGTTTGACCTATAATTTGTCCCATTTATAGACCTTTACCTCTGGCACGTATTTTGGTGCAAAGTGGCCAACATGTGGACCCCGCTTTGACCTAAAATTATCGTTTTGCCCCTGTGTCCAAATTAGACGAAATGGTAGTATTTTCTAGCTATCTCGCTTATTTTGGGAACGTTGGTGATGTTTATTTCAGCATCCGGAGACGTTCATTCTGATGCCATAGTTCTGATCCCTTGTGCTTGACGTCTGGATGCTTACACTTCGCAGCTTTCTTGTCAGGCAAGATACCTTGCCAAATTGCTTATAGTACTTTGCATGCTTATCATATTTTTATATATTTATTATATATGTATTTTCTTTCAGTCATAATTATATACTATATATGTTGACACACACTTGACACATAGTATCATGAGAGTGGAGGACAATCAGTAGGCGTATGGGTTACCCACTCTGGTAAACTGTAGTAACTAGCACGCACTACGGGAGTTGTGTCGCAATGGTCGCTACCCTCGCGGTATGTCGGTTGATGGTGTCACGATGGTCGCTACCTTCATGGTATGACTGCTGATGATGTTCATGGACGTGTGTGTGAGTTGTGAGATAGAGTATCCTATACCTACCCATACGTCAAAATGGTTATCCTCACTATGCATTTTTATATAGATTGTCTAGTACAACGTACTTATATATTTTCTGTCTATTATGCATGTTTACTATATTCAATTGGCATGCTTCTATGTATCTTGTTACGTCCCTCTGAGGACCTGGTCCCTTTTCAGGTATAGACGATCATGACTATTTGCAAGAGCACGGATCAGAACTAGCTACTTATCTCTCTTTCGAGGAGGTCTTCTCTTCGAGTCTCATTGTTTATTAGATGTACTTATGTGGTATTTATATTCTAGTTGGTAGTGGATTTGTCTCCATCCAACTACTTGTTCTTATCAAGCATTTTATACTTGGTTATATAGTTGATTGGTTATTTGATTATGTGGATGGGATCTAGTTATGCCCTGTGAATTGTGATAATATTTATACCACATGTGAGTTAATATTCATATTATAGCGTACGTGTGTATTATGGTATCCATATATTGGAGTTGTCATATATATATACGGCTGGCATGCTTACGTATTCCTGGTCCTACGTATTTTAGGACTGGGACGTGACAGTTCGGGGAGCCGATTAGGTCAGTGGATTTTTTTAACTTTTTTTTTCTTTTTTCTTCTCCTTCACCTTCTCCTTGGAGTGTGGATTGTCGGCCGATTAGGCCCGCCCAGCCGCCTAGTCGGCCGACTAGGGTCGATTAACTTCGGATCCGACTTTTCTTTCGCCTACATATGAAATCGAGTCGGCGACGACCGAATAGCGACTAGTCCCCGACTAGTCGGCCGCCTAGCCTAACCTTTATAATACTGTCACCTGCATCTGTCGTCGTAGTATACTCTAAAGCAGGATATCTAGTTGAGGTTTGTCGATCTCTCTCCGACAGTCTCAACTGAGATGCTTGTGGCTGATCCATATGAGGTGGCTTTGTATGTTCATGCTCCCCCTGATCAAAATCTGGGAATATGTAATTTCTTCTTCTTCCTGCACATCTTGAAAATTATTATTTTCTTGCATAGGAGAAGGAAAAAATAATAGGTGTGAAGATTGGATCTGGTACGATGTGAATATTTTGTGGCTCTTCTTTTTCAAAATCAGCAAGTGTTTTATCTTCACAAAATACATCCTTGCTCATTACAATTTTTTTATTTTTAGAATCCAACAACCTATATCCAAATTCATCATTTCTATATCCCAAGAAGATTCATGTAATAGATGTATCAAATTTTGTTCTTTTCTCCTTTGGTACATGCATAAATACCTTGCACCCGAACACACACAAGTGGGAATTTAAAATATCCTTTCCACTCCAAACCCTTTCAGGAATAACTCCATCCAAAGGAACCGAGTGGTACAAATTTATCAAGTAGCAGGTCGTTCATACTACTTTTCTCCAAAATATTTTTGGTAATTTAGCTGTGGTTAACATACTCCTTATCATTTACACAATTGTACGGTTCATCCTTTCTACAACCACATTGTGCTTTAGTATGTGTGGGACATACTTTTGGTGTTTAATGCCTTAGAACAATAATTTTCAAACATCTTTGAAGTATACTCAGCACCATTATCCGCGTGAATACACTTCAAGAGCTTTCCGGTTTCTCCTTTAACTTCTCCCTTAATATTTTTTACACCCCTATACTTTATGTCTGCTTAAAAATTATACATGTATACTTTTTTCTCTATATTTGTTACAACTCTATGCCCATTTCTATTATTAGTGAATCCTTCCTAAACCTTTCTTAGCCTCCACAGCCTTAACCAAATGCCTTTCGCGCCCCAACCTCTTATTTGTCAAAATATAAACACTTAGATTTAGGACCAATTGCACAGCCCAACAAATTCATCATTTCGATTTTCTCCCAAGCATAGTCATATTCATTGTTTCCTTATAAAACATTATCTGGCCTTTCCATTATACTGTGAGTTGTTCCATCAATGACCCATCCCGCATGCAAGCCTAATCTATAAAATTTTGAATTTGGAGAGCAAAGATGCAGCAGCCTCTTGTTGTACAGCTTGCATGGTATTGTGCTCGTACAAGCTACAGTCCATAGACCAATCCCGTCACCCCCTCACGTCCTATAAAATGTCTCGTTCATTCCTTTCGTGTTCGATGAACAGAGGTTCCTCTTCTTCCCTGGTAACCTTTCCATCTATCTTCCTTTTTGCATGTAATCCCCTTCCCATGCTAGTTCTATATGTATATAGTTATGGTGTTATAAGCAAGCTCTTGTGTGTCATTTCTTGTCTGAAGTTTCGATAGGTAAGCTAAGATGTGGATTTTGATAAGGTTCATAACATGTAAACTGAGGAGGAGATCCTTATGAATATTATACCCATGGCATTTGGAGTTAGTGTCACGCCCCAGTCCCGCAGGGCCGTTCGTCCTCGCTTTGGTCTCTACGGAACCGATCGTCCTCGCACGGACGTGATGTCGTGCAAACCTAAAGTGCGCATGCACAAAGCCAAAGCTTTGAACAAGGGCAAGTAAGCTATTCAATACTGAAACAGCGGCACACATATAATGCAGAAAAGTAAAGAACACAATGGCATATGAAAACAAGCTCTTTTATTAATAATCAAAATTGTCACAAGCGGCGCATGGCCGAGGTTACAGATCGCTCAAGCACTCTTCTCCCGATTTCAATGACACTGTTCCATACATTATGTCCCTCTATACAAAAGCAGCTCAAAGCAATCTCAATACGGCTCAAGGCATCGACTCCAGATTTTCGGTTCCTTGGGATGAGGCACGGCTATCGCTTCCTCGGACGAACAGGCACCTGAGAACAAGCAAACTGTTGGTGGGTCAGCACTTTTATAAGTACTGGTGAGTATAAACAACTGAACAGAAGCTACACCCCCTGAAACCCACACTAAGTAAACTTGTGGCAAAATATTGCATTACAAGTGATCTTGCTAGTTTTACCTAAGTTCTTTTCATGCAGCTCAGAACTAGTCAGATTGCATCTTTTGAAAACACAAGTTGGAAACCAGTTTTGCATATTCGATACTCAAGCATTCAAGCAACTATAAGAGACAGTGTTCTCATCGTGTAGTGCGCAACATGTATTGTGCATCAATCTAACTCTTGGGGCAAAGCTTATCTAGCAGATTGATCACCTCAAATCAAAGCAAGCATAACAAGTGGACTGTCATTCATTCAAGCGATTAAGGCAACATATCTATATGATTTCGGTCCCCGAGAATCTCAGGATCGGTAGCGGTAATCCAGCTAACCAATGACTCACATACTGGTACTATTAGCAGCTGTGACCAAAGGTTCAGCTCTGCACTAACAACCATTGTCCAACCGATGCAAAATACATGAAGCACTAACAGAAACTCAACGATGCAGACTAAATGAACAAGCAGGCTATACATAAACTCATTTTATTTCTTACCCACGGCCGAGCGGCTATCCCTGCAGCAAACACACAAGTTAGCAACAATTTGCATAACATAATGTATACAGTTCTCTAGTTTCCTGTCTGTCCTTGCATCAAACAGTTAGGTATGCAAGAAGGCTAGCCTAGCATACGTCCTAACTATATGATGGTCCCCTCACCGGGATTAGCAGTTGGGACGTACAAGCCCATCTCACTAATAGACGGGTCTACCCCCGTAAGTAAGATTTTTTAAGCCTCAGGATATCTAGATCTCTCATAGGCTGAACGATCCCAGTACCCCAGGAAATGCTCGAGAGATGACCTTGTGCACAAGTTGTCCTGACCATATCCATGAATGCAAGCTTCTATCAATACCAGACGATGCACATAATCCAGAACAAACAAGCAAACACATCTATCAAGTCCATATAGCCGAAGCTCACTCTCTCAAGACACTTGCCTAATAGCCATACCCCCCCCCCCCCCGTAAGTAAGGTTTTTAAGCCTCAGGGTGGACTATTAGTCTAGATGCACAAGTTCACGCCATTCACCAAGTTCTATCTCGATACAAGCAATCAATGAAGCATGTTCAAGCAAAGCTAACTCATTAAACAAGTAACAGGCAAGAACAGTTCTTATAACTCTAGCATGCAATTCTATCTCTTTGGACAAGCATTCAAGTATTCCAGTCTAGCATACGATATCAAGAATAAGTGCAAGCAATCTTTTACTCTTTGTTATTAGCATGGCAGGGTTCGTTCAATAGTTGTGTCCGTGTGACTAAGCATGCAATAATTCTCATATCTCATTTCAGGCAAGCATTCCCAGTTCTCTAGTTAGGCAAGCAAGCAGATTTATTCAATGACAAGCTATGTGAGTTCTCTTATTAGGCATGCTGAGGCAGGTTTTATCATTCTTCTTATGAAACAATCTTCTTAAGCAAACAAGCATTCAAAAACTCAGATTCATTATTAAGTCGTACAAGAATCAAAGAATGCAGTTCTGCCCACTCACATTGATCAATCGGTCGGGAACTCTCCGAGAAGACTTTCGTTCGAGCAAGCAAGGCGATATCACTTGTACATAGCGCCTATACGGAGTGGGGTGCTACAGTTAGAAGTTTTGTTGTTTGATGCAGGTTGATTTAAGGAGGAGGAGTGATCATTGGTTATAATGCATATATAACTATGTCTCTGACTAAACTTGGGAAAGAAATTGAGAATGAAATAGATTACTATGGAATGTGTAGTGTTTAGACTAGTTTTTGGGTTAATGAATGATGGCTTAAATATAAGGAGAAGTGGTGTGTTTAAGCAATGGATATATGTATGGGGTTCCTTGATGGACAGGAACGACTGGAAACTTGAGACCTGGTTCCATCAAAAATGATCCTTATATGAGAGTAAAATGATAGGTAATACTATATTATTGTTTAGAATAATGGATTCGAAATTGTGTATATATATAAATGAATTTATAGTCTTCTCTTTAGTAATCATATAGAAGATATGTGCAAATAAGTGGTAGCTAAAATGCACATGGTTGTGCATGGTGAATTAATTTTGTGTGCATGTATAAGAAATGGGAATGGGTTATTTATGGATGTGTGTGAAAGTCTTGTGGCTAGAGAAGTTTGTGTTGTGTTCAGTGAGAGAATGTGTGTGTGGTGGAGAATAAGCAAATATATGAATGGGTGTGTACATTGGTATATGTCACTCCCCATTTCCAATATACGTATTTGGAGCGTAATTATTTTCTTGCTAGCGTAGTTATATGTTGTAGAGAGACTAGACACATTCTTTGGTTCACTTGGCTCTTGCTTTATTTGTTTGGTTTTATCATAAGTTGAACCCATGGTCTAAATCTCAAACCCTCCATATATAACCAAACTTTACTCTCTCTCTCCTCTTATTTTTTCTCTTCCATTCTCTTTCTTAGGTTTTTCTCTCCCCATCCATAGGCAAGTACATATTGCAAAAAATAAAAAAAGTTTTTATATTTTTGTTCCATTATGTTCCTTATATGATTTTATATGCATTTAGAACTTAGTATTTTTGGATTTGGTGGATGGATTAGTGTAGATCTAAGTTTTAAGTTTTAGGATTTTCTATGTGTTCTTGGATTTTGATCTCTTAAAACTAAATATTTTCGAAAACTTATTCATCTATGTTGATGAGCACTTGATTTTGAGTAGTTTAGAACTTTACTTTGCTGGATTTGGACATCATTTGAGGTTTCTATGGAAGAAACAAAATCTCATTTTTGAGCTTTTGGCCATGACCGAAAAGCTGATATTTGGTGGAGACGACAAAGTGCTATGCGGCCTGGACTTCTCGTCTCAAGTCAGCATTCAGCCAACTCTGTTGGACGCTTGACTGAATTTGTACATGCACCCTTAGACAAATGCATGAACTTGAACGAATAAAATTTTACTAAGTCCAAAAAGATTGCATGTGGCCAAGTGTGCATGCGGCCAAGAGGAGTATGCGGCCTCGTTGTCTATGCGGCCAAAAGGAGTATGCGGCCTCGTTATCAATGCGGCTAGGAGCTATTCGTCCCTCTCCTTCTAGACTCATAAATTCTGCCTGACTTGGCACGACTTTTCATAATTTGTCTTTTCTTCTGAAATAATTTTATCACATGTCACATCAGTCACTTTTTTGACTTGACTTGACTTGCATTTATTGTTTGTCACATCACACGTTTTCCGAAGAGTGGACTTTGCTCACTCTATGCGGCTTTGACCTTATGCGACCTTGGCCCCTATAGTGAGAGGAGAAATCCAATATGTGATGTGATGCTTGGGTAGTCTATATTGTGGTTTTTATTAGAGCTATAAGAGTTAAGTTTCTAGATTTAGGTAATTGAGTGACTAGTAACATAGAGTTTATCAAGGTTGATTGCTAGTCGAATTAAAGGATTCTATTTGAGAAGCGCTTCTATCACTTATTTTGAGGTATGGGGTACGAACTTACATACTATATTTCAATACCTTCACTGTTCAACTTCATTCTTTCTATTATTATCATTATTCTTCATTTTGGGGACAAAATTTTTCTAAGAAGGGAATGACGTAAACCCTCTCATATTTTTATTTTACTATATTAACCTTGTTATTGTGGTAAGTATAGTTGTAGAGATAACTTGCAATTATGTGTATATATTGAACAGTCAATAATTATCTAGTTATAGAAGATGTCTTAACCCAAACTTCCTAAAATATGATTATTCCCTTTTAATCTGAGCTGAGCTCACTTAGTTAGTTGTATTTTCTGACTGATCACATGTTGAGGCTAGTACTCACTCACTTAGTTAGTTGTATTTCATGACCCTTATATATGATGCTCATCTCTCTTATATGTATTTCTTGTATTCCTTATTCCTGTATATTTTCTGCCATAATCTATTTATCATGTATATTCTCTCTAATTACTGCTACTTAGTCTTTATTATTTATTGGAACTGTTGTTAGAGGTATACTTCGCTCCAATCCTGACTGGATATATTTTTTCCAGATGATACTGAGGAGTGGTATCCCACTCACTACGGGCCTCAAGACGTATTAGGCCTAGAGCTAGAGACTTTGGCTCAGGAGGGACTCATCTCAATTGAGGCCGAGGACATATTGCCTTTAGTTTAGTAGATAAACAGATTATTGTACTGAATTTGTCTCCAGCTTGGACTTTAGTTTCTTATATTCTTTTTGGAGACTCATTTGGATATTATTAGTCTTGTGAGATGTATTGACTCTTGTTCTGTTATCTTTATATTGTATTCTTGCGTTGTTCTTCCTTATAGATTCTGTGATCGAGTACTCATATTCTTTGAGATGTCATTATATGTTGATGATCATTATTGATAGATAGTTTAGTATACCAATACAGCGTTCTACCGTCGATGCTGCGGCGTAGGCTAGACATACCCACAGCCCATGCCCAAAAATTCGGAGACGGATCGTGACAATAGTGTGATGTAGGTCCATGAAGTTGCCACGAAGTCTTGTAAACTTCACAAAATAGCTATTTTTTTATACCCGATGTAGGCGTAACACCGAGATACTTCCTGATCAGATCAGATCACTTTAAGTACAAATCAAAATATATAATGTCACCTGTAATAGGTAACCTTAGTATATTTGCCACATCAAATAGGTTGATCGTCATCTCACCAAATGTTACGTCCCAGTCCCTAAATATGTAGGACCAGGAATACGCAACATGCCAGCTACGCATTCGACCAAACTCTGGTCCGACTCGAATACGTATAAGCTGTAAAATAATGGTCACTATCTAAATAATCCAGTAAATATAAACATCTATGTCTCAATCCACAATAAACAGAATTACACAAGAATGAGCTACATATGCTATAGTCGGCCACCCAATAACACACAAACTCGAATAGACTCGAGAAGAAATATGAGTCTATAAAAACTAGGCTACAACAGCATATGAATAAACAATATGAATAAATATAACCATAATGCCGGTAGAAATGATATAAGTACCTGGTACCAATGCCTGCAAGACAAGCAACTCTAAAGGCTCCGTAATCGTCTATGTTGCAAAACTGGCAGGGGACCAGGTCCTCAGAGGGACGTAACAAGATACAAAAATAGTATGTCATAGTATAACAGAAAGAAACAAGTGCAACGCCGGTGTAAGCTAGCATAACCACCTAAGTGAGACGAAATTTTTGAAGACAATGTTCGACGCGTGGGCTGTCCAAAATAAAATCGTAGCTCCGGACACGGAGACACACGGGACGTACCGCAGCTCCGAGCAAAGTCACACGGGTGATACTACTACTCCGGATACAAGAACACTACATAAATAGGATAGATACATATATATAGCACGTGCAGAGGAGCCCAAACGTCTAGTAACTGTCTTCTCCTCCCAAAGAAGTCAACGAGTGTTCGCTGAACCTGGACCTCTATCTAACAGTCTCGCCATCACTGAAGTAACTATCAACGATCACGACCCTAAAGTCGTTCCAATTTCCGGTCACGCTGACAGTATCAGGATACAGAAAATCTGGCACGATGACGGTGTCTGAATGTGTCCTAGGGCTATGATGTAACCAAGTGTGTACATCAAGGTATTGCGAACATCTATCAATCGTTACCATATATTACCGACGAACGTCTGCACCCGGTTATGACCTGGACGTGAGGTAACGATTCTGATCCAAAGTGCGCACAAAATATATAATAAAATAAATAGAAATCTGGTAACTGAAATATAGGGTGGCAAGGTACACTTGCCTGGATCCGGATGCTGAAGATAGGTCTCCGGTACAACGTCCAAGCCCGCGGGTCCCGTAGTACCTAGAGGCGAGATACAAGCTCAATAAATAAACTATCACGAGGATAAAATAAGAGGTGACTCACTCCTAGCATAGGCTACAATCTTTGTTACAAGCTCACATTGACACTAAGCTAGAGGGTTGACCACGGTTGACTAGAGGTACGTTACATCTAATACGATTAATCACCAGTATAATATCATCAGACCAAATCCTCAATCCCCTATATTTATCATGGTGTTTTCAGTAGTTCAAATTATGATCATTCCTCAAATTTTACCCTGGTATTCACAGACGTTATAATACACGTTTAAATATATCATCCTCGAATAAAATAATTATTAATTATTAAACCCTCAATTATGAAAAAGACGTCATTTAATTATTTAAACACTGCTTCCCAATTACCTAGCTACTCCTCAAATAAATTCATTATTAAAAATCAGCTCTCAATAATAACCAATATTTTGATATCACCTCACCATTTCACAGTAAATGAACCTGCTCCTCAATACCCATCATAATGCATATAAAATATAACATAAAAACCCTAAAAATCTTATATAGCATTCATAAACCCTAAAACTCAATATAGCATTTAAACCCTAACTAAGTTCTATTTACAATAAACAATATTACACTAAACTAGGAGATGGGTGAGGGGTTACCTCGGTGGCGGCGCGTGGTGGCAGCATTGACGCTGCGATTGGCCGAAGAAGGTGGTGTAGCAGCGGTGGTCGATTCTGCTAGTGTAGGAGGTGATGGTGCAGGTGGCCGGTGCTTGTGGAGGTGGTAGATGGAGGTTCTCGTAGGAGGGAGCGGGATCGACAACAGCTGCTCGGAGAAAAAGACTGCTACGGGTGGCAAGGTTGGACATAGGAGGAGACGGTCGAGGTTGGATGGCCGGTCGATGTGGGTGGCAACTGTCATACCCCAATCTCCCGCAAGCTCAATAGTCCCCGTTGAACGTGAATCACCACGTTGCAGTGCTCCCGCAGGATAATCGTTCTCATCGGAACGTGATGTCGTACGAGCCTGGAGTTGCGCTCACACAAGGCAATGTTGTCAAACATCAAAGTTATCATCGAAATGACCAAGTTGCAGCGGAAGTCAAGTATTGTGTACCAAGCACACATCAGAGTATACGCAGCGGAGCTCTAGATAGGGTCCAAATGAAGATGCCATAAAGGCGATTGCCTCAAAGGCGATGCAATACTCTTGCTCTTTCTCTAGCCCACAAAGTACTTACAGTTCATACATCATGTCCTGTATATCCAAGCAGCGCCACTGTAATACCCCGTTTCGCTCAAGCGGACTGCCGATTCAAACGACAAAAGTGTAAACGTCCCGACCTGCCTTGCTCAGCGAGGCAACTCGTTTGAGGCAAGGATATCCAGACTTGGCCCCTACAGGAGTTCGGCTTAGGCTTTCAAAGGCTCGCTCGCAGTATCACTCGACCGAGGCGGATCATCGCTAAGGTGGGTGGCTACGGTGAACTTGTCTTTGCTTAGCCAGCACACATAAAATACGAAATAATACATGCTAGTCGCTAGGTGAATCACCCTCTGCATGCTAATAAGAATACAACGCACCTAGCTAAGGGAATAATCCCAACTTGTATTGCTTATGCTAGAACATGGAAATAAAATATTGCTTATATATTCAGACCCTCGCATGCTACCTTTGCCTTGGGCAACTAGACCCGCTATGTCTCGAGTAGAACGACTTGTATGTATATTCAGTAGTGCACTGTTAACTTCCTACACTGCACGACCATAGATAACATCGCTTGGAAAGGCCCCGTACAGTTTTGCTCGGCTTACCTTCGGGCCCGAGCGAACTCGAATGCTTAAGTTATACAAGTGCATGCTTGCCTGCTTTTATATATTGCCTAGATCAATGCTTGCTGCATAACTATGCCCAGACCGTGAAATACTATGCTTGTCATGCATTCATTTAGGTTCTCCTCGGAAGACTACCTGATAGTTGTTTCGTGCATAAATAAACCTGAAAGTATCCGGGACCGTCGGGTCGCTAAGGCATTTCCCGAAACAGGAAATTTGCACCAAGTCATTGATCCCAAATCCCAGCTCGTGGAGCAATATTGTCCTGTACTTAATCAAATGGCTCGTGGAGCCGATACTCAACATTGAGAGTAATCCTGATCCTGCCTCAACAAGTTCCATATATATATATATATATCCTGACTTGAACTCGTTCCATAAAATTTGTTCCATATATATATATCCTGCTTCGAACTTGTTCCTGTGTCTGACCTAAGACCCTGAAGATTAGAGACTTGCCTGGTCACAGGACAACTTGGAAAACAAGGTTTTAGTTCGGCGGACGGTTGCTGGGGCACTGGCACCGATCCTATCCCAACGGAACTCCTGAGTAGTCGCCTGCTTCGAGCGGATGTGGTGCAATGCCTCATGTTTTGCTTGCACACCATTCCGACAAGAGACTACGCCATCCACTATGGCGCCGTGCCAGTGACCTCATATTCATATAGATAAGTCATCCTCGCTTAGCGGCTACCCGCGTGCGAGTCATTGCATCGCATCGAGAATAACTGAACACCTGAACGATCATGATATAACAATAATTGTGCATAAAGAGCACTTGATCATCGTATGCAACACACCGGATATTTCCTATAACCCGTGCACCCGTAGCGTAATCTCACTCATAACGCAGTGCTTGCATATGCTATGCCTCCTGAATGCTTATACATGTTTCTGCTTGGAAATTAACATCGGTTTGCCTTGGAGAGGGAAGGATTGATAAGTTGGTAAGTCTCGCCGTGTTCCCTCTTATATCGCACGGCGCACTGCCACACGAGTTAGGCTATTCAAATCTTGCATGAAACTGATCCTAAGGCAACTAGAAAGACAACTTAATAGTTGGTGCACGAAACTTGTATTACGTGTTTGGATTTGTCGAGCGGGCGAGTAGCCTCCCCACTAGTGCATTCATGTACTGATAACCCACCAGATTGCTTGCAGGGTGCGGGAGAACCTCGTTCGGTGCGGATGCCTCCTTCGTGCGTGCTAAGGCGTGGAGTTCAACTCAGAAGCCTTGGAACGCTACGTCCGGAACTGAAGCACATATACAAGACATAATGTTGGAATATCACCTGAACATCGCTTGAACGTCGCCTGAATATTTCCTGTATATCATCCATAAATGTAGCCACTTGGCACGCTTTTATGTTTCAGAGAGAGTGCTCGAGCGACTTGTAATCTCGGCTATACGCCGCCTGTAACACTTGTTTCAATATGAATAAAAGAGCTTGCTTTACTCCAACTTCTGTTTCCATGCTTCCGCTACATTGTCGACTCAGTGAACCTATTACCGATCGCCTATGCGTTCATGATTCCGCTGCACTCGGATAATATGTGCGACTCTGTGGCTTAGAACTCTTACCGCCAGCCAACGAACCACGGCCTTGCACGGGCGTGGCTAACGCTCGTGCAGCATCACGTCCGGATGGGTCAAAGCGATCGTTCCGCGGGAGCGCTGGCGCGGTGATTCTCGCCTAGCGGGAACGGCCGATTTGCCTGCGGGAGATCGAGGCGTGACAGATTGGTATCAAAGCCTGGCTTATATGCCTTTGAACTTCGTTTCTGATATCTCTGTTTTGAAAGCTCGTTCGTGGTTATGTGCACACTCTCTCTCAACGCCTCAATGGGATGTTCCAAACAATAAGTCTAATACTTTCAAAAAGTTACATGTGAAATGATATGATGGCTTGTACGACATTGTGATCAAAAGGGCCTTCGTGCCAACCTGTACTAGTCCTTATGGGATTAGATTCGTGCTAGACTCGTGCATTATGTGCAACCCGAAATGCCTATACATGTTTACCCAACTGGTTAGTGCAAAAACGAATATTGCCCGAACTGTTAGCTATGCACTCAGCCTTTTGGCTAAGATGTGTAGAATATCGTGCACCAAGACCCTTGGGTGCAAGCCAGTTATAAAACGAGAGTTGAATATCGTTCAGAAATAATACAAGTCAGACTTAGAGCTGCAAATTGATAGACTTCATCGGATTTATCGCTTAGGCGAATACTAAGAATCATGCTTGATTATGGGAAATAGCTCGAACGACGATTCATGTTGGGAGACACAAATCAAATATAGTTGCTTGGATGACTATCAATCTAGAATATATATAATGAGATTAGATTTTTATCAGGCGAAACATGAGTATCGTGCTAGAAATTGAGGAACGAGTTAGTGAGTAAGCTAAATGATAATGCGAACACCGATTAAGAACTTGATGGAATGACTCGATTCAGAGTGGTAGATGGATCATTTAGAAACGTCCAAACGGATCCATAACCCGTGTGATAGTCAGACTGAACGATATTGAGAATAACTTGAATAAATGATATAGCTTATATCGAATAGAAATTCTCGGAAATGGAAACCAATATCTTGGTTAAGAAAACTTGTTGGAAATTAGAGAATTGTGCGAGCGATTTCGGATTGAAACAAAAGGAATGAACTTGAGTACAATATCGCTCAATATAAGTTAGCCCGAGAATGAATACTGTGGTTCGATGGGAGATATAAGTGATAATGGAATTGGCTTGATGTTTGTAAGAACAATCTTAAAATCGAGTTTGGAAAGGTAACTCTCAAAATCAGTCCCAACGAGAACGGTTATCCTGCGGGAGCGCCGGCGTGGTGATTCGCGTACGGCGGGGATGATCGGACTCAAGGGAACATATTCAGTGATTATTCCGAACGAACTCGATGAATAGACGTATTGAAATGGAAACGACTTGGGCTCGAATATAGAAACTTGTTTCTTGAGGAATGGCATAAGTGGACGGAAGTATTGAACGGTAATATCGAAGTTGGATGATTTTGCAAGACGAACTATAATCACTGCATAAACGGATTTGACTTGGTGGATATACAGTTGGAAGGAATTAAAAGGTTAAAGGATAAGGTGTCTCGATCGTGTCGAAGATAGCCATAACATTCAAACGTTCTTATCTTGTACGAGCATAACTCTATGCCGCACATGCGTCATGCCCGGATTAGGATGATTATCCAGTGGGAGCGTTGACGTGATGATCTCACGTCTAACGTGGATGATCGAACTTGCGGGAGACCGAGGTATAACAACTTATGGATCGTCTTGACTTCTGGCTCGACACGATAAGACGAATTTGGAATGCAAGTGATTGAAAATGTTTCAATGGATTAGTTAGCCTGGAACCTGAAATAAATCATGTTTGATGGTTTTTGTGAACGAATACGTGAATCAGGTCGAACGACTTGGAGAAATAATCTAAGATTTAGAATTGGATCTTGGCTTGGTGGACTAGGCTTGGAATGGATATGATTCCATCAAAATATAATTGAGGGATAGAATATGCAAACCACTAGGCTTGTCCTGCAACTTAGATATATATTGGATTTTATTGAACGGACTCATCCCCCGTGCAAACGAACGTGTTAATGAGAGTAGGTAAATATGTGCTCGATGTTTAGAAATTTGAGTGAACGAGCTTGGGTAGAATACCCCCTGTAAATGAATAATGGTTTGACCCTAGGAATTGGGGCGAGCATCGTGCGACAAATTTGTACGATGAATCGCGATATGCTTGAACCTGTACCTATAACCTTGTGAGCTGACCTAGTGATAGGCAGACGACCCTGTGCCGAGTGAATGAACCTGTGCTACCGACTTTACCATATTGCTTGTATAAAGCATCACAACTGGGGCAGAAAGACTTAGGGTTAGACTTGGGAACGATAACGTATGCTAAGTTGACCCGAATGGATGGACGCTAGTCGGTATCAGATTGATCGTGTTTAACGGTAGTGCAAATACTTGGTTGGAATGGAAATAATATGGAAATCAGATTTGATTAACCCTGTTGGAAGTATCCTGGTGATTTGTATGGAATTGGATTAAACCCTTGAAATTTTTGCAAGTAGCTTGTCCGATTTCACTATCCCTAAGTTTGGTTGACTGCATGTGTTTGAGGGACGCTTCGAATATGTGCACGATCCAAGACTTAAGAAATGTGAAACTCGAGTGCTAAGACTTCACTATCGCTAAGTTGGTTGACATGCATGTGTTTGAGGGACGCTTCGAATATGTGCACGATCCAGACACGCGATATGCTGATCTCAAAAGCTAGTGCAAGTGAATGTCCTCCTGAACAAGCACAACGACTTGTATAGGTTTGCCTCAGCCTTTGATCGCTATCCAAGATCGATCGAAATGTACCTCGTGTTAAGAAACTTGTCCCGTGTTAAGGCACAAATGAGACTGACTCAGTATACACGCAACACGGTGTAAGCATCGAATAGGGGAATGTATTCTAATGGATCTAGTGGTACCGATAGCTACGCTTGGACTAGAATCAAAAATGTGATAGGATGGCTTGCCCTCAGGAAGTCTCGAGGATGAGACTTTTTCTGAGTGGTGGATAATGTAATACCCCGTTCCGCTCAAGCGGACTGCCGATTCAAACGGCAAAAGTGTAAACGTCCCGACCTGCCTTGCTCAGCGAGGTAACTCGTTTGAGGCAAGGATATCCAGACTTGGTCCCTACAGGAGTTCGGCTTAGGCTTTCAGAGGCTCGCTCACAGTATCACTCGACCGAGGCGGATCATCGCTAAGGTGGGTGGCTACGGTGAACTTGTCTTTGCTTAGCCAGCACACATAAAATACGAAATGATACATGCTAGTCGCTAGGTGAATCACCCCCTGCATGCTAATAAGAATACAATGCACCTAGCAAAGGGAATAATCCCAACTTGTATTGCTTATGCTAGAACATGGAAATAAAATATTACTTATATATTCAAACCCTCGTATGCTACCTTTGCCTTGGGCAACTAGACCCGCTATGCCTCGAGTAGAACGACTTGTATGTATATTCAGTAGTGCACTGTTAACTTCCTACACTGCACGACCATAGATAACATCGCTTGGAAAGGCCCCGTACGGTTTTGCTCGGCTTACCTTCGGGCCCGAGCGAACTCGAATGCTTAAGTTATACAAGTGCATGCTTGCCTGCTTTTATATATTGCCTAGATCAATGCTTGCTGCATAACTATGCCCAGACCGTGAAATACTATGCTTGTCATGCATTCATTTAGGTTCTCCTCGGAAGACTACCTGATAGTTGTTCCGTGCATAAATAAACCTGAAAGTATCCGGGACCGTCGGGTCGCTAAGGCATTTCCCGAACTAGAGAATTAGCACCAAGTCATTGATCCCAAATCCCAGCTCGTGGAGCAATACTGTCCTGTACTGAATCAAATGGCTCGTGGAGCCGATACTCAACATTGAGAGTAATCCTGATCCTGCCTCAACAAGTTCCATATATATATATATATCCTGACTTGAACTCGTTCCATGAAACTTGTTCCATATATATATATATATCCTGCTTCGAACTTGTTCCTGTGTCTGACCACAGACCCTGAAGATTAGAGACTTGCCTGGTCACAGGACAACTTAGAAAATAAGGTTTTAGTTCCGCGGACGGTTGCTGGGGCACTGGCACCGATCCGATCCGGACGGAACTCCTGAGTAGTCGCCTGCTTCGAGCGGGATGTGGTGCAATGCCTCTTGTTTTGCTTGCACACCATTCCGATAAGAGACTACGTCATCCACTATGGCGCTATGCCAGTGACCTCATATTCATATAGATAAGTCATCCTCGCTTAGCGGCTACCCACGTGCGAGTCATTGCATCGCATCGAGAATACTTAACACCTGAATGATCATGATATAACAATACTTGTGCATAAAGAGAACTTGATCATCGTATGCAACACACCGGATATTTCCTATAACCCGTGCACCCGTAGCGTAATCTCACTCATAACGCAGTGCTTGCATATGCTATGCCTCCTGAATGCTTATGCATGTTTCTGCTTGGAAATTAACATCGGTTTGCCTTGGACAGGGAATGATTGGTAAGTTGGTAAGTCTCGCCGTGTTCCCTCTTATATCGCACGGCGCACTGCCATACGAGTTAGGCTATTCAAATCTTGCATGAAACTGATCCTAAGGCAACTAGAAAGACAACTTAATAGTTGGTGCACGAAACTTGTATTACGTGTTTGGATTTGTCGAGCGGGCGAGTAGCCTCCCTACCAGTGCATTCATGTACTGATAACCCACCAGATTGCTTGCAGGGTGCGAAAGAACCTCGTTCGGTGCGGATGCCTCCTTCGTGCGTGCTAAGGCGTGGAGTTCAACTCAGAAGCCTTGGAACGCTACGTCCGGAACTGAAGCACATATACAAGACATAATGTTGGAACATCACCTGAACATCGCCTGAACGTCGCCTGAACATTTCCTGTATATCATCCATAAATCTAACCACTTGGCACGCTTTTATGTTTCAGAGAGAGTGCTCGAGCGACTTGTAATCTCGGCTATACGCCGCCTGTAACACTTGTTTCAATATGAATAAAAGAGCTTGCTTTACTCCAACTTGTGTTTCCATGCTTCCGCTACATTGTCGACTCAGTGAACCTGTTACCGATCGCCTATGCATTCATGATTCCGCTGCACTCGGACAATCTGTGCGACTCTGTGGCTTAGAACTCTTACCGCCAGCCAACGAACCATGGCCTTGTACGGGCGTGGCTAACGCTCGTGCGGTATCACGCCCGGATGGGTCAAAGCGATCGTTCCGCGGGAGCGCTGGCGCGGTGATTCTCGCCTAGCGGAAATGGCCGATTTGTCTGCGAGAGATCGGGGCATGACAGCCACTACACCTGCGTACCTGAAATAATGTCCACAACCGTGGGTCAGTACACAGCCGTACTGGTGAGCGGGGTAACCCACTCGTCTAAACCGACACTAAGTAAAATAGTGAATGCAAACAGTTATATGGTGATCTTTCTAGTTGAATCCTAGATTCATTTCATGGCATAGGTATGACAGGTTAAGAAAAGCTGTAAATTAGGTTAAGCAATGCAAGCATTCTTCTCAAGCCAATCGACAAGCAATATATAACCAACTCAAAGGGAAACTAGCATGCAAACCATCATACTCAAAGCCCAAGCAACGCGACTATTGAACCAACAATCCAATGCCTCAATATCCATCCTCAATCCAAACCTTACAATCCAATCACAATGTGCACACTCTTGCCGAGACAAGGTGGCCGCACCTACACGAAAGCACAAACCAACCAAAGTAAGCAAACCAACTCTTATCTATATGAAGTCACTGGCCAAGCCATAAAGGACTGATCGGACTGATCAATGGCAGTTATACCTGATCCAGACCTGGTAGATAACCTTCCTGGTCGTATCGAACTAGTAACACCGTGCCCAAGACGCGTTACCATTGTCTCCTCCATGGTCGAACGGTCCCGGTGTCCCAGAGCCTATCCCGTTCGAGAAAACCAAACCCCGTACAACACAGGTTGTCCGTGACATGCAGACACCAAGTTGGTATAATGAGAGGATCGAGCATTCTCACCCCACCAAGCGATCCTAGACTCATCCAACCAATTATCCAACCAATATCCATAACCATGCTCCAACATATAGCCCAAGACATAAATCTCAAGTTATCCCCATAGGCACTATGCCGCTTCTCGATACAGTGTTTCAATTGGTGCAACACCCCTCGCTCAGGAAAATTATATGGCACAATGCCCCAAAAGTGGCACAATGTTGGAGCGGTTGTTCGATTTCGAACCACAACTGCACGCTTTGTATAAAAAAGCGCCCAAATGATACTCGTGCACCGATGCACGCTCGCTCGCCCAAATTCTCGATGTTCCCAATACCTCAATGTTCCAACCAAGATATTCCAATCGTTCTCCAACCAACTTCCCCAAGATAATCCAACTCTAGCTCCAACTATACAGCACAAAAACCAACTCAAGCCACAAATCTATCCAAGCAAACGACGTACACTCTATGCACGCCACAGTGTAGTGATTCCCAAGTTCCAGTCCAAGTGTTCAAGCCTATTATGTGTGTTCCATATTATTAGACGTGAAGGAGTAGAGGAGAAGGGGCAGAACCCACTCACCAAGTCTGATTCCGTTAAGCATCTTGTCCTGCCGATACGGCCGATCCCTTGAACCCGTGGTTCGATGCAAAGCACGATCTACTCAACTGGTATGACCGTGTGAGTAGGCCGTGCTCTCCAAATCATCCGGCCGATCAGACTAAGGAAGACGGCATTATCGCTCCAATTCAGCTATCTCAGTGCTGCTCTGAACGAATACCTGATTTCTATCGAATTCCGCTAGCGATCTGCACATGAAACCAACTCAATCAATACTTGTTCCCAAATCCAACAATTTAAAATATAACCAGCTATTGCTTTATTCAATCCGACTCAGCGTAACGCACCGTGCGGTTGTGGGGCATTACATAATATACCACTTAGAATCAGGTTCATCCATGAACCATGCTGGTACTCATTCCTTATCACATGTCGCTTGTCCAATCCATAAATCTGCTCTATGCAACTCTCATACTCTTGATCTTGACTCAACATCTCATTTCCTGTTGAACGCTCGTACAAATTCCTTATCCCCACATCCTCCTTGCATCTCGATACGAATTTCTCATATCGCTTAGTTTTGGATCGTACACATATTTAAAGCGTCCCTAAAATACATGTATTTCAGCCGAGCTTTGCAATAGTGAATTTGGACAAGTTACAAGGGTATCTTTATGTCCGAGGCATCCATTTGTTTTACCCTCAATTGAACCAATTCTGATGTTCATTCCAACATATTCGCACAAGCGTTATTCTCAATATAATAATTTTCCACCGATGATCTTCCCACCTGACTCAATCAGCTCGTGTTCCAACTCAATCCATTCAACTATTTTTGAATCCACACTAGCACCATCTCAAGTATTATAATGATCATCTCAACTGCTACTACCCCAGCTAGGCGACTTACCCAAATATCAAACTTTACTCTTAAATCATCTCAGCCCAATCGTCTTTTCCTCAATCTCAATACCTCATTGGATGAACATCTATATTGAGGTTTGTGTGATCCATGAAGATCTCGTCGCCACGCCAAAGGGATAGTGTTGCCATAATTTTATCGTGGACACACTCGCCACAATTTCTAGGTTGCGCATGAAATAGTTCTTTGCGTTGCTTCCACTACCTCGAAGCACAGAATATCACCTTCGCCTTCTGTACGAGCACGCTTCCCAGACTAAGTTCTGATGCATCTTATAAATCTGAGGCACATCTGTCCCTTCTAATATTGCAAAGATTTGATCTGAACGAGCTGCTGCTTTAACTTCACAAGCTAGTTTCACAGTCGTCAATTCATATGAATGTTATTCCCTTACGAGGCACGATGAGTCAGAGGTGATGCCATCTTCAAAAATCTACGACTTCTAACTTAGGCCATTTCCACCATCTCTTCGGTCTTCCGGCTACTTCTTCAGCTGAAGGCTACCCCAAGGATCTCTCAAATCTAACACTCAGTCACTAAGGCCAATCTTCAATATACACTACTTGTTAGAATTTGATGTTTTCTTTTTCTGAAAAATTTATAATACAAAATAAAATTAACAGATGTTACCGGCCTTTGGGGAAGTCGTGCACGAAGCACTGCCCTAAGAGTTTATTCAGGATCTGTGTGCAGACGTTCCCGAAGCTCCTAGTGGTAAAACCCCCGCACTACCGGTATCTCGTTGCCGCACACGACTTGGAGAGAACGACCAGAACTTAGCTCTGCCCAGAGCTTGGAGACGATGAATATTGAAGAGAATGTTGACAGAGATTTTCCGTAAAGATAATTTTCTGAGGGATTTACAAAGAAACACACAGACCAATATATAAGACTGATGTGTAACGGTCTGAATTAATTCTGATTAATTCAGCCGTTACACAGGAGTATTAAAAGAATAAATCTGGACATGAAAAAATTGTAACGGTCTGAATATTTGTAACGTTTGAAAATTAATTCCAACGTACAGAAAATAAATGAAGAATAAAAAGAGGAGCAAAAAGTATTTTAGGGTCCCAGCCCAAACCCGAAGAGGAAATCGGATCGACATTCGGCACCCGCAGATGTGGGCGCGTACCCGCACCCGTTACGCGCGCCGAACCGAACCGAGCCGAGCCGGGCCGGGCGGCGGGGGCGTCGCGCGCGTGTGGCCCAAGGGGTTCCCCACACAACAACTTAATAGAGCAAAGGAAAGAAACTAATATATGTACACATGAATGCTTTGGTGCATCCGATGTAGGACTAAAGAAAGGAAGAGGGACTTGAGCTTTTGCAAGAAAAGCAAAACCAAAACCAACAATCCCCCCCCCAAAAGGTCAAGTTCCGAAACAGAGATAAGAGTGAAGTAAAAAAGAGAGAGAGAGCATCTGGGCAGTAAAATACTATGCATAGATGAGATGGACTACAGCCTTGAATCTCACGTAGTGACTATTGTCTTAATCTGAAGAAGTGCTTGATGGACTATGCCTTGAATCAGACTTCTTGAACCAGATTTAGAAAATAGCACACATAGTACGCTAGAGGTCCTTGGTCTATCGGGTGGCACTTTTAAATGGCCATGCGCACTATCTACATTCATGAGAGTTGTCTGGGATCGCCCTGTCCCATAGTCGCGGCCTTCACGACCTCTCATATAGGTAAGTCCTTAATGGTTGTGATATGAATCAACCCAGCATTACAGCTTGGACCTATTAAGAGTTTAAACTCATCCTAATCATATCACACAGGAATACTGTCACCATAGGGATGGGGAGTCATTGTACACATGTACAGCCGCTTGGGCTTTATTTTAATGAGACTTTTAATCTCGAGTCAGTGTTCCATAAAGTCACCTAAGTTCAGCTTGTTTCTACCCATTGAACCGGCTTCTTGGGATCTCCAGTCAGACTCGGTTGGGTTGCCACTGCTGGTGACTAACTTATGGGCTTAACCCCATCTCCCTCGATGATTCTAGGATCAAAGTCCTAGACAGACCCTTCGTCAAGTGATCTGCAAGGTTCTTTTCTGACTTTATATAGTCAAGAACCACATATTTGCCTAGTAGGCTTTTGATTGACTTGAAGCGCAGCTGCAGGTGCCTGTTCATCTTAGCATTCACAGAATCATGCTTTAGTAGTTCAATAACAGATTTATTATCACAATTTATAGAAATTGCAGGAACAGGACTAAGAGAAACAGGTATATGCATAATAAGATTTTTAAGCCATTCAGCTTCTGTGCAAGTTGTATCTAAAGCTATCATTTCAGAGTCCATTGTACTCCTAGCTATGATAGTTTGCTTATAAGAGCTCCAGGAGATCGCAGCTCCTTTTAGAGTAAATACATATCCAGTAGTAGATTTTATATCATGTGAGTCAGTTACCCAGTTTGCATCTGAATAACCTTCTATGATATCAGGGTGCCTAGTAAAATAAAGTTTGTAATCTAGGGTGCCCTTGAGATATCTAAATACCCTATCCAAAGCAGTCCAATGTGACTGATTTGGGTTACTGGTATATCTACTTAGTCTCCCAATAGCAAATGCAATATAAGGTCTTGTCCTGTTTGTTATATACATAAGGGAGCCTATCATCTGTGAGTATTTGTGTTGTTCCAAAGGTGATCCTTCATTCTTTTTCAGTATAATACTGCTGTCATAAGGAGTAAGGACAGGTTTCTTATCAAATAACTCAAATCTTTTTAGCATTTTTTCAATTGAATGTGCTAAAGATAGAGTATAACCCTTTTTGCCTTTGGTCACTTGTATTCCTAAAATTAAGTTGGCTTCTCCTAGGTCTTTCATATCAAACTGGCTAGATAAATAGTTCTTTGTAGTATTTATCAATTCCAGTGATGAACCTAGGATAAGAATGTCATCTACATATAAGCATAAAATGACACAACTTTTACATGTACCTTTAGAGTATATGCATTTGTCATACTCATTTGACAAGAAACCATATTCACAAATGACTTTGTCAAATTTATTGTGCCATTGTTTGGGAGCTTGTTTCAAACCATAGAAGGATTTTACTAATCTGCAGACTTTATTTTCTTGACCTTTAGCAATGAAACCTTCAGGTTGGTCCATATAAAGTTCTTCCTCTAGATCTCCATTCAAAAATGCTGTCTTTACATCCATTTGATGGATTAGCATATCATGAATGGATGCTAAGGCCAAGAGAGTTCTAATGGATGTGATCCTAGCTACAGGAGAGTAGGTATCAAAATAATCTAATCATTTCTTCTGGGTAAAACCCTTAGCTACTAATCTAGCTTTGTATTTCTCTATAGTACCATCGGCTCTGAGTTTCTTCTTAAAAATCCACTTGTAACCTATTGGTTTATTCCCTAAAGGTAGATCTGTTAGAAACCAAGTGTTATTCTCCATGATGGAGTTGTATTCACTGTTAATGGCTTCTTTCCAGAAGGGAGCATCAGGAGACGATATTGCTTCTTCATAAGTTGAGGGATCACCCTCTATAAAAAAGGTGAAGAATCCTTCTCCTAAATTTTTTTCAATCCTATTCCTTTTACTCCGTCTTGGTTCTAAGTCTTGTTCAGATTGAGAGATATGCATTTGTACTTGAGAACTAGTAGAGGGTATGGAGGAAGAGATTGAACTTCTATCCTTAAAGGGAAATATATTTTCAAAGTAAACTGCATCTCTTGCTTCTATAATAGTATTGTTAGAGATTTCATTTACTTCTGAGTGAGTCACTAGAAATCTATTGGCATAGCTGTCTAAGGCATATCCTATGAAAATAGCGTCTACAGTCTTTGGACCAATCTTTCTCTTTTTAGGTTCGGGAATTCCGACTTTAGCAAGATATCCCCAAACTCTAAGGTAATTAATCCTAGGTGCTCTACCTTTCCACAGCTCATAGGGAGTCTTATCTTTTGTCTTACTAGGAATCCTATTAAGAATGTAACAGGCAGTTAAAAGAGCTTCTCCCCACAAGTTATCAGGAGCACCAGAGCTGAGAAGCATGGCGTTCACCATATCTAACAGAGTGCGGTTCTTGCGTTCAGTAACTCCGTTAGACTGAGGTAAATATGGAGCAGTTACCTCATGAATTATTCCATGTTCTTCACAGAAGTTAGTCATTTCGTTTGAGGTATATTCTCCACCACGATCAGATCTAAGGATCTTAATCTTCCTTTCTAATTGATTCTCAGCTTCAGATTTGTAGACCTTAAATCTATCTAGAACTTCATCTTTGGTTTTGAGAAGGTAGATATAACAATACTTTGAATAATCATCTATAAATGTAACAAAGTATTTTTTACCACCTCTGGTCAAAATCCTATTTGAGTCACATACATCACTATGGATAAGTTCTAGAAGGTCAGAATTTCTTTCTACAGATTTGAAAGGTAATCTAGTGTGTTTGGCTTGAACACAAATCTCACATTTGTGTTTGTCATCTATTGGAGTCTTGGGAATAAGATCTAAGGTCATCATCCTTTTAATAGAACCTAGGTTCACATGACCTAGTCTGTCATGCCAAATATTTGAAGATTCTATATTAGAGACAATGAGAGAACCATCAGATATTTTATTCATTGTACTTAAGATGAAAAGACCGTCTTTTACAAATCCTTTTCCTATAAAAGAGTCATGCTTAGAAAAAACTACTTTATTTGCCTCCATTACAATTTTGTACCCTGAGGCTACAAGAAGGGATCCACTAACTAGGTTTCTCCTGACAGATGGCACATGAAGAACATCATGAAGAGTTAAGATTTTTCCTGATGTCATCTTCAGGTTAACTTTTCCTCTTCCAATAATTTGTGCCGTTGAGCCATCTCCTAGGGTCACACCTCCTCCACTTGATTCCTGATAGTTTGAAAAATAGGAGCGATCAAATGAAACGTGAACATTAGCTCCAGAATCCAACCACCAATCATCAGAATGGTAAGAGAGGTTAATAAGGGGTTGAAAGCTTACAGACCTGAAGGAACTCGAAGAACCTTTGTGAAGCATGTTCGCTTCTGGTCTAACTGAGCCCTTTCCTTTGTAGGAGGTCTGGACAGCTTCCTTCTTCCTATGGTAGCAGTGGGTGGCCATATGGTTTATTTTACCACACATAAAATAAAACCTCTTCTGATCCTGAGTCTGACTGAAGTTTCTAGGTTTTTGGTTTTGGTGATGATGGTTAGGCTGAAAGTTTTTCTTCTTCTTGAAGAAATTCTTTTTGGGTTTATAAGAAAAATTAGACTTGGTTTTTCCTTGGCCTTCTACAAGGTTTACCTTAGCTTTAGATTCAGTCTTAGGCTTAGACCTCAATCTAATTTGTTCTTCGGTTCTAATTTTCTTTAGGACTTGATTGTAGGTAAGTTCTCCTTGTGTATGGATAAGATCCCTAGCCATATCAGACCAAGAGGGAGGTAGCTTGTCTATTAGGCATGCTATTTTATGTTCATTGGAGAAAGATGTCCCTTTGGCTTGAATATGTCTAAGGTATTCTTGGAATTCATGGAGCTTGTCATTCATTGGCTTGTTATCTACCATGAAATACCTATTAAAGGTTGAAGAATTAAACCTTTCTATTCCGGCATCATCACAACCGTATTCATCTTCCAAGGCTTTCCAGAGTTCTTTAGCGCTCTTGTATTCAAAAAATATATCATACAAGGATTCAGATAATGCGCTTAGAATTCTATGAAAACAATGGAAGTCTATCTCTTTTGGGGTTTTAGGTTTTGATGAGGTGGATACTCCTATGTCAGACTCAGTTTCATCAGAATCATTTGTGATGGGTGTGGACCCATCAATTGCAGAAATAAGTCCTAAGGTCGTGAGCCAAAATTTCATTTGGCTCTGCCATCTCTTGAAATATGAACCATCAAACTTAGCAGGTTTTGCAGTAGAGGACTCCTCCTTACCAGTCATGATTGCAGTCTGAAAATATAAATTTATTTAATAACAATGTCTAAGATAATAGTTTAGGTGGTTTTTGCTAATCAATCTTAAATCTTTAGTTTTTCAAGTATTGATCAACTCAGGTTAGCTGTAGGGGCCGGTTCCCAGCTAGCGGTGGTCCGAAGACTCTTAAATACCGTGTCGCTTAGGGTTGTTTACACCCGGTTGACAGAAGGACCCTTTCGGCTTGTGCCTGAGTTTGTCTCTATTTTGAAACTTTAGATTCAAGATTTTATTTGCAATTTCCTTTTACTAAACTATTTTCTTTTTGCCCTTGATTGTTTTCAAAAATTACTAAGTGATTAAAATGAAGCAAATTGTGATAAAAAATTGCAATTGACAAAGTTATCAAATGTGCTAACAATATTTAAAACACTTTAAGCAAATTTGCAATTTGTCAATATAGTAAGTAACTTGATAAGTAAACAATTAATCAGAAATTTGCTATGGTAAATATTAAGCAAATTGAAATTTGTAGAAATTTTCCTAGCAATTGTATATTAACAAAATTTTAGAAAATTCTTTTTAATCAGAAGCAATACAGAATTGTAACAGTATGTTTAAGAAATAAATTGTAACAAATTGGTACAGTATGTTTAGAGAAATAAATTCTAAGAAATTGCTACAGTATAGAAAATTTGTCTACTAGAAGATTTTCTACTAGAATATTAGAATATTTTCTAACAGTAGCTACTTAGAATATTTTGCTACAGTAGCTACTACAATATTTTGTAACAGAAGCTACAGTAACAATTCTAACTTATAGTAGGTAACAGTAGCTACTTAGAAATTGCTATAAACAAATTGTGAACAATTTCTAGAAATCAATTCTAACCAAAAAATTAGTACGTTGCTACAGTATATTTAGAAATCAATTCTTAATAAATAACAAATTTCTAGAAATGAATTGTAAGAAATAAATTGCTACAGTATGTTTAGAAATAAATTCAAAAGTTTACGTTACTCTCACAACTACGTGTATACGTTCCAAACTGAACAAAGCAACAGAATCAGCAGTAAAGTGGTCGCGGCACATAAGACTACGAACAACAGTAGACAATGAGAAATTTGTACAGTATGTTAGAGAAATGAATTCTAACAAATAACAAATTGCTAACAAATATAATAAACTCTTAGATTGTTAGAATTTGATGTTTTCTTTTTCTGAAAAATTTATAATACAAAATAAAATTAACAGATGTTACCGGCCTTTGGGGAAGTCGTGCACGAAGCACTGCCCTAAGAGTTTATTTGGGATCTGTGTGCAGACGTTCCCGAAGCTCCTAGTGGTAAAACCCCCGGACTACCGGTATCTCGTTGCCGCACACGACTTGGAGAGAACGACCAGAACTTAGCTCTGCCCAGAGCTTGGAGACGATGAATATTGAAGAGAATGTTGACAGAGATTTTCCGTAAAGATAATTTTCTGAGGGATTTACAAAGAAACACACAGACCAATATATAAGACTGATGTGTAACGGTCTGAATTAATTCTGATTAATTCAGCCGTTACACAGGAGTATTAAAAGAATGAATCTGGACATAAAAAATTGTAACGGTCTAAATATTTGTAACGTTTGAAAATTAATTCCAATATACAAAAAATAAATAAAGAATAAAAAGAGGAGCAAAAAGTATTTTAGGGTCCCAGCCCGAACCCGAAGAGGAAATCGGATCGGCATTCGGCGCCCGCAGATGTGGGCGCGTACCCGCACCCGTTACGCGCGCCGAACCGAACCGAGCCGGGCCGGGCGGCGGCGGCGGCGCGCGCGTGTGGCCCAAGGGGTTCCCCACACAACAACTTAATAGAGCAAAGGAAAGAAACTAATATATGTACACATGAATACTTTGGTGCATCCGATGTGGGACTAAAGAAAGGAAGAGGGACTTGAGCTTTTGCAAGAAAAGCAAAACCAAAACCAACACTACTCACATCCATCCTCGACGCATTCCCAAATGCGTCACCGCAAGGGTCGTTCTATGGGTCTACCATATTCATCTCTGATCTGACGGTCAAGTCGCCTAGGGTCAGCTGTCCCGAAGCTACGCTCGATAATTTTAAGTCATCTTGATGGACAGTTCCTACAAACCATGATATATCTCCTCAGCAAATCTGAGCCATAATCCAACCATTCCATCCGAACGAACTTCTGACTCCGAGCACTTCATGCACTACCTCTGATGAATTTGTCAACCAATGTTGCTTAACCACCTAGAGTCTTACTATCTACCCAAGCCACCAATCGAGAACTGCGCTCGTTGAAACCGTCTTCCATCAATCCGTCGTTCTACCCTGAATCCATCAAATTTCTGAACTGCTCAAGTTTGACTTCTCGTATTACCACTTTCAATAATTTTCGAAACCAAAGACTTGCTCAAATTCTTATATGTTTGTCATGTTTCACGGTGCACGTCTGACTTGCTCAAGCATCACAGTGATTTGCTCCGACGTTGCTCCCTTGTTTAGCTGTCTTCAAAAGTTTGGCTACCACAAATCTTTGATCTTATTCCAAATCCTTAGCCAATCTTGATTTCTCTATGTTCTGATTTATCCAAACACTCTCAATAATCCATGCATCGGTTCCAACATAAATCTCAAATCCGATATTGCCTTCACTTGTTGCCTCAATCCATCTCAATACTACAAGTATTAACTTATAATCTAACTTAATATTAAGTAGACTTGCCTCATACCCATTCTCATTGTCATGCCCCGATTCTGTGGAATCGTTGGGGCGTCCCCCGAGGCATGACCGCCGTGCGGGCCTGAGGTTGCGCTCGCACAAGGTTAAGTATTTTTGCATAACGAGCACATATTCAGAGTACGCAGATAAATTGAAGCACAGATTTGAAACATGGAAAAGTTTTTTTTTATTGATAATGAACATCTATTACAAACTCTTGAACGAGTCAGCTAATTTGCCGTACGGGCTTACAAAAGTGTTGACTCAAAATGAGATGGCAGTCCTGTACATTACATCCCTTTACTAAACTTCAAAATGATAAATACCTCCGGGCTGGATGACGGCCTTCCCACGGAGCTGCATTGAGTATTGAGTTGCAAGCTCCAATCTTCAAGTACTTCAAAATGTGATGTGATCAGGATGTGCCTACAGCTGGACTGGATCGGGAAGACGACTTCGGCTCCTCGCTCGGTTCGCCTTAGTGCGGGGAACCTGTTTCAACGAGGGTCAGTACATCGAAATATACTGATGAAGGCAAGCTAAACCCAACTGTACCAATGAACACGTTATTTTTAATGAAGCATGCATATTTATTGTGGTCTTTATATCTTGCCTTAGTTCATTTACAAGTAAGCAGCATATAGAATTTACTGAAATAAACTTGCCACCGTTCGGTGGCTTTTACCTGTCCGTCTGAACCACCTGCACAATACTTACCATGCCTTCCCTGCCACGAAGACACAAGTTAACTTGCAACAGGTTTAAATATACAAGAGGATCACTGGCATGATTGCCATAATGGACACTAGTCACTGGCGGAAATGGTATACAGCGAAAGTACAATGAGCGCTATATGCCACCCCATCAAGCACAATGGACTATACAATAGAGTTCCGTCTGGACCGGATCGGTGTCAGTGCCCCAGCGACCGTCCGTAGGAACTAATAACCTTGTGCACAAGTTGTCTGTGATCGAACAATATGTTTACTAAGTTAACAATTCATGCAGTTGAGGCAACACGAGTACAAGAACACGAGTACAAGACAAGCAGTATTGCATGATTCATTTTGTATAGCCTCCCTGAATAATTATGTGCATACAAATGTGTGTTCCATACTTAGCACGATTTATAGAACATTTGCAACAAACTAGCATACAATAAGATAACAGTTCACAAGTTTAATTGACAAGCATAATATCCAAGTCTATTCCCTTTTTATCTTGTAGTCTTTTAGTTATTACTTGGTATCGTTTGATCGGACAACAAGGATGCAAGACCTTTGGATGTGAAGCTTGGAAGAAGGAATAGCTAATCGGGATGGTAGCCACTCACCTAGTTGGTTGGAAGGGAGAAGGAAAGAGGTGCTTCAAGACTCTGCTGGTAAGCCGCCTACTGCTCATTCACCTGCATCACGAACAGCTCGATCAATACCTCTTCCTCTCTTTCCATCTCGGAATTGAAGTGCAGTTCAATGAACGAAAATAATGAAATCCATCAAAACCGTTCAATAAAAACAAGCAAATCCGAAAACCAACTCAAAGCACGAAAGCAACAAGCGATATCGAAATCCGAGGCAACAAAAGATACAGCGGAGAGGTCCCTCCTGACTCTGTCGCTAAGTCGATCCCGGGGGCACGGTCTACTGAATATGGGAATTGATTCCGAAGAAGCAAATCCATAACGAGGACGAGTTCTTGTTTCAATCTATCTCGATCGAACGATACCATCTTGTGTTTCTTAGTCGCGCTTCTCGAATAGGAAAAATGGGGCACCACACTCATCTTCTGGAGAATTCATCTATCATCTTTGTCTCATTTTGCTAAATTCTACTTCCGTTAAACCTGAGTCAACTTCTCGAGCAGCAATATCCAAAATCCTTCAAGTCCATTTAAATCCATCGCATTGTCCTTCCAAGTCAGATCGTGTTTCATTACTCAACCAACAGCTCAAATGTGTTGCCCAAATTCGTAGTCTGTGCTCGCTACCCTTCAACTCACCCATCGCTCCGCTCAAGCTTATCCCAATTGTTTGTTCCGATCTCGTCCATCACTCAAGTCCAACGATACTTCCATTTTCACAAGTCCGTTCTTGATTTCTCAAGTCCAATGTATCGAAGAATACCTGAGTTAAATTCCAATTGCACTATATACCACTTGGAAATATAGTTGCTCACGTGCTTACTCTGCATCAACCAATGTCTATTCCAAGCCGACTATTCCGGGGTGATTCTGTCGAATCACAACTCAATACTCGCTTGCTCCATGTTCCATTCCCTAACTCAACCGATATGCACCAACCGACTTACAAATCCTGTTACTAGCGTCCGTTGCGGCAATTTCCATTGATATCTATCCAAAATATGCCTTCTCACTATGTGGTATACCATATACCACTCTGAATCAAGCTGCTACTCGCATCATGATTCCTTGTACTAATCCAAGATCCGTCCGAACCATCCCTTATGCGTGATCCTGACATCCCCAACTCAAGTCTGACAAAAAACTCAGCCAATATCTGAACCATCTAACTCTTTCATCAATCTCGCTAGATGCAACTTGTGCCATATCCCATTCTTAATACTTTCAACTATTCTCAAACCGTCTGATACTTTCGCTACACGAGCAACCCGTACAATGATCCCTTCCAAGTAATCCAATCCAATGTCCAATTATTTCTCATATTTGTCATATGAGCAACTCGTGCAACACTCTCTTGATATTCCCAAGCCAAACTCAAACCTGCTCAACCAATGCACCACACGAGTAACTCGTGCAGTGCTCTCTTGATATACCCAACCAAAAATTTAAACTTTTATCCAACATATTTCGTTACACGAGCAACTCGTACAACGATCCATTCTCATCCAATGCTTCTACTTACAACATGCCACATAACCAATCTCGTCTGCCAACCAACTGATCAACTGATGCAACCAAGAACTCCCTGAATGATAAGCCAAGCTAACGCAACGACACCCTCTCAACTTGCTACACAAATGCAACAACGTCACCCAACTTGTTGCACAAATGCAACAATGCCTAACGAGGCTAAGCGATCTACCAAAAACCAAGAAAAGCAACACAACAAAGAACAACATGCACTCTCAACCAACAACGCCTAACGAGGGATGGCACTATCGCTGCTCGAAATATCGAGAAGTTTATCCTTGAAGTTTCGAGGACGAAACTTTTTGTTGGTTGGTAAGTATGTAATACCCCGCTCCGCATCGGCATTATATATCAGGTGAGTGGGCAGAACTTTGTTCTCTGATTCTTGCACGCCTTAATAATAATCTGAGTTTTTGCTTGCAATATTTTCATAAGAGAATGATAGAACCTGCCTTGCATGTTAATGAATGAACTCACCTAGCTTATCTTTGAAATGATAAGTCTGCTTAACGAGAATCCTAAAATGCTTGTCTAAGAGTGCATAAACATGTTCACTATCGCCTATGCTTCGAGAGAACTATATTGTGCCTGAATGTGTTCAAGTGATAAGTCGGATTGTCCCGCAACAAAGATTGTATTCTGATGGTTCGTCTTGTCTGCATACTAGAGTTTATTTGATAGTGTTCCATACATTCGCATCGGTCGAACAATGGCTATTGGTGGAGAGCTGAACTGCATGTGTCACGGCTGCTACAAAGATAGTGGAAAGCAACCATGAGTCACAGCTGCCTCTAGCATCAGATAAAGAGTCATTGGTATGCTGTACAACCAGCTGCTGATCCTGAGATACTCGAGGACCGCCCTGCATATAGCTAAGTCATTATGTTGGCTTGGATAGATGGACTGCCCCTAAGATGTGCATGTGTGTCTAGTAATGCATTTGACCCTCGAGTCCCATGAGACACACTGCGCACAACCTGAAATAGAACGAACGGCTTGCTTGCTTGCATATTCAATATGAAACTCTGTTTTAAAAGATGTTTCCAAAACAATGTAATATGACTCTGTTCTTTTGCTGCATGAAACGAACATAGGTAAAACTAGAAAGATCACTCGTAATGTAATATTTTATAACATGATTACTTAGTGTTGGTTTTAGTGAATGCTTGCTTCTGTTCAGTTGTTTTATCTCACCATTACTTGTATAAAGTGCTGACCCACCAACAGTTTACTTGCTTGCAGGTACTGGATCGTCCGAGGAAGCGATAGGCGTGCCTCAGTCCCTAAGACCCAAAAATCTTGGTTTCGATTGTGCCCCGAGATATTATCGTATAATGGAGCATAATGTATGGAACGAATGCCTTTGCATAAAGGAACCCAAGTCCCTCGATTGTCCCGAATACTCAGTTGGCTAAATGCATTACAACAAGTCCCTTTCGGCTCGATCGGGCCATTATATTCCCTTCCTCCATGCCCGATCGGGCTATTATATTCCCAGGCCTGTACGGTATCACGTCCTCGTAGGCTCGATCGGGCCATTATATTACCTTCCCTTGCGTCCGTGGATCAGGTGCGGTAATTCGCGTCCGGTGCACCGAGGCGCGGTGGTTCGCGTCCGGCTCAATCGGGCCCGGCTACGAGGGCGAGGAGGAGGCGAAGTGTCACACCCTAGTCCCAAAATACGTAGGACTAGGAATACGTAACACGTCCAGTCATATGTATACGAACTCCAATATATGAAAATCATATACACACGTACGCTGTAAATGAATATACAATCCACCAGTGGTAATATACTGTCACAACAAGTCACACACAATCTATATCCCATCCACAGCACAAATAATAAATAGGAACAAAGAGCTGAATGACAACTGAATATCCAAGATAAGTATCAAGTCTGATAGTCGGGTGGAAACAAATCCACTACAAAATGACTATACTGAAGTAGTAACAAAATCTCAAATAGTGGAAACAAGTCATAGCTACTCTGAGGGTAGGACCTCCTTAGTCTGGAATGTAGAGTAAGGTCCGTACTCCTGTGGGTACTCCTGCTCGTCCATATCTGGAAAGGGACCAGGTCCTCAGAGGGACGTAACAAGATACATAATAACATGCCAATAAGTACTGAAATATAAACATCCAATGGGTCGCCTAACCATCTAAGTGAATGCAATTTGAGAACAACTTTCCAACATGTGGACTATCTGGCCATAATGGGCTTGGCATGATTCTCTAGGAGAATTAGGGGCCTACAAGCGTACCGTCTTTTGAACGGCAAATGCCGCCTGCATTATATATAGGATCACAACCACCAGTTTCTCCAGCGGAGAATCCGTGCAAACTAGGGAAAGTGTAAAGAAGCCCAAACGCCTTACTTGTTGTTCTCCCCACCCATGCTCTAAGCATGCCACATCCATGAAACGATAAAACCTCTAAATAACTGCCAAGTCTACTAGCATACAAAGTTTTTATTATCAGTCATCCCTAACACACGACTAACACGTACAGGAGGCCAGACCTGTCACGCAGTCCATGATCTATATGAGACTCACAACTCGTGTAACAACTGTGTCACAGCCAATGAATCTAATGATGCTCCATAATCCTGTGGTGGTCTCAAAAATAGGTCCAAAAATCTACATAAATGAACATCTTATATAAGCAGAATTTAATATGCATGTACCAACTAGAATATAAATAACAGTAAAATGGCAAGGTATACTTGCCAAGCAAAAGTCCTAAAGAGTACAACGTCCAACACAGTGTTTTAGTTCATTGTAAAGAGAAGTGGGGTTTAGGGGTTTGAAAAGAGTTTGTAATAACATACATATATATAGTGATAAGGGGCGGTGGAAGTTACTTAATAATTAAGGAATTTACTGCTGTTGTTGTTTTCTTTTCATTGGTTTAGAATTCGGCTGAGGATTGTTTAGTAATAATAGTGTTTAATGAGTGGTGGAATAAGAAGCTTACACGTGTAGGAAAGCAAAGCAAAGTAAAATTGGGTTTGCTTCTGCTGTTGTATTTTCTTCTCTCGATGGGTTGTGTTTTGGGTTTTACGCGCGGTGAGAGGAAGAGTTTACGCGGGAGTGAACTGCTGTTGCTGAGGAGTTTTACGCGCAGAGAAAAATAGGCGGTGGTTTTGTTACTGCTGCTGCTGCTGTTTACGCGTGGTGAAATATACGCGGGATGATGAGTTGCTGCTGATTAACTCCTTACTTTACGCGGGAAGGGTGGTTAACGGTTTACAGGTTTTGGGTTTGATCCAAATAGGAAATTCTATTTTCTCTATTTAGCTCATTACTACTATAAATAATAAATTACATAACTTAATAAATAATAATAAAAATACGGTTTTACAGAATTAGGGTTCTTACATTCTACCCAACTTATAAAAATTTCGTCCTCGAAATTAAAACTAAGCCACGGTAGAAAGTCAAGATTTGTAAGAGATTAACAAGTAAATTTATACCTTGGTCAATGAATAGGTTCAAAAAACGTTGGCGTATGTCATCCTCGCGCTCCCAAGTAGATTCTCCTAGCGCGCCATGCTTCCATGCCACGCGGATTAAGGGAATAGACTGGTTCTTCAATACTTTCTCTCGACGATCAAGGATTCCCATGGGTTGCTCTTGATATGACAAGCTTGGCCCAATGGTGATCTTCGAATGGTCAAGAACATGACTGCTGTCTGCCACATATCGTCTGAGCTACAACACATGGTATACGTCATGTACTCCCTCAAGTGAAAGTGGTAGCGCAAGTCGATATACCACTTCTCCCACTCTTTCTAGCACGTCAAATGGTCCAATATATCTTGGACTCAACTTGCCGCATCCTCCAAATCGAATAGTGCCTCTAGTGGGTGATATCCTCAAGAAGACAAGATCGCCCTCTTTAAACTCCAAAGGACGATGATGAAGGTCTGTCCATTATTTCTGCCTGTCTTGCGCTGCCCGCAAGTGTCTTTGTATCTTCTTAGCTGTCTCTACGGTATTGACCACTAACTCTGGTCCCAGAATCTGACGTTCTCCCACGTCGCTCCAACATACAGGAGACCTACACTTTCTTCCATACAATGCTTCAAATGGAGCCATCTGGATGCTCGCTTGATAGCTATTGTTGTAAGAAAATTTTATAAGGTTTAGGTGATCCTCTCATGATCCTCCAAAGTCTAATATACAAGCTCTCAACATATCCTCTAATGTCTGAATAGTACGCTCTGACTGTCCATCTGTCTGTGGGTGATAAGATGTACTAAACTTTAAACGAGTTCTAAGACTTTCTTGCATGCTCCTCCAAAAATGCGACGTAAAGCGCAAATCCCTGTTTGATACAATGCTGACGAGTACGTCATGCAACCTTACGATCTGCCTCATATATAAGTCAGCCAAAGCTTCTGTAGATTGGCCAACTCTAAAAGGCAAGAAATGGGCTGACTTGGTGAGTCGGTCCACTATTACCCATACTGTATCTCTACCACTTGGACTCCTAGGAAAACCTGTGACGAAGTCTATAGTGATGTGTTTCCACTTCCACTCTAGAATCGGGAGTGATTGAAATAATCCTGCTGTTCTCTGGTGCTCTGCCTTTACTTGCTGGCATACCAAACATTTAGCTACAAAGCGAGCTATCTCTCTTTTTATTCCATGCCACAAAAAATGCTGTCTTAAGTTACGATACATTTTGGTGCCCCCATGATGAATAGAATATATCAAACTATGAGCTTCTGTCATCAGCTCCTGTCGAATCTCTCCATTTGGAACATAAAGACGATCACCACATCGTAATGTCCCATTATCATGGATGCGCAGTCCTGTATGCTCTCCGACCTCTGTTCTTTCCTTATCTTCTAAACCTGGCGTCTGTAGGCAATGCTGTCTTGATTCTCTCTACTAGTGATGATTGTATTTGCAAGTTGGCTAGTGTCCCGTCTGCTTCGGGTAATATTACTTCAATGCCAAGACCTTGCAAATCCTTCAATAATTCCTTCTGTATTGTTAGGAAATAAACTGCTGGCTTTCGTCTTAACGCATCTGCTATAACGTTAGCCTTGCCTGGGTGATAATATAGCTCTATCTCGAAATCTTTCATCAACTCGAGCCATCGACGTTGCCTCATATTTAACTCCTTCTGCGTGAAGACGTACTTGAGGCTTTTGTGGTCTGTATAGATTTCCACTCGTTCCCCATATAAGTAATGTCTCCATAGCTTCAGAGCAAATACAACAGCTGCAAGTTCCAAGTCATGAGTTGGATAATTCTTCTCATGTACTCGTAACTGTCTTGATGTATATGCAATCACCTTGCCATGCTGCATCAATACGCATCCCAAACCTTTTCCTGATGCGTCACTGTAGATCACATAGCCTCATGATCCTGATGGAATAGTTAATACTGGTGTTGTAGTCAGTCGCTTCTTTAATTCCTCGAAAGCGGTTTGACACTCGTTGGTCCATATGAACTCTTGATCTTTGTAAGTCAACCGAGTCATAGGTGTTGCTATATTTGAGAAGTTTTTCACGAAACGTCGGTAATATCCCGCAAGTCCCAGGAAACTTCTTACCTCTTTTGCTGATTTAGGAACATGCCATGTCTCGACTGCCGAGATCTTTTCTGGATCAACAGAAATTCCATCTCATGTAATAACATATCCAAGAAATGAGACTCTGTTCAAGAAGAACTCACATTTACTGAGTTTTGCATATAGCTGCTCTCTCCTTAATGTTTCTAAAATAATCCGCAGGTGTTTCTCGTGCTCCTCGTGGTTCTTTGAATAGACAAGTATATCGTCTATGAAGACGACTACAAACTGGTCCAAATAATGGTGGAAGACTCGATGCATTAAGTCCATAAAGATAGCTGGAGCATTGGTCAATCCAAATGGCATGACCAGAAACTCGTAGTGCCCATATCTTGTCCGGAATGCAGTCTTCGGAATGTCCTCCTTCCGTACTTTCACCTGGTGATATCCCGATCTCAAATCTATCTTTGAGAACATTTTGGCTCCATTAAGCTGATCGAATAAGTCATCAATGCGTGGCAGTGGATATTTATTCTTCACTGTCACTGCATTCAAGGCTCTATAGTCAATGTACATACGTATTGACCCATCCTTCTTTGGTACAAACAACACTGGTGCTCCCCAGGGTGATGCACTTGGTCGGATGAAACCTTTCTCTTCTAGTTCTTTCAATTGTGTCTTCAGCTCATCCATCTCCTTCTTCGCTAGTCTATAAACATGGGATGCTATGGGTGCTGCTCCTGGTGTTAATTCAATTGAGAATTCTACGTCTCGGTCTGGGGTTAAGCCTGGTAATTCTACTGGAAATACGTCTTGAAATTCTAAAATAATAGGATAATAAACGACATCGTCCATTGCGAGTTGCATACCATCAAGGATTTCTGTGAATCCTCGTGTAAACTCAAGTTCAGGCTGGCTGGGTACCTTAAAAAGAATGCTTCCTCCAAAGCAATCGAAGAAAGTATGGTACTTGCTTAGCCAGTCCATTCCAAGCACAATATCAAAAGTTGGCATAGGAAGGACTAAGAGTCGGGCATTCATCTCTCTGCCACGAATCACTATAGGACATGATCTACAAATTCTACTAATAGGTACAACTCCTCCTCCGGTGAGAATTCTAATACAACTAGGTAAAGGTGTAGAGGCAATGTTGTGTTTGGCAATAAAACTAGATGATATAAATGAGTGGGTGGCTCCCGTATCAAACAATGTCATTGCAGGGAAAGTAAAAGCAAGAGTGATACCTGCTATAACATCAATCTCCTGATCCATGTCATCCACTTTCATTGCAAAGGCTTGTCCGTTCCTCCGGGTTTGTCCCTGTCTGACCCTTGCGAATTGATCCTCCTGTGTAGGTAGTGGTGGTCCTCGCTGAAATCCTCCTGCTGTTGGAGGTTGAGGTGCTGGAAGCGCTAGTATCTGTACTGGCGGCGGAAGTGTCTGCTGCTTTGGACAATTTCTTGCCTGGTGCTGTCCGGAACAATATCTCATACACTGTCCTAAACGGGCCCGACAGTCTCTTGAGATGTGCCCACATCTCCCGCAATAGTTACATTGGAGCTTATCTGGAACCTGGTATGGTCCTGCTCTATGCTGATACTGTTGTTGCTGAGCTAAAAGACGTCTGATAGGTCCTCCTTGTTATGTTTTTGCCGGTCCTTACTGTGTTCTCAGCTGACCTCCCTTTTCTTTACTGATGGTTTCTTGCAATCTGGCTTCTGTCAGTAACTCGGCATAAGAGATTCGGGACTGGGAGCTAGTGTAGTGTTGTAGCACCTGAGTTTGTCCACGATGAAATCTCTTAGCCTTGGCCAAGTCATCTGGTATCAAGGCAACGCCATATTTACTGAGACGACTAAACTCAGCATCGTACTGGTCAACTGTTCTGTTCCCCTGCTCCAAGTGGAGAAACTGATCGTACAATGCATCTCTGACGGTGTCCGGGAAGTACTTTCTTTCAAAGCACTCCAGGAACTGTTCCTATGTCTGGTATGTACCCAGCTGGCGCTCCATGGATTCCTACCAGTGATGAGCATTACCATCTAGAAGTGTCCTTACACCCGTCATCCATAGGTCTGCTGGTAGCTGTGACGCTTCTAATAACTTTCGAGTGTGAGTAATCCAGTTGGTAGTTTCTTCTGGACTTTCAATGCCTTTGTATGGCCTCGGACCCATTTGTACAAAGTCCTTTACTGAACCAACTCTAGCTCGAGGTTCTGGAGCTAGTGCTTGAGCTAGTACAGTAGTCCTTGCAGCCATCCTTTCAAGTGCTGCTAGGAACTCTTATCTTTGTTCTGCTGCTTGTTGTCTCTGTTCTTGTATCATCATCTAGAAGAATTGGAACAATTGAGCCTGGCCATCCTGTGGTGTCGATGATACTGGAAGGTTCCTATTAGGTGGAATGGGTAGATCATATGGAACTGGATTATGAATATGTCCATCTGATCCCGGAAGTCTAGGAGTTGGTGAGGTCTCTCCTTGAGTCTGACCATTGACTCCAGGAGTTATGTCATCATCTGTGACAGTACATCCCTTCTGCATCTCCATCTTTCTGCAAGTGATGTATACAATATTCAGAAGGAGTACAGGAATCAAACAAGATGCAAGTATAAAATAGAAATATAGAAGCATGAAATACGCTGGGGAATTGTCCGCGTAGTCAAAATCCCCAACATACATGAAATCCTTTCCCTGTGTAAACAGGCTTCTAGATAGTTGGCATAAAACAGGTGGATAAGCTTTCTGCGCAAAGCAAAGCTTCAAGATAATTTGGTGTAAAGTAGAGATTCAGAGCTGTCTGCGTAAAGCAGAGAGTTGAGGTAATTTGGCGTAAAGTAGGATTTCAGAATTGTCTGGGTAAAAGTCTGCGTAAAGGATTCCGTGCGTAAAGTTTGTGCGTAAAAGATCGGCTGCGTAGAGATATGCTGCGTAAAATCTGCCTGTTTAAAAGTTCTGCGTGTGTAAATTCTGTGCATAAAGTCTTGCTACACTTTCTGCGTAAGGCTTGCGTGAAAGGTCTGCGCGTAAAAGTTGATACATAAAAATATGTGTGTAAAAAAATCTAGTATACGTTATGGCGTAAGGTTTGTACGAGGAATTCATCATGAATTGGTTAGTCAAATCAGTGATCCGGACATCTGACAAAAGCATTGCACAACAATCGAGAGGACGGCTGTGATGATGATTTGCACAGAGACCCAGGTTACGCATTTAGAAGGAGAAAAAGTTGAACTTCGGAATATTCTGTCTACAGGAATGAGTTTTTACGCTCGAGGTGAGACAAAATCAGATGCCACGTCAAAAGCTATTTCTGCACAGGCTTGAGGCATATCTCTGCATTTAATGCAAGAGATTCGGTTTTAACTAGTCATGACTGGAAAAACTAAGATTGTGAAAAATACGCTCACATCCTATCCTTACATATTACGCCTAATCAGCTGCTCTACGCTGGTTATCTACTATTAAGGAATCATCAAGTTTACGCTGGGATAGTTTACCTACATGGCTTGCATGACGTGTCCTATAGGTTGAAAAGACTAAGGAAACGTAGTTTAGCAGTTGTCATATCTGCAGCGTAAAGTAAATAATCTTCTGCATAGTTTGGTTTTTTTTTTAACCAACAAATTGGTTACTTTATATAAATAGAGGTCCCTAGTCTCAGCGTAAAGGGTTCTTGGCGTAAAACTTAAGGGAGAATGAGGTTTTAGTCAAGTATGGATGAGATCCTTATACTCTATTCCTATACGCAGGTTTGTTTGGTACAGTTACGTAACCAAGACAATATATTCTGACATGCATGGGCCACCACTAAAAAAATATGTCACGCCCAAGTCCCAAAATACGTAGGACTAGGAATACGTAACACGCCCAGCCGTATGTATACAAACTCCAATATATGAAAATCATATACACATGTACACTGTAAATGAATATGCAATCCACTAGTAGTAATATACTTTCACAATAAGTCACACACAATCTATATCCCATCCACAGCACAAATAATAAATAGGAACAAAGAGCTGAATGGCAACTGAATATCCAAGATAAGTATCAAGTGTAAGCCCTCTGATTTTTCAGAATTTTAAATTTGGATTTTTCCCCAATTTTTTCTGAAATTTTCGGGAATTGAAACCTAGGCCTTTGGCAATTTAATGATTTTTAATTTCGGTTAATTCCTATTAAAATATTATGGAAATAATATTTTATGGTATAAAATGGAAAACCGGACATAGGATAATTTTCTGCGGATTTATTGGACTCCGGAAACCCGTTTAAAGCCCTAGGAACCAATTTAGAATTTAACCGAATTAAATCCGTGTGACGCCCGACATCCCCAGGAGAGCCGAAGCCCAGCCCAAGGAGCGTTGACCCGTTGACCCAGCCCGAATCCTAGGTCTAACCCTATTCTAATTTTTGTATGTATAAATACCTACTTATTTTCTAGTTTTCTCCACAAGAAAAAGAAAAGAAAAAAAAATCCCCAATTCCAAATTAACCCTAATCCCAAAATCCCCAAATTCCAAATAACCTAACCCTAACCCTAACCCTAATCTAGCCGCCGGCTACCCCCCCCCCCCCCCGCCGGAGCAGCCGACCCCCTGCCGCTGCCCTCCGCCGTGAGTCACCACCACCGCCCGCTTCTCTCCTTCACCGCTCCGCCCTCGCCGCGAGAAGCCAGGCAACCTCCAGCGCCTAGCCGCCGCTCCGGAGCGCCGCCGTCGATGGCCTTTCCCCGCTGCCCTACTCCCAGCCGAGCACCTCCTCCTCCACCTCGCAGAGCCGACCCTAGCCGCTGCTACTCCGACCGCCCGGACTCCCCGCCGACGCTGCCTCCTTCCCTGACCTCGCCATCACCAGCGGCTTCCCGCCGGACCCCCTGAACCCTAGACGTCGAGCCGCCTAGCCCCATCTTCCTCCCCTGGCCTCTTCCTCCCTCTCACCCCGACTCCAGCAACCCCGAGTCAGCCGCCCCGCCTTCCTCCTCGACATCAGACCCTCGCCCCAGCGTCGGACGCCCTGCCGTGCCTCCTCCCCGTTGCGGCCGCGACTCGTCCAGAACCCTCCGGCCACCTCGCTGCCGACGACGCCGCACCGCCCACGACCTTCCCTCACAGCCCGTCGATCCTCTCCTCCGACTTCCTTCCTTTCCTCCTTCCTCCCTCAACGGCAGCCCTCCCTCGAATCCCTCCTCCGGCCCTCGACGCCGCCTCCGCGCCCCGGCCTCCCTTCGGTCAGCCCCGAGCCGCCAAGCTCCGGCCAACAACAACAGCAGCTCGGAACCCTAGGGCAGACACAGTACCGGACTCGTCGACGCAGGACACGAACGAGACTCGGACACGTCTCGGACACAGGAAATCAGATTCACGGGGCCCTGTTCAGGTAACCGTTTCTCTCTCCTCGCAACCCCGTTTTTAATTCCTGTAAGCCCTGATTTTTCCAAAAATATTAAAATTGGGATTTTTCACAATTTTCTGGAATTTTCTGGGAATTTTCTGTAATTAAAATCAAGCTTTTCAATTAATAAATGATTTTTAATTAGCAATAAATAATATTAAAATATTATGAAAATAATATTTTTGGGTGTAAAATGGAAAACTGGACTTAGGATAATTTTTCTGGATTTTTCTGGGCCTCAGACCTATTTTTAAATGCCTAAAAACTATTTTTATTAATTAATTAATTATTTAAATTATTTATTTATTTATTTATTATTTATTTCATTTTCTTTTCTTTTCCCTTGGGCCGGCCCGGCCCATTGGACCGGCCCGCTAAACCCAGCCCAGCCCGGCCTGCGGGCCAGCCCACGGCCCGTTGCCCTAACGGGTCGGGTCGGGTCTGCCCAGACCCGACCCGCCACCGACCCGTAGACCCGCTCCCCAGCCCGCACGACCAGCGCAACCGCCCCGTTTCTGCCGCCGCTCCCCGCGCCTCCGGCCGCGCCGCCCGCTTCCAGCGCCACGTCGTGCCTCGCCCGGCTCCGTCGGCCCCACCTCCGCCTCTCCCGGCCACTCCCTCTTCTCCCCTTCCTATAAAACCCTAGTTCTCTCCCCTGGCCGACACCCCTCACCGCCCTAGCCACCGCCACGGTCGCCGCCGTCAGCCACCACTCGTCGCTGTGTCTCCGCCGCAGCACAGCCCTCCCTCTCCCCTCGCCGGACCCAGCCACCATCTCCTCCCCCTTCCTCCTCCTCGACGCCAGGAGCTCCGCCCGCAGCAGCAGCAGCCGCCTTTGCAGCCGCCTCCCGTCGGCCTCCGGCACCGCCCCGCCCTACGCCGTGCCTCCGCCTCGCCCCGGCGAGCGTCGTCCAGCCTCCTCGGCGCTCCTCCGGCCGGACCACCGCCGGCAGGCCCAAACCAGAACGAAACCCTAACCCTAATTTGAATCTCGTGTCGGCGTGTCGGACACGACACGGACACGGTTTGACCCTGATTTTTGGGTCCCCTTCAGGTGCGTGTATCTTTTTGCTCGTAGCTCCGTTTTTTATTCCGCAAATTGCGTTGTGAAGCCTGTATGACCCTCTCGGTGTCCGGACAAACTGTTCGGGACATCGCGTCCTGTGGTGATCGCACACCGCGATCCAAAAACAGGAAAAACCAGACCCTGTTTCACCCCGGAACTGAGTCCGCCCCGCCAAACGGGACGACTTGGTCGCGTGCGGTCTTCACAGATACGTACGCATCGTCGATACGGACGTGTGAGTTTTCGTGGAAGCTGATTCGGGTGTGCGTGCACACCGGAATCAACGCGTATCCGCGGACACCGTCCCGTATCCGCCTTTTCGGCAATTCACCCTAACTTCGTGCACACACGTCGGATCGAGACGAAACTTGCGCCATCGGACTCGTAGCGATACGCTGGTCCTGTGGGTCAAGTTTGGTTCGATTCTGAGAACGTTGACAAAATCGCGTGTCGTGGGCCCCACAGGCCCCGCTCGACGGACAATTTTGTGTTCGGCTCACCGGAATCCAAATCTGGAAGTTCCGTTGGGTTCGTATCAGCGTTCCTGACCTGTTGACACTAAGTTTGGTGAAATTGGAGACCGTTGACCCGGACACGTTTTTCGGTGCAAAGCGGGCCCAACGGCGGACCCCGTTTTGACCCGAAACTACCGTTTTTGCCCTTGTCTCCAAATTGGACCCAAGGATAGGCGTTTCTAGCTATTTGACATCTTTTGAGCATGATGGTAATGTCTATTTCAGCTTTTGGACTCATCTTTGGATATTTCCCCGAAGAACCTAACTAATCAGATCCAAACAACAGGCAAGTACCTGCACTTCAAGTTAATCTTTATATATTATGATAATTAATTCCCTGACATACATGTACCCTTGATGTTTACACCTAGTGTTAGAAATGTTGAATTTCATGTCTTGAATATTGGTAGTTCCTGTCTTGTTTTTCATGTCGGGTGGGAGAATACCTAGAAGGCATGTAGTTTACCCTTTCCCCTGGATTGACTAATAGCTGTTGGTACACGACTGTCCATCAGCCGGATCTTGATTGAATTGTCTAATAGCCGTTTATGACGGCCGGATTAGCCTTATAAACCCCTACATGCCAACTAAGTATTCTAAAAACAAACACAAGTTCACACAGATAGTTCGGGTCATGTTATATTTCTTGCTGGCTATTGTAGTTCATTTCCTGTTCCATTTATTTCTGTTTCTCATATTCCTGTTTACAGCTAACTCTGAGATAATAATGTTCTGCTAATGCTGTTTCTCAACATGATATCCAATATTTAATTGTCATAAAATATTTAGTTTAATCTTGTCGTGCACTGTGTACTTTGCTCCTTTCCTGACTGGATCTGTTGTTTAGGCGATGATGAGAACCTTGCCCCCACCTATTATGGCCCCTATGAGGCAGCAGGTGATACAGCTGCAGAGCCAGTTCCCGCACGGGAAGCTACTCCTGCTGAGTAGTTAGCAGTAGTTATCTTAGTTTTGCTCTTTATCTTATTTAATCGGGTTTGTCCCCGATTCGAATATTGAATTTCTGTACTTAAACATTTGAATCTGTTGTTACATTTATTTCCAGTTGCAAATCTTAAGTTTCATTTCTCCTTGTTATCTTGCCCATGTTGTTGTGAATGAGCTAGTTAGTAAATCTGGATTTGACCTAGACAGCGTACTACCGCCGATTCTGCGGCGTAGGCTGGACGTACCCACGCACTCGTGCCCGAATTTCCGGGTGCGGGTCGTGACACGTTTTTATGGTGGCCCATGCAGGTCAAACGACTAAATTGTTCGGTTCCAACTTAGGGACCGAACAGGCCTGCAACAAGATTGAGGATTCTAGGAAAAGCTCATTCACAGTATAGGGTCCTTATTTCAATTCTTGATATCATTTCTGCTCAATTATCCTATCGTCTTTGATTTCCAAGTAATCTATTCTGATCTCCCTATCCCTTAATCTTTCAGAATGGTCCAGACCAGGAACACGGTAGGAGGCACATCAGAACCAGCTGAGCAGAATGTGCCCGAGACTCTTGCACTCCCGCCGCCTCCATCTGTCCCGGCAGTTACCCTAGATGGGGCACAACTGCTAGGAGTGTTCCAGGGATTGGTGGAATCCCAGAAAGAACAGACTGCACTTCTGCGGACCAGCCTCTTAGAAGCTATTAAGTCCCAGGAGTCGCCACAAAAGAGGCCAGGAAGTGCCAAAGACTTCAAGAATCTAAGACCCCTGGAATTTTACGGAACTGAGGGCATTCTCTATGCCGATGAATGGATAGAGAACGTAGAACGACTCCTGAAGACTGCTCGGGTCCCTGATGATCTCAAAGTAGAGTCTGCAAGCCTGCAACTGTTCGATATAGCTCGGACCTGGTTTAGAGACGAACCTCAACTATCTGCTCCCGACCTCACCTGGGAGGACTTCAAGAGACTATTCAAGGAGAAATTCTACCCCGAAGTAGCTCGGGAAGCTCTCGAAAGCCAATTCGAGAGACTGGAACAAGGTAACCTATCTGTTGATGAGTATACTGCTGAATTTAGCAGGTTAAGCCACTTTGCGGAGTACATGGTTCGTACCCCGGAGGACAGAGCCCGTAGATTCAAGAAGGGGCTGTCTCCGGATATTCGCCTTGCTGTCACCACCAGCCGAGCTCGCACCTATGAGGAAATCTTAAACGTGGCACAAGGCGTTGAGAGAGACATAGGGCATAAACTAAAGCGAGAAAGAGATACCGGAAATGCGGGACCCAACAAAAGCCCATTTCAACAACAACAGCAGGGGGCCCCGCAACAAGCTCAGCGTCCTCTCCCTCGAGCTCCAGCACCCCAACACCAGGCCCAGGGACAGAACCAACAAGCTGCTGCTTGTAACTATTGTCATAGACCAGGCCATACTTGGCAAGTTTGCAGAAAGAGGCTAGGTGTTTGTCTACTTTGTGGATCACCAGAACATCGAGTGAGGGACTGCCCCACTGCTCCAGGACGCGGACAAGCTTACGTAATGACCGTGGAGAACGCGCAGACTTTGGGAGCAGCTAATGCGCGTAAGTGATTCGTAGATACTTTTTTTCTAGTATTATTTTCGTGCCTATTGGTTCGTGACCTCAGCCCCAACTTAGTCATTTTGAACTTGCTAAATACCTGGTATGCTTTTAAATTTGATAACTATAGAAGATTTTAGAGGTTGCTACTATGCTTACTATGTGTTATTTTGTGAACTTCAATAATTTGCACCTCCTTTTCATCATCATCTAGCGCACTTAATTTTGCCGAACTTGACTTATGCTGCTATTTTATAGCCTAGTTTTGCAAGCTTACCCTTTATCGGGCTTGTTCATGACACATGTATTATTGAGGCCTGATCAACCCCACTAATACAAGTGTCTACTCAGAATCAGTGTACTACGGTCTGATCAACCTTAGTGCATTTTGATTCGCACTTTGCATGACTACTTATGTGGATTGAGGTATAGTCGACTAGTCTACTTGCCCCCTAAATACGTCCGAGCACATCGTTTCAGCATTACCAGAATAGAACCTCGATCCCTAACCGCCTGACAATTCCCATTAGAATTCCTGAAAAACGCCTTGATCCCTATACCTCTGTTCTACCACCTCGCCCTTAAACTCTTTATTATTGATCCTCGTCTTTCCTCGTTTCAGAAAGACAAAAACCTGTGGTTGGTATAAGTTGATTTGTAGTGCTAGACATACCCCTCAGACCGGTCGAATTGATGATAACCCTTTATGACTAAGACAAGACCCTAGGTGCTGTGTTTTGTGTTGCAGACTTAAGGATTCAATACCATGATTTATTAAGTTGAGATCTAGCTTTACTAGTTGTACAGCCTTAGAGGATATGGGTAGAATTCTAAGTTGGGTAGCGACCGCAATGTTCACCTAAGAGAAACCCGTTATACTGTGACCAAGTGAGTTTGGACAGAGAGAACCCTGCCATAATTTAAATTTCGAGGACGAAATTTTTATAAGTTGGGTAGATTGTAAGCCCTGATTTTTCCAAAAATATTAAAATTGGGATTTTTCACAATTTTCTGGAATTTTCTGGGAATTTTCTGTAATTAAAATCAAGCTTTTCAATTAATAAATGATTTTTAATTAGTAATAAATAATATTAAAATATTATGAAAATAATATTTTTGGGTGTAAAATGGAAAACTGGACTTAGGGTAATTTTTCTGGATTTTTCTGGGCCTCAGACCTATTTTTAAATGCCTAAAAACTATTTTTATTAATTAATTATTTATTTAAATTATTTATTTATTTATTTATTATTTATTTCATTTTCTTTTCTTTTCCCTTGGGCCGGCCCGGCCCATTGGACCGACCCGCTAAACCCAGCCCAGCCCGGCCTGCGGGCCAGCCCACGGCCCGTTGCCCTAACGGGTCGGGTCGGGTCTGCCCAGACCCGACCCGCCACCGACCCGTAGACCCGCTCCCCAGCCCGCACGACCCGCGCAACCGCCCCGTTTCTGCCGCCGCTCCCCGCGCCTTCGGCCGCGCCGCCCGCTTCCAGCGCCACGCCGCGCCTCGCCCGGCTCCGTCGGCCCCACCTCCGCCTCTCCCGGCCACTCCCTCTTCTCCCCTTCCTATAAAACCCTAGTTCTCTCCCCTGGCCGACACCCCTCACCGCCCTAGCCACCGCCACGGTCGCCGCCGTCAGCCACCACTCGCCGCTGCGTCTCCGCCGCAGCACAGCCCTCCCTCTCCCCTCGCCGGACCCAGCCACCATCTCCTCCCCCTTCCTCCTCCTCGACGCCAGGAGCTCCGCCCGCAGCAGCAGCAGCCGCCTTTGCAGCCGCCTCCCGTCGGCCTCCGGCACCGCCCCGCCCTACGCCGTGCCTCCGCCTCGCCCCGGCGAGCGTCGTCCAGCCTCCTCGGCGCTCCTCCGGCCGGACCGCCGCCGGCAGCCCCAAACCAGAACAAAACCCTAACCCTAATTTGAATCTCGTGTCGGCGTGTCGGACACGACACGGACACGGTTTGACCCTGATTTTTGGGTCCCCTTCAGGTGCGTGTATCTTTTTGCTCGTAGCTCCGTTTTCGATTCCGCAAATTGCGTTGTGAAGCCTGTATGACCCTCTCGGTGTCCGGATAAACTGTTCGGGACATCGCGTCCTGTGGTGATCGCACACCGCGATCCAAAAACAGGAAAAACCAGACCCTGTTTCACCCCGGAACTGAGTCCGCCCCGCCAAACGGGACAACTTGGTCGCGTGCGGTCTTCACAGATACGTACGCATCGTCGATACGGACGTGTGAGTTTTCGTGGAAGCTGATTCGGGTGTGCGTGCACACCGGAATCAACGCGTATCCGCGGACACCGTCCCGTATCCGCCTTTTCGGCAATTCACTCTAACTTCGTGCACACACGTCGGATCGAGACGAAACTTGCGCCATCGGACTCGTAGCGATACGCTGGTCCTGTGGGTCAAGTTTGGTTCGATTCTGAGAACGTTGACGAAATCGCGTGTCGTGGGCCCCACAGGCCCCGCTCGACGGACGATTTTGTGTTCGGCTCACCGGAATCCAAATCTGGAAGTTCTGTTGGGTTCGTATCAGTGTTCCTGACCTGTTGACACTAAGTTTGGTGAAATTGGAGACCGTTGACCCGGACACGTTTTTCGGTGCAAAGCGGGCCCAACGGCGGACCCCGTTTTGACCCGAAACTACCGTTTTTGCCCTTGTCTCCAAATTGGACCCAAGGACAGGCGTTTCTAGCTATTTGACATCTTCTGAGCATGATGGTAATGTCTATTTCAGCTTTTGGACTCATCTTTGGATATTTCCCCGAAGAACCTAACTAATCAGATCCAAACAACAGGCAAGTACCTGCACTTCAAGTTAATCTTTATATATTGTGATAATTAATTCCCTGACATATATGTACCCTTGATGTTTACACCTAGTATTAGAAATGTTGAATTTTATGTCTTGAATATTGGTAGTTGCTGTCTTGTTTTTCATGTCGGGTGGGAGAATACCTAGAAGGCATGTAGTTTACCCTTTCCCCCTGGATTGACTAATAGCTGTTGGTACACGACTGTCCATCAGCCGGATCTCGATTGAATTGTCTAATAGCCGTTTATGACGGCCGGATTAGCCTTATAAACCCCTACATGCCAACTAAGTATTCTAAAAACAAACACAAGTTCACACAGATAGTTCGGGTCATGTTATATTTCTTGCTGGCTATTGTAGTTCATTTCCTGTTCCATTTATTTCTGTTTCTCATATTCCTGTTTACAGCTAACTCTGAGATAATAATGTTCTGCTAATGCTGTTTCTCAACATGATATCCAATATTTAATTGTCATAAAATATTTGGTTTAATCTTGTCGTGCACTGTGTACTTTGCTCCTTTCCTGACTGGATCTGTTGTTTAGGCGATGATGAGAACCTTGCCCCCACCTATTATGGCCCCTATGAGGCAGCAGATAATACAGCTGCAGAGCCAGTTCCCGCACAGGAAGCTACTCCTGCTGAGTAGTTAGCAGTAGTTATCTTAGTTTTGCTCTTTATCTTATTTAATCGGGTTTGTCCCCGATTCGAATATTGAATTTCTGTACTTAAACATTTGAATCTGTTGTTACATTTATTTCCAGTTGCAAATCTTAAGTTTCATTTCTCCTTGTTATCTTGCCCATGTTGTTGTGAATGAGCTAGTTAGTAAATCTGGATTTGACCTAGACAGCGTACTACCGCCGATTCTGCGGCGTAGGCTGGACGTACCCACGCACTCGTGCCCGAATTTCTGGGTACGGGTCGTGACAATTCCGTCAGTTGCGTCACGTAGACTGTGTGACCCCCTCGGTGCCCGTGCAACTCGCTCGGTGCATCGCGTCCTGTGGTGATCGCAAACCGCGATCCAAAAACAGGAAAACCAATACCCTGTTTCACCCCGAAACTGAGTACGCCCCGCCAAACGGGACGACTTGGTCGCACGCGGTCTTTACCGAACTGTGCGCGACGTTGATACGGTCGTGTGGGATTTCGCGGAAGTCGATTCGGAGGTGCGTGCACCCCGAAATCAACGCGTATCCGCCGACATCGCCCCGTATCTGTCGGTTCTGGAACACGCTGTAACTTTGTGTACACACGTCGGATCGAGACGAAACTTGCGCCATCGGACTCGTAGCAATACGCTGGTCCTGTGACCCAAGTTTGGTTCGATTCTGAGAACGTTGGCAAAATCGCGTATCGTGGGCTCCACAAGCTCCACTTGACGGGCGATTTTGTGATCGGCTTATCGGAATCCAATTCTGGAAGTTCCGTTGGGTTCGTATCATCGTTCTTGACTTGTTGACACTAAGTTTGGCGAATTTGGAGACCTTTGACCCGGACGTGCTTTTCGGTGCAAAGTGGCCCATATGTGGACCCCGCTTTGACCCGGAAATATCGTTTTTGCCCTTGTGTCCAAATTGGACTCAAGGACAGGCGTTTCTAGCTATTTGATATTTTCTGAATCTAATGGTGATATTTATTTCAGCAACCAGAGTAGTACCTGCCGATCACACTGAGACCAGAGCCACAATTGGAGCCAGGACCCCAGGCAAGTGTACCTTGCCAAACTCTGCAGTATTGTTATATATTTTCCTTGCTTCATTATATTACTGTGCATGCTTAACCTAGGACCGTGTGACGTACTGAGCGTCCGATTATTAGTCGGGTGCCAACACCGTACGCGGTGTTGTGTATTGTCATTTAGAGATGGATATTCGTGACACTTTATATTCTCGTACTTGTCTTACCAAGTACACTTTGACCCAGGACACTTGACACTATTCATGAGACAGGATCCTCCCGAGATATTCGTGGTGATTCTGTATAGGATGCAGGACATGGACATTATATTCTTAGATATAGTATGACTTGTTGCATTAGATATGATCCCGCTTGACATGGACATGAGACGTTATGGTCATGAGAGGCGTGGTTACATTGGGTGGAGAGAGACACACAGGCTACAGGCTGTTTCATATATCTATCTACTACTATTGTGAGGCCTCAGACTCTCGTAGTAGAGCTAGGCACATTACGTGTTTATTACCGCTACCGGCTCCCCGACACAGAGCTTGTAGTGGCTTCGGCCTGAGCACTAGTGATGCTCTCACTTGCATTTTCACATAGATGGTTATATAGCTTACCCTATTTATTGCATCTTCTGCTGCACTGCATTTATTTTGGCTTGTATTTTTTGTACCTTGCTGTCCCCTGAGGACCTGGATCCGGACTTTGTCCCCAGGACTAGCAGAGGAGATCCACTTAGAGTTATACAGTACTTGAGCTTTATCAGGAGCAGAAGCAGGAACGGGAGCAGATACAGGAGCTGTACCGACATCTGAGGACGAGTTCATACCCGAGGACTTCTCCTGAGTATTGGCGTGAGATTTTCTTTTATTTCTGTTTCTAGTTATTCTCTTTCCAGTCTATTTCATTTGATGTATCAGACATGTCTCGGATTGTTCTCCGAGACACTTTTTATTGTGATTTGTCAGTTTATTTATTTATATTATTCTGGCATTTGATCTGTGATTATCTGTTGTGGATGAGATTAGTGTAGACTGAGACTTGTATCATTGGACCTACTTATTGTTATTTTACAGCTTAAGTATGCCCTGATGGATCCATTAAATTGGGTTTGTCCATCGGTGTGTGCTGCTGGCCATTATCACGCGTCCGGTCCCTCGGTATTTTGGGACTGGGGCGTGACATGGTTTTTGTGGTGGCCCATGCAGGTCAACGACTAAATTGTTCGGTTTTAACTTAGGGACCGAGCAAGCCTGCAATAAAAAAAAATAGGATAAGTTTCTAGGATCTCATCCACTTGCTTGAAACGTTCTTGATATCTATATCGGATTCGAATTATTTCTTGACTCGTATCCTGCCTTGATTCTTGTGCGCCTCTTATTGTTTATTTTGGTTGCAGAGTTATGGATTCACGAGCAAACGACGAGGCTCCTGCAAGATCACCATGAGATATTGTGGTAACCAACGAAGATGAAGTAACACCAGTTAGTGAAGGTCCATCCTCACAACAAGCAAGTCAGCATGCCTCGATAATTCAGCAAGATGACGTTCCACCATCGACGCAGCTGGCTCCACCGACGCCTACCATTCCACAAGGGCAGGCTATGGACGAACAACAGATGATTCGGATGTTCTACGCGATGATGCAAGCCCATCAGAAGGTTCAGGAAGAAGCTCAGCAAATCCAAGCAGAGAAGTTCATCGACAGATTCAGCTCAGAGTTACGGAAGTTAATCAGTCCAAATGCAACGACCTTAGACTCGGACGTTCTGACTATAGCACGACCCATGGAGTGCAACACAAGGATAGAGTCCAGCCAGAAGCGGCCGTATGCATCAGCACCAGACCAAGCACAACTAGAAAGAGCTCCAAAGCGACCACAGATGAATCCACCACCGAGGGCAGCACCAAGAGCCTCATTCCTTCCTACCTGTCAACATTGTCGCAAGATAGGCCATACTGAAAGAGAATGCAGACGCAAGTTAGGATTATGCTTAATATGCGCGTCCAACCAACACTTAGTTAAGGACTGTTCTCAGCATCGAGAGAGAGCATTGATGATTCAACAACCAGCCATATCAGCACCAACCGGAGCACCACAGGACAAAGTTACAAAGAAGTCTCACAATCACCAGCCACCAGAAGCATCTCCGCAGGTAATACATGTCTGTCCATATTGTCGCAAGCGAGGCCATACTGAGGACGAGTGCAGACGGAAGAAGAAACTATGTTTAGCTTGCGGATTCAGTCAGCATTTAAAGAAGGAATGCCCCGAACGTCGAGACAGAGCACCAATGAATAACCAACAAGCGTTACCAGCACTAAGGCCAGCCTCTCCAGCATTGGAAGCACCGCAAACGAGAATTGAAGGAATCACACCACCAGCCCCAGGAGGGAATCAGCCGAGGCCACCCTTGGCACCACAAGCAACACTCTTCCAGCAGGCTCAATAGCAGCAGAGGAATCAACTGCACGGACGTGAACAAGCTCCAGCAATGACTTTAGAGGATGCGCAGACTCATGGAGTAGCTAATGCGCGTAATTCTTCGTAATTTTCTGTTTCTAGATTTGTTTTATCTCGTGCCTATTGGTTCGTGAACTCAGACTTAACATATGTAATTTTGAACTTGCTTATAATTGATAACCGTAGAGATTGTAGAGTCTTTTATTTTGTGCTTATTTTGGGTTATTTTGTGAACTTGAATTGAGTTGTACCTCCTTTCATTATCATCTAGCGTACTTATAATTGTTGTACCACCTTGACTTATGCTGCTAATATAGCCTAGTTTTTGCAAGCTCATTCTTTATCAAGCTTGTTCATGACATATGTATTATTGGGTTGACACACTAATACAATTGTCTATTTAGAATCAGTGTATTACGGTCTGATCAACCTTAGTGCATTTTGGTTCGCTCTTCGCACGACTACTTTACGTGGATTGAGATACATAATTGACTAGTATACTTGCCCTCTAGATATGTCTGAGCATGTCGTATCAGTTACATAACTGTACTAATACGAGCATACGAACAAAGGATTACCAGAATATGATTTCAATCCACAATTGTCTTGACAAATCCCATTTGAATTCGTTAAACGCCTTGAACCTGATACTCCTGCTCAATTAACTCACCCTTGAACTCTTTATCATTGATCTTCGTCTTCCCTTACTTTAAAAAGACGAAACCTCGTGCCTAGCATAAGTTGATATATAGACAGTACTAGATATACCCCACAGGCCGGTCACATTATTGATGACCCTTTTATATATGATTAAGGGAATATCATAGGTGATATGTTGGTGTTAAAACCTTGAGAATTCAATAACATGAGTTGGGGTATAGCTTTATTAGATGTATAGCCTTAGATGATAGATGGATAAATTCTAAGTTGGGTAGAGACCGTAATGCCCACTTGAGAGAAATTCTTAGACTGTAATCAAGTGAGATTGGATAGAGAGCACCCTACCATATTTTAATTTCGAGGACAAAATTTTTATAAGTTGGGTAGATTGTAAGCCCCCTGATTTTTCAGAATTTTAAATTTGGATTTTTCTCCAATTTTTTCTGAAATTTTCGGGAATTGAAACCTAGGCCTTTGGCAATTTAATGATTTTTAATTTCGGTTAATTCCTATTAAAATATTATGAAAATAATATTTTATGGTGTAAAATGGAAAACCGGACATAGGGTAATTTTCTGCGGATTTATTGGACTCCGGAAACCCGTTTAAAGCCCTAGGAACCAATTTAGAATTTAACCGAATTAAATCCGTGTGACGCCCGACATCCCCAGGAGAGCCGAAGCCCAGCCCAAGGAGCGTTGACTCGTTGACCCAGCCCGAATCCTAGGTCTAACCCTATTCTAATTTCTGTATGTATAAATACCTACTTATTTTCTAGTTTTCTCCACAAGAAAAAGAAAAGAAAAAAAAGAAATCCCCAATTCCAAATTAACCCTAATCCCAAAATCCCCAAATTTCAAATAACCTAACCCTAACCCTAACCCTAATCTAGCCGCCGGCTACCCCCCCCCCCCCCCGCCGGAGCAGCCGACCCCCTGCCGCTGCCCTCCGCCGTGAGTCACCACCACCGCCCGCTTCTCTCCTTCACCGCTCCGCCCTCGCCGCGAGAAGCCAGGCAACCTCCAGCGCCTAGCCGCCGCTCCGGAGCGCCGCCGTCGACGGCCTTTCCCCGCTGCCCTACTCCCAGCCGAGCACCTCCTCCTCCACCTCGCAGAGCCGACCCCAGCCGCTGCTACTCCGACCGCCCGGACTCCCCGCCGACGCTGCCTCCTTCCCTGACCTCGCCATCACCAGCGGCTTCCCGCCGGACCCCCTGAACCCTAGACGTCGAGCCGCCTAGCCCCATCTTCCTCCCCTGGCCTCTTCCTCCCTCTCACCCCGACTCCAGCAACCCCGAGTCAGCCGCCCCGCCTTCCTCCTTGACATCAGACCCTCGCCCCAGCGTCGGACGCCCTGTCGTGCCTCCTCCCCGTTGCGGCCGCGACTCGTCCAGAACCCTTCGGCCACCTCGCTGCCGACGACGCCGCACCGCCCACGACCTTCCCTCATAGCCCGTCGATCCTCTCCTCCGACTTCCTTCCTTTCCTCCTTCCTCCCTCAACGGCAGCCCTCCCTCGAATCCCTCCTCCGGCCCTCGACGCCGCCTCCGCGCCCCGGCCTCCCTTCGGTCAGCCCCGAGCCGCCAAGCTCCGGCCAACAACAACAGCAGCTCGGAACCCTAGGGCAGACACAGTACCGGACTCGTCGACGCAGGACACGAAGGAGACTCGGACACGTCTCGGACACAGGAAATCAGATTCACGGGGCCCTGTTCAGGTAACCGTTTCTCTCTCCTCGCAACCCCGTTTTTAATTCCGTTAGTTGCGTCGCGTAGACTGTGTGACCCTCTCGGTGCCCGTGCAACTCGCTCGGTGCATCGCGTCCTGTGGTGATCGCAAACCGCGATCCAAAAACAGGAAAACCAACACCCCGTTTTACCCCGGAACTGAGTGTGCCCCGCCAAACGGGACGACTTGGTCGCACGCGGTCTTTACCGAACTGTGCGCGACGTTGATACGGTCGTGTGGGATTTTGCGGAAGTCGATTCGGAGGTGCGTGCACCCCGGAATCAACGCGTATCCGCCGACATCGCCCCGTATCAGTCGGTTCTGGAATACGCTGTAACTTTGTGTACACACGTCGGATCGAGACGAAACTTGCGCCATCGGACTCGTAGCAATACGCTGGTCCTGTGACCCAAGTTTGGTTCGATTCTGAGAACGTTGGCAAAATCGCGTATCGTGGGCTCCACAGGCTCCACTTGACGGGCGATTTTGTGATCGGCTCATCGGAATCCAATTCTGGAAGTTCCGTTGGGTTCGTATCATCGTTCCTGACTTGTTGACACTAAGTTTGGCGAATTTGGAGACCTTTGACCCGGACGCGCTTTTCGGTGCAAAGTGGCCCATATGTGGACCCCGCTTTGACCCAGAAATATCGTTTTTGCCCTTGTGTCCAAATTGGACTCAAGGACAGGCGTTTCTAGCTATTTGATATTTTCTGAATCTAATGGTGATGTTTATTTCAGCAACCGGAGTAGTACCTGCCGATCACACTGAGACCAGAGCCACAATTGGAGCCAGGACCCCAGGCAAGTGTACCTTGCCAAACTCTGCAGTATTGTTATATATTTTCCTTGCTTCATTATATTGCTGTGCATGCTTAACCTAGGACCGTGTGACATACTGAGCGTCCGATTATTAGTCGGGTGCCAACACCGTACGCGGTGTTGTGTATTGTCATTTAGAGATGGATATTCGTGACACTTTATATTCTCGTACTTGTCTTACCAAGTACACTTTGACCCAGGACACTTGACACTATTCATGAGACAGGATCCTCCCGAGATATTCGTGGTGATTCTGTATAGGATGCAGGACATGGACATTATATTCTTAGATATAGTATGACTTGTTGCATTAGATATGATCCCGCTTGACATGGACATGAGACGTTATGGTCATGAGAGGCGTGGTTACATTGGGTGGGGAGAGACACACAGGCTACAGGCTGTTTCATATATCTATCTACTACTATTGTGAGGCCTCAGACTCTCGTAGTAGAGCTAGGCACATTACGTGTTTATTACCGCTACCGGCTCCCCGACACAGAGCTTGTAGTGGCTTCGGCCTGAGCACTAGTGATGCTCTCACTTGCATTTTCACATAGATGGTTATATAGCTTACCCTATTTATTGCATCTTCTGCTGCACTGTATTTATTTTGGCTTGTATTTTCTGTACCTTGCTGTCCCCTGAGGACCTGGATCCGGACTTTGTCCCCAGGACTAGCAGAGGAGATCCACTTAGAGTTATACAGTACTTGAGCTTTATCAGGAGCAGAAGCAGGAACAGGAGCAGATACAGGAGCTGTACCGACATCTGAGAACGAGTTCATACCCGAGGACTTCTCCTGAGTATTGGCGTGAGATTTTCTTTTATTTCTATTTCTAGTTATTCTCTTTCCAGTCTATTTCATTTGATGTATCAGACATGTCTCGGATTGTTCTCCGAGACACTTTTTATTGTGATTTGTCAGTTTATTTATTTACATTATTCTGGCATTTGATCTGTGATTATCTGTTGTGGATGAGATTAGTGTAGACTGAGACTTGTATCATTGGACCTACTTATTGTTATTTTACAGCTTAAGTATGCCCTGATAGATCCATTAAATTGGGTTTGTCCATCGGTGTGTGCTGCTGGCCATTATCACGCGTCCGGTCCCTCGGTATTTTGGGACTGGGGCGTGACATCAAGTCTGATAGTCGGGTGGAAACAAATCCACTACAAAATGACTATACTGAAGTAGTAACAAAATCTCAAACAGTGGAAACAAGTCATAGCTACTATGAGGGTAAGACCTCCTCAGTCTGGAATGTAGAGTCAGGTCCGTACTCCTGTGGGTACTCCTGCTCGTCCATATCTGAAAATGGACCAGGTCCTTAGAGGGACGTAACAAGATACATAATAACATGCCAATAAGTACTGAAATATAAACATCCAATGGGTCGCCTAACCGTCTAAGTAAATGCAATTTGAGAACAACTTTCCAACATGTGGACTATCTGGCCATAATGGGCTTGGCATGATTCTCTAGGAGAATCAGGGGCCTACAAGCGTACCGTCTTTTGAACGGCAAATGCCGCATGCATTATATATAGGATCACAACCACACGTTTCTCCAGCGGAGAATCCGTGCGAACTAGGAAAAGTGTAAAGGAGCCCAAACGCCTTGTTGTTCTCCCCATCCCATGCTCTAAGCATGCCACATCCATGACACGATAAAACCTCTAAATAACTGCCTGGTCTACTAGCATACAAAGTTTCTATTAGCGGTCATCCCTAACACACGGCTAACACGTACAGGAGGCCAGACCTGTCACGCAGTCCGTGATCTATATGAGACTCACAACTCGTGTAACAACTGTGTCACAGCCAATGAATCTAATGATGCTCCATAATCCTGGGGTGGTCTCAAAAATAGGTCCAAAAATCTATATAAATGAACATCTTATATAAGCAGAATTTAATATGCATGTACCAACTAGAATATAAATAACAGTAAAATGGCAAGGTATACTTGCCAAGCAAAAGTCCTGAAGAGTGCAACGTCCAACACAGTGTTTTAGTTCGTTGTAAAGAGAAGTGGGGTTTAGGGTTTTGAAAAGAGTTTGTAATAACATAAATATATATAGTGATAAGGGGCAGTGGAAGTTACTTAATGATTAAGAAATTTACTGCTGCTGTTTTTTTTTTTCATTGGTTTAGAATTCGGCTGAGGATTGTTTAGTAATAATAGTGTTTAATGAGTGGTGGAATAAGAAGCTTACACGTGTAGAAAAACAAAGCAAAGTAAAATTGGGTTTTGCTTCTGCTGTTGATATTTTCTTCTCTCGATGGGTTGTGTTTTGGGTTTTACGCGCGGTGAGAGGAAGAGTTTACGCGGGAGTGAACTGCTGCTGCTGAGGAATTTTACGCGCGGAGAAAAATATGCGGTGGTTTTGTTACTGCTGCTGCTACTGTTTACGCGTGGTGAAATATACGCGGGATGATGAGCTGCTGCTGATTAACTCCTTACTTTACGCGGGAAGGGTGGTTAACGGTTTGCGGGTTTTGGGTTTGATCCAAATAGGAAATTCTATTTTCTCTATTTAGCTTATTACTACTATAAATAATAAATTACATAACTTAATAAATAATAAAGAAATACGATTTTACATAATTAGGGTTCTTACATTCTACCCAACTTATAAAATTTTTATTCTCGAAATTAAAACTAAGCCACGGTAGAAAGTCAAGATTTGTAAGAGATATAATTTAACAAGTAAATTTATACCTTGGTCAATGAATAGGTTCGAAAAACGTTGGCACATGTCATCCTCGCGCTCCCAAGTAGATTCTCCTGGCGCGCCATGCTTCCATGCCACGCAGATTAAGGGAATAGACTGGTTCCTCAATACTTTCTCTCGACGATCGAGGATTCCCACGGGTTGCTCTTGATATGACAAGCTTGGCCCAATGGTGATCTCCGAATGGTCAAGAACATGATTGTTGTCTGCCACATATCGCCTGAGCTGCGACATATGAAATACGTTATGTACTCCCTCAAGTGAAGGTGGTAGCGCAAGTCGATATGCCACTTCTCTCACTCTTTCTAGCACGTCAAATGGTTCAATATATCTTGGACTCAACTTGCCGCGTCCTCCAAATCGAATAGTGCCTCTAGTGGATGATATCCTCAAGAAGACATTATCGCCCTCTTTAAACTCCAAAGGACGACGATGAAGGTATGCCCATTGTTTCTGCCTGTCTTGCGTTGCCCGCAAGTGTCTTTGTATCTTCTTAACTGTCTCTACGGTATTGACCACTAACTCTGGTCCCAGAATCTGACGTTCTCCCACGTCGCTCCAATATACAAGTGCCTTTGTAATAAAAAGGAACCCAAGTTGCCTCGATTGTCCCGAATACTCAGATTGTTGAATGCTTGCAACAATGTCCCTCCACTGCTTACTCGATTGATGCGATGATAGCCTAAACTCTAACGATAGACGCCTTGCACGGGCGCAACCCCAGGTCCGTGCAGCATCACGTCCCAGTATCAAACGGGCCACACGCACGTACGTCCCTCGTCCCACGGCGGGACAGGCGCCGAGGAGCGGTGATTCTCGTCCGGTGCGCCGAGGCACGGTGATACGCATCCAGGTCCGCGCACGGCAGGGCGAGGCTCAAGGCTAAGGCGAAGGTGGTCCGGGCGGCCCTCGGGGCCGGGGCGTGACATGCTGGACATACCCACAGCCCATGCCCAAAAATTCGGGGACGGGTCGTGACAATAGTGTGATGTAGGTCCATGAAGTTGCCACGAAGTCTTGTAAACTTCACAAAATAGCTATCTTTTATACCCGATGGAGGCGTAACACCGAGATACTTCCTGATCAGATCGGATCACTTTAAGTGCAGATCAAAATATATAATGTCACCTGTAATTGGTAACCCTAGTATATTTGCCACATAAAATAGGTTGATCGTCATCTCACCAAATGTGAGCTGAAAAATGTTACGTCAGGACACGAACGCTCCGCAAGACTTACATCTAGGTGAAGATTGCGGATTAAATATATAACCCTATCTATATAGTGGAATCCAAAGGATTGCACCAAAGCCTTTTGGGCATGATTTAGCTTCCAGTACGATAGTTTCTTTCGCTCCGTCAATATACATGGATCCGGGTTCGTAAACCAAGATCATGATCATATAGCTATAAAAAAATATATGTATTATGTTTTATGTGATAATTATCTAACTTGCAAACTTACAATTTAAAAAATTACTTCTCAAGTAAATATCTGACTAGATATGAGGTCTTCACGTTGTTTAATAATAAGGTCGGTAGTCGGTCCACCAGGAATACGATCGTCGTTTTGATTAGCCATCTACAAAAAAAATGATAATTAACGAATAATATATACCTTTACAAATATAACAAGTTTTATAACGATAAAAAAAACAGACATATAATATTTTTACTTACCTCAGTTTTCTCTCTCTCGATTTATCTTGCTAGTTGTAGGAAAAAAGAGAAATAAAAATTAAGTATGAGAGAGTAGAATGGTGTTGTCTGTATAGAGGAAAGAGGCAGAATGAGCATATTTATATGGGAGGGAGGGAGGGAATGGAGAGTGAATCTGGAAGAAAAGAGTAGGGGGGGGGGGGGGGGAGGGGTCTTCGAGGGAGTCAGGAAGGAGGGGGTTTTCGAGGGGGTCGGGGGAGTCTTCGAGGGGGTCGGGGAGGGGGGCCTTCGAGGGTTAAATGAGAGGGAATAGTCCGCCAACTCAGTTGACGAGGAAGTCAAATGAAGCGAGAAACGAGGAGGAGAGCCCGCCAACTGAGTTGGCAAGCGCCAACTTTCCTCCTACCCGCCAAGTCAATTGGCGGCCGCTTCCCTCTCTCTCCAACGCTCGCCAAGTGATTTGGCCGCCGCTCCCCTCTCTCCTAATTTTTTCTGCCTCCGCAAACTCAAGTTGGCAAGTCATCCGTTAAATTTTTTTAAGTTCTTCCTTCGGTCCCAATTTTTACTAATTTCGTCCTTTAGATGATAATTTCTGTTTTCTAAACCGAAACCAAAACTACTCTGTGCACACATATAAATCTCAAGCGGTTTCTGTATCATGAAAGAGGAAAGGGTTTTGGTCCTTCTATTAGCCAGATAGCTTTCTCTTTGCTTCGTCTGGGTTTGGGAGCTGCCGCTGCTTATTTCTTCTTCATCTTCTTCTTCTTCTCTTTTTGGTGTTGGGGGTGGTGGTGGTGGTGTAGCTGGTGCTGTTGCTTTTCCTTTCTCTGCAGTAGTGATGATGAGTAAACCCTAATTCTAATTCTTCCCCTATTCTACACCGATGGCGAGGCAACTCCGTTGCAGCCATTCGTTTGGGAGAGGGAATGGGGATCATCACCATCGTCTTCGTCTCCATAAATTGTGCTAGTTCATGCCGAGTGCCCTAAACCCTAACCCTAATTTCTTTCTCCGCGTGGTGGGAAGAGAGCAGAGTTTACTAAATAAAATGGTGATGTTGGTTTGGGTGGTCTGGGATTTCCTCCTCCTGCTGATGGCGAGGCAGCTCCGCTGCAGCCATTTGTCGGGAGGAGGGATGAAGAGAATGGGATTGCATTGTGGATAAATAATTACAGGAAGGAAGAGGCATTGATGATGGTGAGTAAACCCTAACCCCCAAATTTCTTCTCCACCTATTATTTTCGATGGCGAGGCGGTTAAGTTGCAGCCATTTGTGAGAAAAGGGACGGAGAGGATGGGATAACTTCTCCATATCATGAATTGATGATGGATCGAACCCTCATCTGAGTTTCCATATCTTAAATGATGATGGATTGAAGAATAGTTGAGAGTATCAAGTTGAAATTTAGCCGACCCTTCAGATCCCCAAATTCTAATGGCGAGGCAGCTCCGTTGCAGCCATTCATTTGGAGGCAGCCCCTATCAATTTGTGGGTTGCCTTGCCCCTAGTAATTTCCAGTTCCAGCAGCAACACAACTCAGAAAAAGGAAAGAAGAAGGTCCGGCTCTTCTCTCAGAGCATCTCCAAAACCCTATTGAGTTTGGAAAAAGGATTATTTACACTAACCTTCTCTATGTTTTATGGTTATTACATGACCTCCCATATTTTGAAAACAATTACAAAGAAGAAGGAGGGAGAGAGAGAGAGAGATTCGGTTATTATTTGAGTTTCTGTAGTCGAACTGTTGTGAGAGGGTTGTAGGCATTTGGTTGTAAACTTAGCATTATTGTATATATGTAACCATCATGTCCTTCATTCATCTTCACCAAATCTGAGCCCTCTTCTCGCTGTTTGCTGTTGCTGTTGCTCTTTTTTTCTCGTGAGTGTTGATGATGGTGAGTAAACCCTAATTCTAACTCTCCATCTATTCTTCCCCCATTCTACACCAATGGCGAGGCAGCTTTGCTGCAGCCACTCCTTTGGGAGGAAGCAGATAGAGGGCATGGGGATCATCACCATCGTCGTCGTCTCCTCAGATTGTGCTAATTCAGCATTGTGCTAGTTCATGGTGATGATGGTTTGGCTGGGCTGAAATTTCCTCCTACTGATGGCGAGGCAGCTCCGTTGCAGCCATTTGTCGGGAGGAGGAATGAAGAGAATGGGATTACATTGTGGATATATTTCTGGAAGAGGCGATGATGATGAGTAAACACCAAACCCCAAATTTCTTCTCCGCCTATTCCTTCCTATGGCGAGGCAGTTCCGTTGCAGCCATTTGTGAGAAAGGGGATGAAGATAATGGGATTACATCTCCTTATTGTGAAAGATGATGGATCGAAGCCTCATCTGAGCCTCTTTTTTCTTTCTTCCTTTCTTTGTTGATTTGCTACTAAAGACCCCAAGCTTTTCATCTCGATGATGATGGTGGTGTCTAATTTGTAGCTAAATATCATGAATTGTTCCCTAGGATGATGACAATGGTGGTGGTGGAATGGTGAACAGCCACACAAGTTTTGGTGGGTGAACAAAAATGGACTCAATTTTCCAAACCCTAACCCTAATTTCTTTCTCTACGAATGGCGAGGCGAGGTAGCCACTGCAGCTATATATATATATATATATATATATATATATATATATATATACTAGTATATATGCACGTGCTTTGCACGTATATTGGAGTGAATGATGTTGATGAGTTAGTTTATTTCTACTGCTTTTAATTATATAGGTTAATGGTTCAACCCTTCGAATTCTTTGGTAATAATTTAAAAGACTTAGCAAGTAGCATGAACCCTTTGATTTCCGTAAATGGTTGTCATTATTGCATCTCTTAAATGGTTGTCAGTGGAATTTATTGTAGGTATTCTTTTTAATTACTAAATATGTTGAAGGGTATTTTTGGAACAAAATTTTTTCACGTTGAAGCCTAGTTTTGACATTATATAGTAGATTTTAATTATATAGGTTAATGGTTCAACCCTTCGAATTCTTTGGTAACAATTTAAAAGACTTAGCAAGTAGCATGAACCCTTTGATTTCCGTAAATGGTTGTCATTATTGCATCTCTTAAATGGTTGTCAGTGGAATTTATTGTAGGTATTCTTTTTAATTACTAAATATGTTGAAGGGTATTTTTGGAACAAATTTTTTTCACGGTGAAGCCTAGTTTTGACATTATATAGTAGAATAGACAACTTGCACCAGTTCATTTTCATACTATTTTACTTTCGCTTACTTAATTCCATGCTTGTTTTGATATGTTGGTTTCAATTCATTAGTTTGGCTCCCTTGTGGTACTTGCTGTTTTGGGGTCTGACCCTACTATTTTGTTGGCCAGATTTTAGAGCAGAACCACAGGATCTTCTGTACCTTCCTCCAGATGGTGAACACCAGGAGCACCAGAGGCCATGAGTGGGTTTCTTTTCCACCCATCCACTGATATCTGTATATTGTTCTTTTGAGCCGTTTAGCCACCGAGTACCTGTTTAGCTCGTATTTTGGGCCATTGACATATAGCTTACGGACATAACATGATTGACACATTCTAGACTATAGCTAGAGTTGATTATGTATAACTTTACTTTTTGCTAGTTCTTCTCTTTTATACAATTGACTTCATCATCATCTGTTTATGTATAGTTTGTGATGCCTTACTATTATATGTGTGATGATGATAAATCTTGTAACTTGTTGCTTGCCTGTGATTGAGACACCTAAGATTGCTTGACCCAGGATTGACCGTTGGATTTTAGATTAAACCCTGCATGTCTTAGACAGCCGTGACCGTATTCTTGGGGTATTATGTACTCTGGTATACACAACTGTCTTTGTCTACCCTTGCTCTCCAGTATTCAAGTTCTAAGGCGTGGTAAGGTTCTAGATTCAGAATGTAGTAGCTCATTTTGTAGAATAGTAAGGTTCAATTGGAGCCCCATAATGATCCCATTCCAACTCATCTTATTTGGGCCTCAAATTTTTAAATATTTTTATATGAATTCAATCCATTCTACATTAATTTTTTTAGAATTTTTTTTACTTTCGTTCCACTTATTAATATGAATTTATATTTACATCCTACCATTTGTGTTTATTCAACTTACGTCCCATTTTTTACCGTGAAAAATATTTTTCAAGACAAAATAAATGCTTTTCGTGACAAAAATTAGAAAGTAGGTCTAATAAAAACTAAAAATATGATGTAATTACAAATTTATATTAATAAGTTGTACGAAAGTAATTTTTTTTATACTAGTATATATGCACGTGCTTTGCACGTATATTGGAGTGAATGATGTTGATGAGTTAGTTTATTTCTACTGCTTTTAATTATATAGGTTAATGGTTCAACCCTTCGAATTCTTTGGTAACAATTTAAAAGACTTAGCAAGTAGCATGAACCCTTTGATTTCCGTAAATGGTTGTCATTATTGCATCTCTTAAATGGTTGTCAGTGGAATTTATTGTAGGTATTCTTTTTAATTACTAAATATGTTGAAGGGTATTTTTGGAACAAAATTTTTTCACGGTGAAGCCTAGTTTTGACATTATATAGTAGAATAGATATATATATATATATATACACACACACACACACGGAGACCTTCTCCTACGGGGTTAACTTACGGGACAAACTTACTGGACCAGAAAATCTACGTATGTTTCTCTTCTAAATTTTTTTTCTTTAAAAAATTTAAACCTCTTTTTTAAAACAAATCTATCTCTATCTTTAAAAATAAGTCTTATCTATTTATTTTTGAAACTGATATATATATATATATAATGTCCTTCATTCATCTTCACCAAATCTAAGCCCTGTTCTCGCTGCTGCTGTTGTTCTTCCTTTCCCAGGAGTGTTGATGATGAGTAAACCCTAATTCTAATTCTCTCACCTATTCTTCCCCAATGGCGAGGCAGCTCCGTTGCAGCCATTCGTTTGGGAGGAAGGAGATAGAGGGCATGGGGATCATCATCATCTCGTTGTCTCCACAAATTGTGCTAATTCAGCATTGTGCTAGTTCATGGTGATGTTGGTTTGGCTGGGCTGGGATTTCCTCCTACTGATGGCGAGGCAGCTCCGTTGCAGCCATTTGTTGGGAGGAGGGATGAAGAGAATGGGATTACATTGTGGATATATTAGTGAAAGAGGCGATGAGTAAACCCCAACCCCTAAATTTCTTCTCTGCCTATTCCTTCCTTTGGCGAGGCAGTTCCGTTGCAGCCATTTGTGAGAAAGGGAATGAAGAGAATGGGATTACATCTCCTTATTGTGAAAGATGATGGATCGAAGCCTCATCTGAGCCTCTTTTTTCTTTCTTCCTTTCTTCCTTTCTTCAGTGATTTGCTACTAAAGGCCCTGAACTTGTCATCTCGATGATGTAGTGGTGTCTAATTTGCAGTTAAATATCATGAATTATTCCCTATGATGATGACAATGGTGGTGGTGGAATGGTGAACAGCCACACAAGTCTTGGTGGGTGAACAAAAATGGACTCAATTTCCCAAACCCTAACCCTAATTTCTCTCTCTACGAATGGCGAGGCAGCCACCGCAACCATTCTTTTACCAAGGTGGGAAGTTTGCTGAATAAAATGGTTATGATGGTTTGGCTGGTCCAGCTCCTCTCTTACTATGTACTACCATCACAGAGGTTCGGCTATATATATATATATATATATATATATATATATATATATATATTAATATCCATCATGTCCTTCATTCATCGTCACCAAATCTGAGCCCTCTTCTCGCTGCTGCTGTTGCTCTTCCATTCCCTGGAGTGTTGATGATGAGTAAACCCTAATTCTAAATCTGTCTATTCTTCCCCAATGGCGAGGCATCTCCGTTGCAGCCATTCATTTGGGAAGAAGGAGATAGAGGGCATAGGGATCATCACCACCGTCGTCATCTCCACAAATTGTGCTAATTCAGCATTGTGCTAGTTCATGGTGATGATGGTTTGGCTGGGCTGGAATTTCCTCCTCCTGATGGCGAGGCAGCTCCGTTGCAGCCATATGTCGGGAGGAGGGATGAAGAGAATGGGATTACATTGTGGATATATTACTGGAAGAGGCGATGATGATGAGTAAACCCCAACCCCCAAATTTCTTTTCCGGATATTCCTTCCGATGGCGAGGTAGTTTCATTGCAGCCATTTGTGAGAAAGGGGATGAAGAGAATCGGGGTTACGTCTCCATGTTGTGAATGATGATGGATCAAAGCCTCACCTGAGCCTCTTATTTCTTTCTTTCTTTCTTTCTTCCTTCGGTGATTTGCTACTAAAGACCCTCAACTTTTCATCTCGGTGATGATGATAGTGGTGTCTAATTTGCACCTAAATATCATGATTTTTTCATGAATTTTTCCCTATGATGATGGCAATGGTGGCGGTGGCGGCTAATTTTAATGCTTGAACTTTGTCGAGTTCGACTACAGAAACTCAAACAAGAATTCAAAATAAGAACTTGCAATATTATGTGACTCGTGAACTTATTCAAAATAAGAGGTGATGGTGATGAGTAAAATCTAACCCCCAAATTTCTTCTCCGCCTATTCCTTCTGATGGCGTGGCAGTTCCGTTGCAGCCATTTGTGAGCAAGGGGATGAAGAGAATGGGATTAACCATATCATCTAAGCCTCTTCTTTCTTTCTTTCTTCCTTTTTTCAGGGATTTGCTACTAAAGACCTTGAACTTTTCATCTCGATGATGATGGTAGTGGTGTCTAATTTGCAGCTAAATGTCATGAATTTTTCCCTATGGTAATGACAATGGCGGTGGGTGAACAAAAATGGACTCAATTTTTAATGCCTTGAACTTTGCCCTATGTTCACTTTTGTTGCCTAATTTATACTCCCCCATCTCTTCGTCTGATAATGGTGTGGCGCACGGACACTGCAGCCATTTGTTGGCAGAGGGTGGTGGTAATGGGGGATCGATTGCTCGTGATGACGATGGATCAAAAAGGGTCATGTGCCTCTTCTTCTGGTGATGGTTTCTTCTATCTTCACTTTTGTTCTTCCTCTTCCCACCTTGCTGCTACTACTGCTGTTTTTTTTCTTCTTCATCCCTACTTCTTTGAGGCTATGGAGATGGTAATAGTACTAAATATAATATATTGCTTTAGTGCTAATGCAATGTGGGGAAATTAATGGTGTGATGATCTGGCTAGGATTTCCTCCTTATGATGGCAAGGCAGAACGGTTGCAGCCATTTGTCAGGAGGAAGAGAATGGTGGTTCCATTAACCACATTGTCGGTGACGATGATGGATCCAAGTCAAATATGATCCCACTTGCAACTTAATATTGTGAACTTCTCCATATGGCGATGGTGTTGGTAGCTAAGGCCTGGTTCCGGGTTGCTTCTGCTTCTCTCTCTCTCTCTACACACACCCACTAAAGATTGTGCTGTTTTAGTCCAACTAACTGCATCTGCCTTCTCTCCCTTTGCCAATGGCGATGTAGAGGAAAGATAGCAGAGGATAGGTGGTGGTGAGATCTTTGCTCATGGTGATTAAACAAAGTAAATCTTCTGAGCCTCTTTGGTGATGGTGACTAAATTTGATGATGGTGGTGGTGGTGACTAATTTTGAGTCCCCAAACTTCTTCCATATCTTCCCCCTTCTGTTGACAGAGCAGGTTCTTATTTTCTTGCAGCCTCTTTGTTAGAAGCGAAGATGAGAATGGGGATCTTCCCCACATGTGGGTGATGATTAATCGATAGGCTGAATCTTTAGATTTTTTTGGGGCTAATTTTCACTTCAATAAACTTTTGCCCTATTTTCTCTTTAGTGCCCTAATTTCTACTCTGCCTTCGCTTTCTCTGATAATGATGTTGCAACCAGCCGTTGCAGCCATTAGCTAGTAGGGAAAAGAGAGAGCAGAGCAGAGCTGGTGAGACGTGGTAATGAAATCTGGTGACGGTTCAAATCTGAATCTTAGCATCTTTGCTACTGCTTATTCTTTTGGAAAAGCAGCTGCAATCCAAAACCAAGCCTCAGCATATTCTGCTGTTAATGCTGCTGCTGCTGCTCTCTCTAGATGATGACTTGAACCTCTAGATATGACGGGTCAAAGCCGAATCTGATCCTCTTCCTCTGTTGTTACAATTTTTCTTCAACATATCTGCTGCTTCGAGGCTATGATGATGATTATTTGAACTTAGCATTGTGCTATTTTAGTCTGTGTAGCCCTAACCATGAACTTAATTTCTTCTCGGACTTCTTTTGCTCTGCCAATGGCGGGGCAAGCACTGCAGCCATTCGTTAGCAGGGTAAAGAGAGAGGATGAGAGGAGAGGTGGTAATGAGATCGTCTCTCATGGTAATGTATCAATAAGGGATACCTCTTTTGTTGCAGCTGTTTCTCCTCTCTTCCTTCTCATCTGCTGCTTTGAGTTTGAGATGATGATGAACTTGTATTGCGCTATTTTAGTCTGAATAACTAACAACATTTGGGGAAACATGTACATACAAGGAAGGTTTAAGGGACTTGTATGCAAAAAAAAAACCAAGCAATTATTTGGAGACAGAAATTTGGAAAGGACTTTGGTGCCTTACTTCTTCTGCCTCCTTCCACCCATGGTCGGTAATCCTTTCCTTCTAGTCTTTCGGGTAGATTACGTGACCTAAACCTTTCTCAAGGCGATAATGATGATTAAATAGTAACCTTTCTCATGGCAGCTATTTTGCAACCGTTCTTTAGGAGGAAGATGAAGAGAATGGGGGATCATCCTCACATTGTGAGCAAAGTTGTCAAATATCAGGTGCAAGGCACACTAAGCTCCTAGGAACATGAGGGGCAATGCGACCTTTGTGAGGAGCGCGCCTCAGTGAGCATCATAGTGAGACTAATGCCCACTTGAGGCATACCACATCTGTATGTTGCTTTATGTTTCCTTTTTGTATGTTTTTTACTAACAATTACATTTTGTTTAGTGTGAGGGGGACCATTGCTGGATCTAATCTGGCAGTTAACATCTCATGGAAACAAAATGAGATAGCAGTCCTGTACATTACATCCTTTACTACAACTCAAAATATAAGACCTTGGGTCGGAACGACTGCTTTGCCACGAAGCTGCATAATTGCTTGGCTGCTAGCTTCTATCTTCAAAATGCTTCAAAAGGTTGGCACGGTCGAGGCGTGCCTACAGCTGGACTGGATTGGGGGTTTGTCTCCTGCTCCTCGCTTGGTTCTTCTAGCGCGGGGAACCTGTTTCAACGAGGGTCGGTACATCGAAACGTACTGGTGAAGGCAAGCTAACCCAACTATACCAATCAACACGTTGTTTTAATGAAGCATGCATATGTATTGTGGGTTTCTATCTTGCCTTAGTTCATTTTACAGCAAGAAATAGATATAGAAATCATTGAAATAATCCGCCACCGTTCGGTGACATTTACCTGTCCGTCTGAACCACCTGCCATTACTTACCATGCCTTCCCTGCCAAGAAGACACAAGTTAGTTGCAACAGGTTTAAATATACAAGGGGATCACTGGCACGTTGCCATAATGGACGGGCTAGTCTCGGTACGGAGTGCCGTGCGACGCATAGATGAGGACGTCCAAAGGCATTCCGTCCTATAGCAGGCGACTATCATGAGTTCCGTCCGGATCGGATCGGTGCCGGTGCCCCAGCGACCGTCCGCAGGAACTAAGACCTTGTGCACAAGTTGTCCGTGATCAACGCAGTACACTAAGTTAGCAATCGAGGCAAATCAGGACATATCAGGAGCAGGGCAGTACAGGGTAAGATTTACTTTTGCATAGCCTTCCTGTTCAGTTTATGGCATTCAAGAAGAGTTCTATACATAGCACAAATTTAAGAAGAAATATGTATTCTAACTTGTAATTATGCATATGATGAACAATTCAAACGAGCAAGCATGTAAGTAACCGTTCACAAGTTTCATTGACAAGCATGTTGATCCAAGTCTATTCCCTTATTATCTTGATATCTTTTAGTTATTTACTTGGTATCGTTTGATCGGGGCAAGCACGAATACAAGATTCAGATGTGAAGACTAGCAAGAAGGGCTAGTTAATCGGGATGGTAGCCACTCACTTTAGTAGTTGGAAGGAAGAAGGAAAGAAGTGCTTTAGGAGTCCGTTCGAGCGGCGCCTACTGCTGGATCACCTGCATTGCCACGAACAGCTGATCAGTACTTCTTCCTCTCTTTCCGTTATCGGAATTGAAGTGCAGTCCTACGAACGAAAGCAATGAAATCCATCGAAACCGTTCAAGAAAACCCAAGCAAATCCGAAAACCAACTCAAGGCACGAAAGCAACAAGCGACAGCGAAAACTAGACAACAAAAGAATGCAGCGGAGAGGTCCCTCCCGACTCTGCCGCTAAGTCGATCCCGGGGCACGGTCCACTGAATATGAGAATCGATTCCGAAGAGACAAATCCATAACGAGGATGAGTTCTTGATTCAATCTATCCCGATCGAACGATACCGTCTTGTATTTCTTAGCCGCGCTCCCCGAATAGGGGGAACGGGGCATCACATCCTACCCGACTAATTGGAAGTTTTGTCCCGAAACTTAAGGAATAGAACCTACCACTAGGAAATAATGAGGGGAACCTTTCCCTCATCTCTGATTCAAGCTCCCAAGTAGACTCTTCGACAGAGTGATTCCGCCAAAGCACGCGCACTAGAGGAACCGAACGGGTCCGAAGCATCTTTTCTTTTCTATCCAAAATTTGCACTGGTTGTTCTACATACGTCAAGTCGGCCTGGAGATTCAGTTGTTCAAGGTCTACCACGTGGCTTGGATCGTACACATATTTCCTAAGTTGAGAAACGTGGAATATATCATGTATGTCGGATAGGGATGGTGGTAGTGCTATTTGATAAGCAATTGAAGCAACTCGCTTTAGTATTTCGAACGGACCGACAAATCTTGGACTTAGCTTTTCCTTTGCTCCGAACCTGCTGACCCCTCGCATGGGCGAGACATTGAGGAATACCCGGTCGCCTACTTGAAACTCTAGCGGTCTCCGGTGTATATCCGCATAGCTCTTCTGACGGCTTTGAGCTACCTTTAATCTTTCCCGAATTAATCGAACTTTCTGGACAGTTTGCTCCACGAGCTCAGGGCCAAGTATCTGCCGTTCACCAACTTTGTCCCAGCAGATCGGAGATCGACACTTCCGCCCGTATAACGCCTTATACGGCGCCATTTGAATGCTTGATTGATAATTATTGTTGTAAGCAAATTCGGCTAAAGGTAGATGAAGGTCCCAACTAGTCTTTAAATCCAAGGCGCAGAGTCGCAGCATGTCTTCGAGGATCTGGTTGACACGTTCGGTTTGGCCGTCGGTCTGTGGATGGTAGGCGGAGCTGAACTTCAACTTCGTCCCCATTGCTGACTGCAGGCTTCCCAGAAACGTGATATGAATCGACCATCTCGATCGGAGACTATGGTTACGGGCACGCCATGGAGTTGAACGATTTCGTTGAGATATATCTGAGCCAGGCGGTCGGCACTCCAAGTAGATTTGATAGGCAGAAAGTGAGCTGACTTGGTGAGTCGATCGACGATAACCCAGACTGCATTATGTCCCCGTTGCGTCCTTGGCAAGCCAACAATAAAATCCATCGTTATATGATCCCATTTTCACTCCGGAATAGCAAGGCTCTGAAGCTCTCCGCCTGGTTTCTGGTGTTCGGCCTTTACTCGCTGACAAGCCATGCAATGCGACACGAACTGCGCCACATCACGATTCAAGCCGTGCCACCAAAACGTCATGCGAAGATCCCGATACATCTTAGTGCTACCCGGATGAGAAGTATAACTAGCATAGTGGGCCTCCGTGAGTATCTCTTTTCTGAGGGCCGCATCGTTCGGAACGCACAGTCTTCCCTTCACTCGGAGCATCCCGTCCGTGCCTACCGTAAAGTCGGACGCCTTTCCTGCTGAGATAAGGGCATGAATCTTTTGCAGGAACGGGTCGTCCTTCTGAGCGGCCTTCACTTTATGTAACAAGTCGGGTTCGAGGCGCAGTTGTGCTATTTGCGCCCCTTCTTATATCTTATTTTCAGTGTAATGCCCAGTGATTCAAGATCTTGGCGCAGCCTATCATCAATAGCCAAACTCCCTACAAACACTTGACTCAATGCGTCAGCTACTACGTTTCCCTTTCCAGGCGTGTATCTGATCATGAGATCGAAGTCGCTTAGGAGTTCAAGCCATCGCCGCTGCCGAAGATTCAAATCCTTTTGAGTGTACAGGTATTTCAAGCTCTTATGGTCCGTGTAGATTTCACACGGCACGCCATAAAGGTAGTGGCGCCACAGCTTCAACGCAAACACTACCGCAACCAATTCCAAATCATGAGTCGGAAAGTTCTTCTCGTGAGGCTTTAACTGCCTCGACGCATAGGCTACCACTTTATCTCGTTGCATCAGGACACATCCTATTCCCTTACCTGATGCATCACTGAAAATTTTGAAATCATTCGGTCCGTTCGGCAGAGTGAGAATTGGGGCAGAGACGAGGCGCTGCTTTAACTCCGTAAACGAAGCTTCACAGTCGTCCGTCCAAGTAAACTTCGCACCCTTCCGTGTGAGCTGAGTCAAGGGCGAAGCAATTCTAGCAAAATTCTGTATAAACCTGCGGTAGTAGCCTGCCAGTCCAAGAAAACTTCGGATGTTGCTAGCTGACTCCGGTCGTTTCCACTGCATAATGGCTTCTACCTTCTTCGGATCAACTGAAATGCCTTCCGAGGAGATGATGTCCCAAAAACGAGATACTGTCTAGCCAAAAGTCACATTTACTTAATTTTGCATACAACTTGTTGTCTCGAAGGGTTTGCAGCACCATCCGCAGGTGTCCTGCGTGCTCATCCCTAGTCTTTGAGTACACCAAGATGTCATCGATAAAAACTACCACGAATTTATCGATGAAAGGTCGAAATACCCGGTTCATCAGATCCATGAATGCAGCAGGTACATTCATCAGTCCAAACGGCATCACTGAAAACTCGTAATGTCCGTATCGGGTTCGGAAAGCAGTCTTTGGCACGTCTTCTGGCTTAATCTTCAGCTGGTGGTAACCTGAGCGAAGATCGACCTTAGAAAACACTGCTGTCCCCTGTAGCTGATCAAACAAGTCATCTATCCGTGGCAGAGGATATTTGTTTCTGATTGTGACTTTGTTCAATTCTCTGTAGTCTATGCAGAGGCATAGCGTTCCGTCCTTCTTCACGAAGAGCACAGGCGCACCCCAAGGAGATACGTTCGGACGGATAAACCCACGATCAAGTAATCCTTGAAGCTGGCATTTCAATTCCCTCAGTTCTGCAGGGGCCATTCTGTACGGAGGCTTTGAAATAGGCTGTGTATTTGGAAATGTGTCGATAGTGAATTCAATCTCTCGATCTGGCGGCATGCCGGGTAGTTCGCTCGGAAACACATCGGGGAACTCTGCCTCAACGGAAGTAGACTCGACGTTTGCGTAGTCCTGCCGTGTGTCCCGAACCGACGCTAGAAATCCCTCGCAGCCTGTGTAGAGCATTCGTCGAGCAGATTTTGCCGAAATCACCATGCAGGCCCTGGTCGCATCTGTCGCTGGACTACTGGTGTAACAGAACACGGCTTCTCCGGGCAGACGGAAAACGACTCGCTTTTCTGCACATTCAATAGTTGTCGCGCACGCGCCAAGCCAATCCATTCCCAAAATGATATCATAGTCCCGAACGTCTAGAACTAAGACATCGAGCGACAGCTTCTTTTCTCCAATACAGATGTAACCACCTTGGCAGACTGAACGAACATGTATTTTCATACCGGAGGGGGTGCTAACACTTAAATCTAGGTGCAACGGAGTCATTTTTACATTGTTCTCCACGGCAAAATTTGTGGAAATAAAACTATGCGTTGCACCTGAATCAAATAGAACACGAGCAGGTATATTATTGAAAAGCAAAGTACGACGGTATCCGAAGCTAGAGCTTCTTCCCGTGTCATGGTATAGACCCGGCCTTGAGCTTGATTACTCCCTTGCTGAGGTGCCGCTCGATTTGCCTGAGGTGCCGGTGTCTGATTCTGTTGTTGAGGTGGGGAGAGCGGACAACTGCTAATTTGATGGGTTGGATCGCCGCAACGGAGGCAAGTCCCAAGCTTGCGGCGACAATCTTTTCGATATGCCATGGCTTCCTGCAAAAGTTGCAGGTCTTGTTGGTGTCTCCACGCTGTTTACCGTCGTTATTTGGACGCTTTGCAACGTTGTTTCCTCTATCGTTGCCTTGGCGTTTGTGATTGGAAGTTTGCACAGCGCCGGCAGCAACGTGAGGATACTGTGGTTCGAAGGAGAGGGCATGGTTTAAGACTTCCCTCATCGTCTGATACTGCGGAACGACTACGTGCCCGTGGATGCCAGGACGTAGCCCTCCCTCGAATCGTCTGGCACGACTCGCTGCATCAGGCAGATAAGCACTAGCAAATTTGGCCAGTTTGTTGAATTATGCAGAGTATTTCTTAACCGTCATGCTGCCCTGCCGTAGTTGTACAAACTCGTTTTCTCGTTGACGGCGTACAGGCGGGGGTATAAACTCCTCCTCAAACGCGGCACGAAAAGTCGTCCACGCGATCGCCTCCTCTCCATGGCCAAGTTGAAGAAATCGTCGATGCACGTCCCACCAGTCGTGCGCATTGAGGCGAAGCAGTAGTCGGGCACAGGTGACGCGCTTGTCTTCCGACACTTCTAGGAGAGAAAAATGATCTTCAAGCTCGGCGAGCCAATCTAGGGCCACGATCAGGTCCTCAGTCCCATTAAATGGCGTGTTGCAGACCTTCTTGAAGTTACCAAAGGTGAAGGCAGTCACTTCTCTCGTCCTTGGCACTAGCGGAGTCTCTACTTCAAGGATTGGTTGTTCCACCGGAGTTGCTGCGGACTGGTTGGAGGCCATAGTCTGAACAAGCTGCTGCAGGGTATCTACCTGCTTTTGTTGGACTGAGAGCCGGGCCTCTAGGTTGCTCTCGAACTTGGCTTGGCGGGCATCATCTCTCTGTCGTTGTGCTTCTAACATTTGCATCACTTGTTGAAGCGGGTCTGCTCGAGACATGCCCCGTTGGCTTCGAGAGCTAGCTGATGTGCCGGAGCTGCTCTCCTGAGCCTGTGTCTCGCCTGGTGCTAGCGCTGATGGTTGCGCTTGCGTCATTCCTTCAAAAGAAGGTAAATTACATCATGATCATAAGGTATTATGGACTTATTGCATGAACGTATCTCATTTTGGCCTTAACGAGTTCAGGAGTTCGCACAGGAATTTATCGTTAAGGGAACTTTTCCAGTTCAAGAGTCAAAGGAACTTTGAAGCTGTGCTCTGATACTACATGTCACGCCCCGATTCCGTGGAATCGATAGTCGTCCCCCGGGCGTGACCGCCGTGCGGGCCTAGGTTGCGCCACGCACAAGGCTAAGTATTTGTGTTTTGCATAGCGAGCACATATTCAGAGTACGCAGATAATAAACACAGATTTGAAGCATGGAAAAGTTCTCTTTTTATTGATAATATGAACATCTATTACAAACTCCTTGAACTGAGTCATAAGGATTTGCCTCTATGGGCTTACAAAAGTGTTGACACAAAATGAGATAGCAGTCCTGTACATTACATCCTTTACTACAACTCAAAATATAAGACCTTGGGTCGGAACGACTGCTTTGCCACGAAGCTGCATAATTGCTTGGCTGCTAGCTTCTATCTTCAAAATGCTTCAAAAGGTTGGCACGGTCGAGACGTGCCTACAGCTGGACTGGATTGGGGGTTTGTCTCCTGCTCCTCGCTTGGTTCTCCTAGCGCGGGGAACCTATTTCAACGAGGGTCAGTACATCGAAACGTACTGGTGAAGGCAAGCTAACCCAACTATACCAATCAACACGTTGTTTTAATGAAGCATGCATATGTATTGTGGGTTTCTATCTTGCCTTAGTTCATTTTACAGCAAGAAATAGATATAGAAATCATTGAAATAACCCGCCACCGTTCGGTGATATTTACCTGTCCGTCTGAACCACCTGCCATTACTTACCATGCCTTCCCTGCCAAGAAGACACAAGTTAGTTGCAACAGGTTTAAATATACAAGGGGATCACTGGCACGTTGCCATAATGGACGGGCTAGTCTCGGTACGGAGTGCCGTGCGACGCATAGATCAGGACGTCCCAAGGCATTCCGTCCTATAGCAGGCGACTATCATGAGTTCCGTCCGGATCGGTGCCGGTGCCCCAGCGACCGTCCGCAGGAACTAAGACCTTGTGCACAAGTTGTCCGTGATCAACGCAGTACACTAAGTTAGCAATCGAGGCAAATAAGGGCATATCAGGAGCAGGGCAGTACAGGGCAAGATTTACTTTTGCATAGCCTTCCTGTTCAGTTTATGGCATTCAAGAAGAGTTCTATACATAGCACAAATTTAAGAAGAAATATGTATTCTAACTTGTAATAATGCATATGATGAACAATTCAAACGAGCAAGCATGTAAGTAACCGTTCACAAGTTTCATTGACAAGCATGTTGATCCAAGTCTATTCCCTTATTATCTTGATATCTTTTAGTTATTTACTTGGTATCGTTTGATCGGGGCAAGCACGAATACAAGATTCAGATGTGAAGACTAGCAAGAAGGGCTAGCTAATCGGGATGGTAGCCACTCACTTTAGTAGTTGGAAGGAAGAAGGGAAGAAGTGCTTTAGGAGTCCGTTCGAGCGGCGCCTACTACTGGATCACCTGTATTGCCACGAACAGCTGATCAGTACTTCTTCCTCTCTTTCCATTATCGGAATTGAAGTGCAGTCCTACGAACGAAAGCAATGAAATCCATCGAAACCGTTCAAGAAAACCCAAGCAAATCCGAAAACCAACTCAAGGCACGAAAGCAACAAGCGACAGCGAAAACTAGGCAACAAAAGAATGCAGCGGAGAGGTCCCTCCTGACTCTGCCGCTAAGTCGATCCCGGGGGCACGGTCCACTGAATATGAGAATCGATTCCGAAGAGACAAATCCATAACGAGGATGAGTTCTTGATTCAATCTATCCCGATCGAACGATACCGTCTTGTATTTCTTAGCCGCGCTCCCCGAATAGGGGGAACGGGGCACCACACTCCTCCTCCTCCTCCTCCTCTCTCTATCTGCTGCTTTGAGGTGGGGGCAATGATGATGATGATTTGAACTCATAGTTGTGCTATTTTAGTCCAAGTTTCCCTAGTCTAACCTTAATTATTTTCATGAGTAAAGGATTATCATATTGGACTGCAATATTATCACTTCCAGCGATTATCTCATGAGCCGCCAGCGTTGCTTGGATTTCCCCACTCTAATTCTGCGAGCTACTTCTCCATTTTCTTTCCAGTTTTCCATAATTGCCCAAACTTGGTGCTTAAACAAAAACTATTATGATTTTAGAATCTCAAGCAAACTATTTATAAAATTGGAATATTTCTGCAAGTTCATAGGATACTGTAACAAATTTCTTATTTCCATATTTGATTAATGATGTGATGGTGGAATATGTTTTTTTTTTTTGAAGATTGGTAGAATAGGTATTATCACTTGTCTTTTGATAATTTATGTTAATATATGATTCCATGCAATTGTATATTATGTATGTTGTATACAAGTGTTATATTACATCCTATTTTTTGTCAAATTCCTAACTTTTTGACGTCAGATCATATTCCCAATGCCTGAACATGTGACTGTGATTGGGAGTAGTTATATAAGAGGTGCAGTTGGATTATCCCTTAGAAAGGGTTTGGTGCACCATGGAGTGGTTGCCTCCAATTCATCTTCCCAAGTTGATGAATATTTTAATTCCTCCACCTCCTTTTTCTGTATGATATAGGCGATTATGATGGTTAACCACGTATCTCAGATAAGGGAGTAAGGAGACCCTAACTCTATTTCAACTTCTCTGGATACACTTCTTCAGATGGCGAGGCAACTCCTCTGCAGTCGTTCATTACAAGGAAGAAGTGGAGAAATGGATGTTATTTCCACAATCTGATAGATTAAAGGTGAATCTAAGCCTCCTTTGACCTCTCAAATATATATATATATATATATATATATATATATATATTCTGTCTGTATGTAGCTCCCTCTATCCATCTATGTATGGTGATCAGGTTAGATTAGATCGCTAGGGGTTAAAAGGAAATCCTGTAATTAGTCTTTCCTCTAATCGCCATGTGTATTTAGTCCGGATTTCGTGCATTCACATGGGCCTTGAAGTGGCATCCAAGAACTTTGGTCTCACAGAATTTTATTCTATCCCCTATGGCCTATAATTATCCCTGTGTATGTGTGAGTGACCTAACATTGGTGAAGAGGCGATGACGAGAAAGTGGTGTATCTCAGATAAGGGATAAACCATAAACCATGCCCTTGACTTCTCTCATCCGAAGACGGTTGGCAAGGCAGTTCCACTGCAGCCCTTCGGGTGGTAGGAAGGAGAAAACGGATTGAATTTCCACAACATGATGGATCAAAGGCGAATCTGAGCTTCTTCTTCTTCTTCTTCTTCTTCTTCTTCTTCCACTTTTCTTCTTTTGCTTTTGTTGTTAGTTATATATATATATATATATCACTTTTTCCTCTCTGAGTTTGTGTCAGGGTTCACAATATCTGTATTAAAGTTTGGTTTCGGCTTTACACATCGTGACACAATTTTATTCTATACCCTGTAGCCTATAATTATCCCAATGTATGTGTGTGTTAGCCAGCTGACATTGGTGAAGAGGCGATGATGATGATAAAGAGGCATATCTCAGTTAAGGGATAAACCATAAACCATGCCCTACTTCCCTCTTCCGATGGCGAGGCAGTTCTACTACAACCCTTCGGTGGAAGCCAGGAGAAAACTGATTGAATTTCCAGAATATGATGGATCAAAGGCGAATTTGAGCCACTTCTTCCACTTTTCTTCTTTTGCTTTTGTTGTTATATATATATATATATATATATATATATATATATATATATATATATATAATCAGCTCGCTCTCCCTCATTGAGTTTATGTGTTAAGGTTCACAAAATCAGTATCAAAGTTGGTTTCGACCCTACTTGTGAGTGTTGGTCTGGGCAGCTTCAATATGGAGTTACAGGGTTCTTTGTTTTGGGACGCCAAAAGATAATATGAAATTGTTTAAAAACTAGAAAATGTTTGATACATATAAGCATAATCTTATGTATTATTTGTTGTTTCACATTAGTTATGAATGCAATATTAACATTTCCTGAATTGTTAGCTGCAATAGATATTTTTATTTATTTTACTTGATTTTAGACGGAAGTATCCCACAATATATGGTTTCGAATGGAATAATGTTAAGATGTATTAATGTTGTGGCTTCATATTATACAGCTTCAACAAATGGTAATGGTTCACTCTAGATGAAAAAAACTTATTGGCATTGTAGCATGTTCAACTTCTACTGATCATATAATTGTGTCAACATTGTTTATTTTCCATCTCTCTTTTTCTTTTAATTTTTCTTTGCTGAAATGTCGGGGAAAGAGAGCCTCAATTTCAGTACGGTCGGTATCGGTGCGACATAGTATGGGATTGGACATGCCAAAACTGTAATGGAATGACCAATTTGTTCGGTATCGGACGATATTGTGAACCTTGGTATGTCTGTCCATCTCCATCAATGCATATCTTGGTCTGGTTAGATCGCCAGGGTTTAAAAGGAAAACATGTCATGAATCTTTCCCCTAATCGCCACATATATATCTAATAACGATTTGGTGCAGAGGCAATGATGATAAAGAGACGTATCTAGATAAGGGATAGACCATAATTTATAAACTATCCCCTTGACTTCTTCCCTCTTATGATGGCGAGGCAGTTCAACTGCACCACCCCTTCTTTGGAAGAAGGATAAAATGGGATTGATTTTCCAGAACCCCTTGACTTCTTCCCTCTTCTGATGGCGAGGCAGTTCAACTGCACCCCTTCTTTGGAAGGAAGGATAAAACGGGATTGAGTTTCCAGAACTGATGGATCAAAGGCGAAACTGAGTCTCATCTTCCACCTTTCTTTCTTTTGCTACTGTTTCTGTTTATGTTTCTGTTGTATGTTTGTGTGTGTGTATGTCGATGGCGATTACCCTACCTCAAAGATCTGCAATAAAACCTAACCTCACTGTTGTGCAATTTTTGCCTGTTAAAGCTAATTCTAACCCTAGTTTCTTCTTCTTTCACACCTCTTGTCATGGCAAAACAGACGCCGTAACCATTTTCATTAGTAGGGAAGGGAGCAGAGGAGAGCAGAGCTGGTAGTGAGGTCATTACTCATCATGGTGGTAATGAGGTGACTGATAATCTAAATTCTGCAACTCAAAGATCTGCAATAAAACCTAACCTTAAGTAAAAAATGTTAGGGGCTATCACATTTTTTGTATAAAAGAAAAATACTTATCTTTCTTTCCCCCTTTTCTTCCTCTGCTCCAAATCCCTAAGTAAAAAAAAAAAGATGGAGATCCAAATCCCTAGAAATTTTTGTGGTCCAAATTTCTAAACTTTAATATTTCCTAAATTCTCTCATTCTAAGTCATGCACTCTCCAAAAATTTCTGACCAAGCTTTTTAAGCTTGTAGATTTGGATTTGTATCTTTTGAACATTATTATTGGTGATTTATGAATCCAATTCTACGTGTTTTGGAAGTCCATAAATTCGTCAGTCGTGTTGGGGACGACAAAGGAGAGTAAGGATTCTAGCAATAGTCAGAATTTTGAGAAGAAAAATTCGAGAAGAAAAGAATACACCAATTTGGCTGGAAGAGATTTGATGATGATTAGTCTACTGAAAATTAACAATATGGCAGAAATATGTGATTTCCTCCTCACTTATAATGGGTATCAGAACATATAAACTTGTTTCACTTAGAATGAAAACTTATTTCACTAACAGAGATGCACAATGATAACTAATACAAAAATTGGCAGAAATCAACATCTTCATTTGCATTTACAACAATCTGAATGTTTCAACTAAGGATAAGCTACAAAGGATGCTACACTTCACTGTAGATCACGATATAAACTGTACCTGAACCACAGGAAAGAAAAAGAGAGACCTAGATCAATATATTTAGCTCAATAATGAATAGTTCATATGACTAGTAAATTATTACCATCCCTAGAACAACATTAACTAGTAAATACCCTTTAAACTAGAAAGCCACCAATTGCAGCTTAAATACAATCAGGACTGCTAGAATTCGAGGCACACAGTGCAGCCATTAGTTATCAGGGGAATTAGAATCGAGCACAGAGAGACAAAGACAGAGAAAATGGTGATGATGATTTGGCTGGAATTTCTTCCTCCCGATGGCGAGCCAGCTCCCGGTACAGCCATTTGTTGTAAGGAGGGATGAAGAGAATGGGGTCCATCTCCACATTGTGAGTGATCATGGACTGAAGCCGAATCTGAGCCTCTTCTCGCTAGTTTGCAAGTAAATACCATGAACTTTTCTCTATGATGATGGTGATGGTGGTGGTAGTGGTTAAATTCAAGTCCCTAATTTCCTCTCTGTCTTATCCACCCTCTTCCAATGGCGGGGTAATTTTTTAGGCTAAATTTCAACTTGATACCCTCAAATATTCAATTTCTTAGGTATAGTTTGAGATTGCTTATCATGTCTGCTTTATGGTCTGTTTGTTTTTGGTGATCGAAGTAAAATTTGCAAATAAAATTGGACTTTTAGGGAAGTACAAATCCGGAAAACCATTTGGTTGTCCATTTAAATGGAAATACGTTAATTTCTTCTCCGATTCTCTTCTTCGGCCAATGGTGAGGCACACAGTGCAGCCATTAGTTATCAGGGGAATTAGAATCGAGGAGAGGAGAGGAGAGGAGGAAAGAAACAGAAACAGAAAAAGAAAAAGAAAAAGAAAAAGAAAAAAAATGGTGATGGTGATTGGTTGGGATTTCCTCCTCCCGATGGCGAGGCAGCTCCCGCTGCAGCCGTTTGTTGTAAGGAGGCATGAAGAGAATGGGGTCCATCGCCACATCGAGTGATATGTGATCATGGACTGAAGCTGAATCTGAGCCTCTTCTCGCTAATTTGCAAGTAAATATCATGAACTTCTCTCTATGATGATGGTGGTGGTGGTGGTAGTGGTAGTGGTTAAATTCAAGCCCCAAATTTTCTCTCTGCCTTGTCCACCCTCTTCCAATGGCGAGGTATTTTTTTAGGCTAAATTTCAACTTGATATCCTAAACTTTTCAATTTCTTAGGCATAGTTTGAGATTGCTTATAATGTCTGGTTTATGGTGTTTGTTTGTTTGTTTGTGATGATCGAAGTAAAAACAGTTGTTTGTGGTGATCGAAGTAAAATTTGCAAATTAAATTGGACTTTTAGGGAAGTACAAGTCCGGAAAACCATTTGGTTGACCATTTAAATGGAAATACTTCAATTTCTTCTCCGATTCTCTTCATCGGCCAATGGCGAGGCACACAGTGCAGCCATTAGTTACAAGCAGAGGAGAGGAGAGGAAGAAGAAAAAAATGGTGGTGATTTGGCTGGGATTTCCTCCTCCCGATGGTGAGGCACACAGTGCAGCCATTTGTTGTAAGGAGGGAAGAAGAGAATGGGGTCCATCCCCACATTGTGAGTGATCATGGACTGAAGCCAAATCTGAGCCTCTTCTTGCTAATTTGCAAGTAAATATCATGAACTTTTCTCTATGATGATGGTGATGGTGGTGATAAGTGGTTAAATTCAAGCCCCCAATTTCCTCTCTACCTTATCCACCCTCTTCAAATGGCGAGGTATTCTTTTAGGCTAAATTTCAACTTGATACCCCCAACTATTCAATTTCTTAGAGCATCCTTAGTAGATGGTGCTCAAAATTATATCTTGAGGTCCAAAATTTGAAAAAAAAAATGTAGAATGGGAAAGGTTTGTATGAGAATAGTAGAAAAATGATAAAGTGACCTTTGGTCCCAAAGATTGTGGTCAAAAATTAATGTGGAAAAAAAATAATGTTAAATCTAAAATCAAGAATTTGGTGTCCAAATTGGGATTTACTATTCTATAAAATGAGTTTCTATATTCTGAATCTAGAAATTCTCTGGCCCAACCTATCTCTCCTGTGGGTGGGTTGTGGGTGGGTTGGACCTGAGAATCTATAAATTGGAACTTGGGATAGGTCTTACTATTCTACCAAATTAGCTCCTACATTTTGAATCTAGAATCTAGAAATTGAGATGGTTCTTACTAATGATGCTCTTTAGGTATAGTTTGGGATCGCTTATCATGTCTGTGTTATGGTCTGTTTCGTTGTTTGTGGTGATCGAAGTAAAATATGCAAATTAAATTGGATTTTCGGGAAGTACAAATCCGAAAAACCATTTGGTTGTCCATTTAAATGGAAACACTTCAATTTCTTCTCCGATTTTCTTCGTCGGCTAATGGCGAGGCACACAGTGCAGCCATTAGTTATCAGGGGAATTAGGATCGAGGAGAGGAGAGGAGAGGAGAGGAGAGGAAATAGAAAAGAAAAAGAAAAGAAAAAGAAAAAAATGGTGATGATGATTTGGCTGGGATTTCCTTCTCCCGATAGCGAGGCAGCTCCCGCTGCGGCCATTTGTTGTAAGGAGGGATGAAGAGAATATGGTCCATCTCCACATTGTGAGTGATCATGGACTGAAGCTGAATCTGAGCCTCTTCTCGCTAATTTGCAAGTAAATATCATGAACTTTTCTTAATGATGATGATGATGGTTGTGGTAGTGGTTAAATTCAAGCCCCCAATTTCCTCTCTGCCTTACCCACCTCTTCCAATTGCGAGGTATTTTTTTAGGCTAGATTTCAACTTGATACCCTCAACTATTCAATTTCGTAGGCATAGTTTGGGATCGCTTATCATGTCTGCTTTATGGTCTGTTTCGTTGTTTGTGGTGATCGAAGTAAAATATGCAAATTAAATTGGATTTTTCAGAAAGTACAAATCCGGAAAATCATTTGGTTGTCCATTTAAATGGAAAGACTTCAATTTCTTCTCCGATTTTCTTCCTTGGCCAATGGCGAGGCACACAGTGCAGCCATTAGTTATCAGGGGAATTAGAATCGAGCAGAGGGGAGGAGTGGAGAGGAAAAAGAAAAGAAAAAGAAAAAAGAACAAGAAAAAAAATTTGGTGATGATGATTTGGCTGGGATTTCCTCCTCGGCTGCAGCCATTTGTTGTAAGGAGGGATGAAGAGAATGGGGTCCATGTCCACATTGTGAGTGATCATGGACTAAAGCCGAATCTGAGCCTCTTCTCGCTAATTTGCAAGTAAATATCATGAACTTTTCTCTATGATGATGATGATGGTTGTGGTTGTTGTTAAATTCAAGCCCCCAATTTCCTCTGCCTTATCCACCCTCTTCCAATGGCGAGCAAATTTTTAAGGCTATATTTCAACTTGATACCCTCAACTATTCAATTTCTCACGCATAGTTTGGGATGCGTCAGCTTTGTGGTCTGTTTCGTTGTTTGTGGTGATCGAAGTAAAAATTGCAAATTAAGTTGGACTTTTCGGGAAGTGCTAATCGGAAAACGCTTTGGTTGTCCATTTAAGTGGAAATTAATTTCTTCTCCGATTCTCTTCCTCAGACAATGGCGAGGTACACAGTGCAGCCATTAGTTATCAGGGGAATTAGAATCGAGGAGAGGAGAGGAGAGGAGAGGAGAGGAGAGGTGGTATTCAAATGAAAGCATAATCTGAGCTGTGTTGCTGTAGCATCTTTTCAGAGGAATTTTGGATCCGGTCCCTTTTTATTTATTGATAAGAATACTTGATTTGTACCTGTTCCAAAGTTTATTTATTTATAATTCATAACTGCTGCTGCTGTTCTTCTTTTTGCCCTCTATTGCTTTGAGGATATGATGATGTGGTGGTACTACTGAATATATTATTATTGTTCTATGAATGCACTTGTATTCTCTCTCTTTAATCCCATCCTTTGTCTAGAAAAAAGAAAAAGAAAAAGAAAAAGAAATTTGGTGATGATGATTTGGCTGAGTTTTCCTCCTCCCCGATGGCGAGGCAGCTCCCCTGCAGCCATTTGTTGGAAGGAGGGATGAAGAGAGAATGGGGTCATCTCAACATTGTGAGTGATGGATTGAAGCCGAATCTGAACCTCTCCTTTGCTTGTGGTGATCAAAGTAAAATTTGCAAATTAAGTTGGACTTTTCGGGTAGTACAAATCTGGAAAACCATTTGGTTGTCCATTTAAATGGAAATACTTTAGTTTCTTCTCCGATTCTCTTCCTCGGCCAATGGCGAGGCACACAGTGAAGCCATTAGTTATCAGGGGAATTAGAATCGAGCAGAGGAGAGGTGGTATTCAGATGAAAGCAGAATCTTGAGCTTGATCTGTTGCTCTAAAATCTTTTCGAAGGAAATTTTGTTCTGGTCCCAATTTGTTTGTAGAATACTTGATTTACTCCTGGTCTAAAGTTATTTATTTATTTATAAGTCAAAACTGCTGCTGCTCTTCTTCTTCTTCTTCTTTTTGCCCTCTATTGCTTTGAGGATATGATGATGTGGTTATTGTTCTATGAATGCACTTGTATTAGATCTCTTTAATCCCATCCTTTGTCTAGAAAAAGGAAAAAGGAAAAGAAAGAAAAAATGGATGATTTGGCTGGGATTTCCTCCTCCCGATGGCGAGGCAGCTCCGCTGCAGCCATTTGTTGGAAGGAGGGATGAAGAGAATGGGGGTCTATCTCCACATTGTGAGTGATGATGGATTGAAAGCCGAATCTGAACTTCTCCTTTGCTTGTGGTGATCGAAGTAAAATTTGCAAATTAAGTTTGGACTTTTCGGGGAGTGCAAATCTGAAAAACCATTTGATTGTCCATCTAAATGGAAATTCTTCAATTTCTTCTCCGATTCTCTTCCTCGGCCAATGGCGAGGCACACAGTGCAGCCATTAGTTTCAGGGGAATTATAATCGAGCAGAGGAGAGGTGGTATTCAGATGAAAGCAGAATCTGTGCTTGATATCTCTAAAATCTTTTCAGAGGAAATTTGGTTCTGGTCCCAAATGTTTTGTAGAATACTTTATTTGCTTCCGGTCCAAAGTTTATTTATTTATTTATTTATTTATTTATAATTCAAAACTGCTGCTGCTGCTGCTATTCTTTTTGCCGTATATTGCTTTGAGGATATGATGATGTGGTTTTGTTCTATGAATGCACTTGTTAGATCTCTTTACTCCCAACCTTTGTCTAGAAAAAAGTAAAAGGAAAGGAAAGGGAAAAAAATGGAAAAAAAAAATGGTGATGATGATTTGGCTGGGATTTCCAACCCGATGGCGAGGCAGCTCTGTTGCAGCCATATTTGGAAGGAGGGATGAAGAGAATGGGGTCTATCCCCACATCGTGAGTGATGATGAATAGAAGCCGAATCTGAACCTCTCCTTTACTAAATATTACGAACTTTTACCTAAGATGATGGTGGTGCTTGTGGTTAAATTCTAGGCCATAAACTTCCTCTAGTCTTTTCTTCCCTCTAATAAGCTGAGGCAGCTTTTTATTTTCTTGCAGCCCACTCGTTAGAAGGGAAGATGGAGAGAATGGGATCATCTTCACAATGTGGGTGATGATTGATCGATTGGCCGAATCTTAGATATTTTTTAGCTAATGTTCACTTAATACCTAGAACTTTGCCTTTGTTCACTTTAATTGCCTAATTTCTACTGAGCCTTCTCTTCCTCTAATCATGGTGACGTCAGCTGCTGCAGCCATAAGTGAGCAGGAGGAAGGAGTGCGGGGCAGAGGAACGGCGGTAATGGAATGTGGTGACAGATCAAAGCCGAATCTTAGCATCTTCTGCTTATGTTGTTCTTTTTGAAAGGCAGCAGCAATCCCAGTGTGTGTCGATAACGATTACTCAGTGTTGTGCAATTTGAGTCTGTTGACAGATGCTGTAACCTTTCATTAGCAGGGGAGAAAGGGAGCACAGGAGAGCAGCAGAGCTGGTAGTGAGGTCATTACTCGGCATCATGGTAATGAGGTGACTCTGATATTCTAAATTCTGTAACTCAAAAGATGTGCAAGAAACCCTAACCTTATCCTTATGCCAACCTCTGCTCTGTTTGCTCTTCCTCTTATGATGTATAGAAAGCTTTGCTGCACCCATTAATTATAGTAGGGAGTGAATGGGAAGCACATCCATAATGTTTTGGATCGAAGGCGAATCTGGGCCCTCATCCTTTTTCGTCTTTCTTCTCTTCTTTTTTCCCCTTTCTTTTTCTTTCTATGTATGATTCTCTGAATGAGTGTCTTAAGGCAACGATGATCTGAATACGCCATTTTGTGATTTTAGACTGACATTTACTCATTAGTTTGAGGCTTGAAGAGTGAGAAGTTTGGAAAGGATTTAGTGCTCTATGGAGAGCTTGCCTCCCTTTTCAACTCCTACATTTGCTGATGATTACTTACCTCTACGGCGGAGCAGCTTCGCTGCAGCCATATGTTAGGAGATGGACCGTATGATGGATCAACAGCAAATCTGAGCCTCTGTGTTTGTATGTATTTGAGGCACTGGTTTTGATTGTCTGAAGTCAGTGCTTATCCATACTAACCCTAATTTATTCTCCGCCTTACCTAACTCTGGCAATAGCGAGGCAGCCAATGACCAGAGAAAAACTTGCGATGAGATCTCATGATGGATCAAAGGTGAATCACAGCCGCTTCCTCTTTTCCCTTTTCATTTCTCTTTTGTTTATTGTTTTTTCTCTTCACATCAATTTTGTTGTTACATTCATTTGATATTCCCTGCTTTTCTTTGTATTCTTTCCAGGTCTCCTGTAATCAATGTAGAATCTAGTTTGGGAAGGGCATTGCTGGATTATTTGAAATGGTAAGATGATGCTATGTGCAGTAGTGTTTTAATATAGCTTATAAGAGATTTGTAAAGCAATTTTGATAGCTCACATATGAAAATGTCTTACTGGTACAAATACTGTGTTTAAGCGGTCCTGCTGAGTTGTCTGTGGGATTGTGGCCTGTTGGTTACAATGGGGGGCTCCTGTGGAGATAGGCACGGTTCGAATCCCCCCTTGGGAACTTAGTTCCTAACCCGGTGGAAAGGACATCAAAAAAAAAAAAAGCGGTCATGCTGAGTTATTTTTCTCTGCCTTACCAACCTCTTACCAACTTCTGACAATAGCGATGCAGCCAATGCAGTCATTTGTTAGTGGTGGAAAGAGAGGACCATACAAAAGCTTGTGATTAGATCATCTCATGATGTATCAAAGGTGAACCGTGAATCATTTCCTCTTTCGTTCCTTTTTTTGTTTATTGTGCTTTCTCTTCACATCATCTTCGTTGTCGACTTCGTTCTAGTTTGGGAAGCACATTGCTGGATTATTTGAGATTGTAAGATGATGCTTCAATAGTGTTTTAATAGTTTGAACCCCCGAAATATTGGGATAAAGACTTTATTTTTGTTATTGTATTAAGAAATTTTACAAGCAATTTGTATAGCTCTGATATGGAAATGTCTTTTGTGATACAAATAACGTGTCTATGCGGTCGTGCTGAGTTATTTTTTACCTTTTGTATTTTACTGGCAACTTGTTTCTAGATTTTTGGTGACTGAAACTTCTGCTATATTATTTATCCTTGATGAGAGAAAATACAATGGATTGTTCAAAATAATAGGTATGTATATATTTATTTCATGTACTTGTGTACTTCCAAACCATGACATCCCCTCTGCACATTGCCCTGCCCCCTCTGCACCACCTCTCCCCTGCACCCTGACGGCTGCATTAAGGGTGGAGGGCAGGCTGGGACAATTAGCATTTTTTCAACTTTTTTGTATAAAACTTCAAATGTATATTAATTAGTTTATTGTCTTCTACTCAAGGTAGGGGTTCGATGGTCATTTGCACCTTGAACTAACAGTTTTTGAAGAAATTACAATCGTAGGAACTAAGAGTCTTTTTTGAATGGCTTGCAAATTGCTTGATTTGTTGCATGACGATTTTTTTTTTCCGTTTCTCTTTTCTTTGTTCTTAAGAAAGTTGCAGTAGGAAAACGACAAATATTGAAATGAAATGGTTTCAAAATTTTGAATGTGACGTGTGGATGTTTCTTCTTTACCTTTCTTATTTATGGTGGGATAAAGTAATTATTTATGGATGTTTCTTCTGCACCACCTCTCCCCTTACCGCAACTCTTGATTGTTAATGTAGCGGTAAGGATTTCAACATAATATCAGATAAACCTAGGTTCAATCTCTCTATTGTACACTTTACAAAAAAAAAAAATTTGTTTTATAAATCCAGCTCTTAACCCTTAAAGTAGGTATTTGGTCTGCCGAGGACGTGCTAGAATAATATAAGCCTCTCACCAATTTTTTGATGTTTTGGTGTACTGGCAGTGAAGTAAGGAGTTTTGGTGATGTGGTAGGAACTTAAATTTTCAGTCTGTAATTAGCCCTTGGTCTCTCCTACATTGATATATGTACCATTTAATGGTTATATGCTTCTAGATGCTAAAAAAAAAAATTTACTCAAAACTTATTTATTTTTATTGTGTATTGATCATCGTATGTGTATCCAAATGAGTTTGTAAGCCTGTTATTGATGACCACATTTCAATTTAAAATATTGACAGTTTTGCCTTCTCATTGCAGTGGCACTATGAAATTGACTGCAGGACCAAATGTGTTTCTTACTGGCAGTGAACAGCCAATGGAGTAAAGCTAACAAGAAAATTTGGCCTGCCGAAGTTATCATTAGCTTAATGTCTTTCATTCTCAACGTCTATGTGATTGTTGGGTTGATGATCCTTGTGAATGATCACTGAATTGGAAAACTTGTAAAGGTGGTGTATGTTTATTAACTTTTCTTTACGAATGTGAACCATGTAACATTATAATGATTATCTGGTGATAGCATGCAACCAAGCTATAAAGTGAGAACTCTTTTCTTTCTGACCATCTTCTGGTGATTCATATTTATTATGTTTGGTTATATTAGTAGGTTGTGACCTGAATCAAGAGCGATTGGAATAAAATGGGATGGAATAATGTTGTTGTAATTGGGGTGTGGGCAAGAAAGTCGTGGTACTTAGAAAGTATGAAGCAACATTTCTTGCACCAATATTGAGGTGAGCTGAACTTCGTGTGTTCCAAGTTCAGCTTATTTAGGTTTTGTCCTGATCAAGTGGAGCTCGAGCTTGAAAAAGGATGTTCTGAGTTCGGCTTGTTTTGCTCGCGAGTCGAGTTCGAGTCGTTTCATCAAAGAAATATAAGACAGGTAGCTTAATTTGCATTAGAAGAAACAGAAAAAAGAAGAAGGAAGGAACTCACCAAGAAGAAATAGGAAGAAAAATAGACATTTGATGTTCCAAGAGAATGAGTAGGAAAGAGTTAGATGTGTAAAAGATTAGGGTTAGGTGAAGGTCAACTCATTTTGGAATAAGGGTGCAATTCGGACGGGTTGGGTCGGATTTGAGCTCAATCTGAGTCCAACCCGATGAATCATAAGCCTAATTCGAGCCCAACCCGACCCCAGGTTCAACATATGAAGCCCAAGTCCGACCCACGTTCCTCGGGTTGGGCTCGGTTCGGGTCAGGTCTATTAGATTTATCGGACTCTAATATAATATGATATTTGAAACAATTTTAAACATGATTAATATTAAACCTGTAACAAATAGCAATGAAGTTTCAATCATTACAAAATATAAACTGAAATGTGATTAAGGATAAAGAGTTGAAGAGTTTTGATGGAGAAATTTAGGTTTTAAACTTTTTATTTAAGAAGTATGAAACATTATATATAAATTATATGCATGTCGGGGTTCGGATTCTTCGGATAATCTGACATATGAACTCGAGCCTAACCCGAATTTGATCGGGTTCAAATATTTTACCCCGAACCCAAGTCCGAATCTGAGTATCTTTAACCATAATCCAACCCATTAACATATTTACTCGATCGAGCTCGAGTTTAGTCCGTCCGAGTTGCATCCCTATTTTGGACCAAAGGCATAAATGTATCGTGGGCTTTGACCCATGAGAAATCAGTTCAAAATGTATTTGACTTAGAACTTTTTGAACTATACCAAGTCAAACCATATCCAGTCATAATCCAGTCGAAGTAAAATACATTTTGGGTTTATTGAGTTAAGTTTATTCACGAGCTCTCGAGCGGGCCATTATGGAAACCAAGTTGAGTGGAGTCGAGCTTGCGAGCTATCACTCCTTGTAAACCCCCTTTAATTTATTTTGTTATATATATTTAAATAAATTAAAAATATATATATATAAACCTTAAACAACTAAGCTAAAACCTTAGTAAGGGCTTGTTTGGTAACGGTCACCGGTTTGGGGGTATTTTTGAACCAACCGTTTATGAAGTATTTTAAACACTTATGTTTGTTAATTTTTTTGAGATACTGATTTTGGTCGGCTCAAAAACCTTCTAAAATCGATATAATGTAATTTTAGACGTCTTTATAAACACTCAAAATCAATAGTTTTGAGGGATTTTATTATTTTATTATATTTATATCCTCACAAAAAATATATAATTATAACTATTAATACTTTACCATATTTTTTCTTTCTCATCCGTGTTTATCTTCTACTTCTTCCAAATTACGATTACTATTTTCGATAAGTTCTTAAATTCTTTCTTTGCTACTTTCATTTAGGTGTTTCTATTATTTCATGTGTTTGTGTTTCTATTATTTTGATCAAATATAAACTTCTACTTCTTTCAAACTTTTCTCCTACTTTCATCCAGACGTTTCTATTATTTCATAAATTTTCATTATTTCATTATTTCATGAGTTTATATTATTTTGTTTATATATTGGCATATAGGTAAATTTATTAGTGTAAATTTTTTTTGAACCGTTCGTTAATGAATTACCAAGCATAAGTTGAGCTGGTTTAAAAATCGTTACTTAAAATCATTCAAAATCGGACCCCTCATAACCGTTCATAACTCCTACAATTGCCAAGCAGACCATAAGAGAAATTTATTTATATAACTAAACTAATTAATAAAATCTGATTAAAAACTGAACTAAATAAATCCTAGTGAACAGTAGACTAGCTAGTCCAATTTAGTTTGAATTCTATTTGGATTCAGAAATGGACCAACCCTTTCCATTACATTAGGGGTGAGCATTATTCGGTTTTGGACCGAAAACCCAATCGAACCGAAAAAAGTTCGGTTCGGTTTTAAAAAAATTCGGTTCATTTTCGATTTTGAAAATATTAAAAAAATTTATTCGCTTTAGGTTTTGGGTTTCAGTTTCGGTCGAAAACCGAATAAAAAAAATTAGTTTATATATATATATATATATATATATATATATATATATATATATATATATATATATAGAGAGAGAGAGAGAGAGAGAGAGAGAGAGAGAGAGAGGAGGGATCAGATTCACCCTCTCTTTTATCCGCCCCATTATCATCCCAATTTTATCGGTTGGATTAGATTTAAACAACGACTCAAATTAAATATCTATGAACAAGATACAAAGAGAGAAAAAATATCCTTTATATATAAATAAGAGATAGTAATGAGAGAGACAAAAAAAAAAAATCTAAATCGCTCCTTATACGGGGTAGTATTTACGGAAAAGTTACGGTACTATTTCTTCCAAATTTTTTTCTCTTTAAAAAAAAAATCTAAATCTCTCAAAATAAATCTATCTCTATTTTAAAACATATCAAAATAGAGATATATTTAAAAAAAAAAATCTTTTATATCGATTTTTTAATTTTAATTTTAATTTTAATTTTAATTTTAATTTTAATTTTAATTTTAATTTTAATTTTAATTTTAATTTTAATTTTTTAATGTTAATATTAATTTTAATTTTACTATTAATATTAATTTTAAATTTAAATTTTAATGCTAGTATTAAAAAATATAACATTAAAATTAAAATTAACATTAAAATCAATTCTAAAATTAACATTAAAATTAATATTATTATTAAAATTAGTTTATTATGTTAAGTAATTATTTACAATTTTTCTTTTAATGAATTATTGGTTTTACTAAATCATGCTAATTTTATAAATAAAAATAAACTAGCTTATATATATATATATATATATATATATATATATATATATATATATATATATATATATTTCAGTTTAGCCCTTGAAGAAATATTATAAATATAAAATTTTCGTGTCAAGTGTCTCACCCATTTTAAACGGCTGTTGATAAGGGCACTACATAGTTTACTTGGGGCTAACCCATTGAAAATTTTGTAAAAATTACAAGTTTGCCACTCATCAAAGTTACTTAGGGCTAGCCCACACTAATATATATAAGTAAAAATCATTTCTCTTCTTTGTTTTTCACCCTCACACGAAGAAATCTCTCATTCTCCCAAGTCAAAAAATCTAAACCTAACTTTTGAATTTGATAGTTGTAGTCCCAAGTGGAAGAAAATTTTGCTTTGGTGATTGTCCAACGAATATTCTTCCGGTATGTCTTCGACAACATACGATGAATAAGTTTTGTGATTGTCACAAAAATATTTATTTTTATTTGACTATTGTAGGAGCGATGCATAAAATTATGTTCGATGAAGAAGTCGGATCATGCAATCCATTAAATATGCACTCCGGTCCTTCCGAAGAATATGTCGGTTGTTCCGAAGCACGTACGGTACATAAAATGACAACCCTAATTCGACAGTCATCGTGTAAGGACTGTATAAAATTTGACAGTCCTATATAAATATAGGACTGTCAATAATTCGACAGTCCTATATAAATATATGACTGTCATAATTTTGACAGTCCTATATACTAAGTGGACTGTCAAAATAGTGACAGTCCTGAATCTTAAAGACTGTAAATTATTTGAACTGTCAATTATTTGAAGTTATTAAATTTTAGATTATTTTATATTGGTTATAGGACCAAGCTCGTACAGATATTGTGGTACATCCTGCTATTGGGGTTGATGTGGAGGATATATTCTCAACGGATATTCAATTTGCATCCCAGGAAGAAGCATTAGATTGGTGCAGAGAAGTTGGAAGACGACATAATATAGTCATTGTTATTGCAAGATCCATCAGATCTCGGTCGGACCAAAAATATGTAGAGCTGGGCTGCGAAAGAGGAGGTGTGTTCAGGGAGCATCATAAAAAAAAGGGTGTTCTTGAAAAAAAAATCCCCAAGAAAAACGTCGGGACGAGAGGTTGTCCATTTAAGTTGTTGATTGTAAAAGTAGAAGATGTGAAGTGGCTAATCGAAGTTAAGAATGGAATACACAATCATTTTATTCCAGAGACACTTACGGGTCATGCCTACGTTGCACGGTTGAAGGAGGATGAGAAAAAGTTGGTTGAAGAAACGTTCCTTTCCGGAGTTGCACCGAAACAAATTTATTCTACCGTGCGACAAAAAGAAGATGGAAAGAAGTCAACCATGAGGACGATCTATAATAGTTTGACGAGAGCAAAATATAATAGTATGAAAGGAAGAATGACGATGTAGCAAGTATTGAAGTTGCTTGGGGAGCATCACTACGTGGAGTACCATTGTCACGCCCCAGTCCCAAAATATCGAGGGACTAGACACGTGGCAATGGCCAGCAGCACACACCGATAGGCAAACCCAATTTAATGGACCCATCAGAATGTACTTAAGCTGTAGTACAACAATAGGGGTCTAAATATACTAATCTCATCCACAGATAAGAACATAGCAATATCAGAATCAATAAGCAAGATCAATCACAATAAAACATAAACTCGGAAAATAACCCGATAATGAGTCTGATACAACTGGCAAGATACAAGAATAAAGATAACCACGGCAAATACTGAGTATGGAAACAGTATATACTCAGAAGATACCCTCACAGGGATCACTCGTATACTGGATCGGGTACTGCTCCAATGCCTGCTCATGCTAATGCTCCTGTCCCGTATACCTCGGGGTCGATCTCGTCTGCTAATCCTGGGGACATAATCCGGATCCAGGTCCTCAGGGGACATAGCAAGGTACAAAATAACTCAAGCCATAAATAATACAGTGCAGCAATAAATGAAACAATAGGGTAAACTATATAACCAGCTAAGTGAAATGCAAGATGAGAGCATCACGAGAACTCAGGCTGAAACTACTACAAGCTCTGTGTCGGGGAACCGGTAGCAGTGATATCATGTGGTTTGTCTAGCTCAGAGAGAGACTAAGACGTCGGCATAATATAATCAACCTGTAGCCTGTGTGTCTCTCCCCACCCAATGTAATCATACGTCTCATATCCATGCCACACAGGATCATAACTAATGCATCAAGTCATAAATATCTAAGTAAAAGAATATGTCATGAAACTTGTAACCTATACAGAATCACCATGAATTTCTCAGGACGATTCTGTCTCATAAATAGTGTCAGGTGTCCTGGGTATAACGTACTTGATAAGGCAAGTACGAGAATGTAAAGGGTCACGATATCCATCTCTAGGTGACGTTACACAACTCCGCGTACGGTGTTGGCACCCGACTATTAATCGGACGCTAAGTAAAGTCACACGGTCCTAGGTTAAGCATGTATAAGATATAAATAAATCAAGAAAATATGTAACAAGAACTGCAAGTTTTGGCAAGGTACACTTGCCTGGGGTTCTGGCTCCAACTGTAGCTCTGGTATCAGCGGGTTCTGCAAGGACTCCTCCGGTTGCTGAAATAGACATCACCATCAGATTCAGAAAATATCAAATAACTAGAAACGCCTATCCTTGAGTCCAATTTGGACACAGGACAAAAATGACAGTTTCTGGTCAAAGCGGGGTCCACATATGGGCCGCTTTGCACCGAAAAATATGTCAGAAGCAATGGTCTCCAAATTCATCCAACTTAGTGTCAACAAGTCAGAAACGATGATACGAACCCAACGGAACTTCCAGAATTGGATTCCGATGAGCCGATCTCAAAATCGCCCGCCAAGTAGAGTCGAGGGGCCCACGATACGTGATTTTGTCAACATTCTCAGAATCGAACCAAACTTGGGTCACAGGACCAGCGTATTGCTACGAGTCCGATGGCGTAAGTTTCGTCTCGATCCGACGTGTGTACACCAAGTTAAGGCGTGTTCCAGAATGGACGGATACGGAACGTTGTCGGCGGATACGCGTTGATTCCGGGGTGCACACACATCCAAATCAACTTCTGCGAAATCCCACACGTCCGTATCAACAGCGTGCACGTTTCAGTGAAGACCGCACGCGACCAAGTCGTCCCGTTTGGCGGGGCGTACTCAGTTCCGGGGTAAAACAGGGCGTTGATTTTCCTATTTTTGGATTACGGTTCGTAACCACCACAGGACGCGATGCACCGAGCGGGTTGCACGGGCACCGAGGGGGTCACACAGCCTACGCGTCACAACTGACAGAACCGAAAACGGGTCAACGAGGAGAGAGAACGGGTTACCTGAACAGGGCTCCGTGAACCGAAGATTTCTCGTATCCGCGTGGCGACACGACACACCGACACGGCACAATGTCCTTTGTCCGGCTAGGGTTCCGACGGCTGCTGGCCGGAGCTCGCCGGGGCTGCACGGCTGCGAAGGAGCTTCTCTGGGCGGAGGTCCTCAGCTGGAGGCGGCGGAGCTCAGGCGGCGAGGTCGTCGGCTGCAGCTGCGAGGGACGAGGCAGGGGAGACGCCAGAGCTCGGGTCGAGCGGCCGGGGCTGCGCTAGGCTTGGGGTGGCTAGGGCAATACTGCGACGGAGCGGAGCAGAGGAGGGAGGCGGCAATGAGGGGGCACGACGAGGTGGGGGTTGGCGTCGAGGCGGCCAGGGCTCGACGGGACGACGGAGCGAGGGTTCGTCGGGGACGACGACGGAGCAGAGCGGAGCTGAGACGGGAGAGGGTGGTGGTGAGACGGCGGGGAGAGGGTTTTTATAGAGGCGGAGAGGGAGGCGGAGCGGTGGCGGTTGCTGGCAGGGGAGGCGGAGCGACGGACGTTGCGGGGGAGCCGGAGAGGCGGGAGGCGAGGCGCCACGACGTGTTGGCCGACAGAGGGAAGACGAAAGGATTCGTCGGGAAAGAGAAAAGGTTAGGCGGGTCGGGTCGGGTCAGGTCGGGTCGGGCGAAGGATGGGATCCGACCCGATCCGCTAAAGCAATGAATGCGGGTTCGGGATAGAGGGTTTCGGGTCGACGGGTTAGACCCGGATCCGACCCGCAGGGTTGGGTTCGGTTCAATTGAACCGGGTCCGGTCTGGTTCGGATTGGTTTGGTTCAGTTGAACCGGGTTTATTTCTAGGGTTTAATTCGGTTTATTATAAACTTAGTTTTTAGGTCTTTAAAAATGCTTCCGGAGTCCAATAAATTCTCGAAAAATTATCCTATGTCTAATTTTTTATTTTACACCAGAAAATATTATTTTTATAATAATTTAATACTATTTAACATTATTTAAAATTTATTTAATTACAAAATACCTTAGTTTTAAATACAAAAAATTTCCAGAAAATTCCAGAAAAATTATAAAAATCTATTTTAAAAATTCCTGAAAAATCAGGGGGTTTACAATCTACCCCCCTTAAGAGGATTGCGTCCTCGCAATCAAAGAATAACCGATCAACAGAGATGACACGGTTGCAAGCATTGATCGATGCACATAACTATCAAGAAGAATCAAGGTTGAGGGTTTTAAGAAGATCACATAGGAAAAAATTATTTTCCTAAGCATTAAAAGTTATGCAATCTCCCATATGAAGGAGATCTAGAAGACTATAATTTTAGAAAATTAGGTTATCATTTAAAAACATATTAGGTTATTAGCAAGTTCAAAATTACTAGGTTAAGGCTGAGGTCACGAACCAACAGGCACGAGCTAAAACAATACTAGAAACGATAGCTACGAATTACTTACGCGCATTAGCTACGCCATGAGTCTGCGCGTTCTCCAAGGTCATCGCCAGGGCTTGTCCGCGTCCTTGCAGTCGATTCCTCTGCGGTTGCTGGGCCTGCTGGAAGAGTGCTGATCTGCTTGATTGCTTTGAGATGATTATCCTCCACCAACTGGTGTCACTTCATCGTCGTAGGTGACAACTGCAACTTGTGGTGTTCCTGCGAGAGTCTCGTTGCTTGCTTGTGAATCCATTACTCTGCATCCAAAATAAACTATAAAAGGCGCACAGGGAAGTCAAGGCAGGATGCAATTCAAGGAATTAATTCAAATCCGATATAGATATCATGAACGATTCAAGCAAGTGGATGAGATCCTAATCCTAACTTATTACAGGCTTGCTCGGTCCCTGAGTTAAAACCGAAGCAATTTAGTCGGAGACCTGCATGGGCCACCACAAAAACCATGTCACACCCCAGTCCCAAAATATCGAGGGACTAGACACGTGGCAATGGCCAACAGCACACACCGATGGGCAAACCCAATTTAATGGACCCATCAGGATGTACTTAAGCTGTAGTACAACAATAGGGGTCTAAATATACTAATCTCATCCACATATATGAATATAGCAATATCAGAATCAATAAGCAAGATCAATCACAATAAAATATACACTCGAAAAATAATCCGATAATGAGTCTGATACAACTGGCAAGATACAAGAATAAAGATAACCACAGCAAATACTGAGTATGGAAACAGTATATACTCAGAAGGTACCCTCAGGGATCACTCGTCTACTGGATCTGGTACTGCTCCAATGCCTGCTCCTGCTAATGCTCCTGTCCCGTATACCTCGGGGTCGATCTCGTCTGCTAATCCTGGGGACATAATCCGGATCCAGGTCCTCAGGGGACATAGCAAGGTACAAAATAACTCAAGTCATAAATAATACAGTGCAGCAATAAATGAAATAATAGAGTAAACTATATAACCAGCTAAGTGAAATGCAAGATGAGAGCATCACGAGAACTCAGGCTGAAACCACTACAAGCTCTGTGTCGGGGAGCCGGTAGCAGTGATATCATGTGGTTTGTCTAGCTCAGAGAGAGACTAAGACGTCGGCATAATATAATCAACCTGTAGCCTGTGTGTCTCTCCCCATCCAATGTAATCATACGTCTCATGTCCATGCCACGCAGGATCATAACTAATGCATCAAGTCATAAATATCTAAGCAAAAGAATATGTCATGAAACTTGTAACCTATACAGAATCACTATGAATTTCTTAGGACGATTCCGTCTCATGAATAGTGTCAGGTGTCCTGGGTATAACGTACTTGATAAGGCAAGTACGAGAATGTAAAGGGTCACGATATCCATCTCTAGGTGACGTTACACAACTCCGCGTACGGTATTGGCACCCAACTATTAATCGGACGCTAAGTAAAGTCACACGGTCCTAGGTTAAGCATGTATAAGATATAAATAAATCAAGGAAATATGTAACAAGAACTGCAAGTTTTGGCAAGGTACACTTGCCTGGGATTTTGGCTCCAACTGTAGCTCTGGTATCAGCGGGTTCTGCAAGGACTCCTCCGGTTGCTGAAATAGACATCACCATCAGATTCAGAAAATATCAAATAACTAAAAATGCCTGTCCTTGAGTCCAATTTGGACACAGGGCAAAAATGACAGTTTCTGGTCAAAGCGGGGTCCACATGTGGGCCGCTTTGCATCGAAAAATGTGTCAGAAGCAATGGTCTCCAAATTCGTCCAACTTAGTGTCAACAAGTCAGGAACGATGATACGAACCCAACGGAACTTCCAGAATTGGATTCCGATGAGCCGATCTCAAAATCGTCCGTCAAGTGGAGCCGAGGGGGCCACGATACGCGATTTTGTCAACGTTCTCAGAATCGAACCAAACTTGGGTCACAGGACCAGCGTATTGCTTCGAGTCCGATGGCGCAAGTTTTGTCTCAATCCGACATGTGTACACCAAGTTACGGCATATTCCAGAATGGACAGTTACGAGACGTTGTCGGCGGATACGCATTAATTTCGGTGTGCACGCACATCCAAATCAACTTCTGCGAAATCCTGCACGTCCGTATCAATAGCGCGCACGTTTCGGTGAAGACCGCACGTGACCAAGTCGTCCCGTTTGGCGGGGCGTACTCAGTTCCGGGGTAAAACAGGGCATTGATTTTCCTATTTTTGGATCGCGGTTCGCGACCACCACAGGACGCGATGCACCGAGCGGGTTGTACGGGCACCGAGGGGGTCACATAGCCTACGCGTCACAACTGACGGAACCGAAAACGGGTCAACAAGGAGAGAGAACGGGTTACCTGAACAGGGCTCCGTGAACCAAAGATTTCTCGTGTCCGCATGGCGACACGACACACCAATACGGCACAGTGTCATGTGTCCGACTAGGGTTCTAGCGGCTGCTGGCCGGAGCTTGCCGGGGCTGCACGGCTGCGAAGGAGCTCCTCTGGGCGGAGGTCCTCAGCTGGAGGCTGCGGAGCTCAGGTGGCGAGGTTGTCGGCTGCTGCGGCGAGGGACGAGGCAGGGGAGACGCCGGGGCTCTGGTCGAGCGGCTGGGGCTGCGCTGGGCTCGGGGTGGCTAGGGCACTGCTGCGGCGGAGCGGAGCAGAGGAGGGAGGCGGCGCTGAGGGGGCACGGCGAGGTGGGGGTTGCCGTCGAGGCGGCCGGGGCTCGACGGGACGACGGAGCGGGGGTTCGTCGGGGACGACGACGGAGCAGGGCGGAGCTGAGACGGGAGAGGGTGGTGGTGAGACGGCGGGGAGATGGTTTTTATAGATGCGGAGAGGGAGGCGGAGCGGTGGCGGTTGCTGGCAGGGGAGGCGGAGCGGCGGGAGTTTCGGGGGAGCCGGAGCGACGGGAGGCGAGGCGCCACGGCGGGTCGGCCGGCGGAGGGAAGACGAAAGGATTCGTCGGGAAAGAGAAAAGGTTAGGCGGGTCGGGTCGGGTCGGGTCGGGCGGAGGATGGGATCCGACCCGATCCGCTAAAGCAATGAATGCGGGTTCGGGTTAGAGGGTTTCGGGTTGACGGGTTAGACCCGGATCTGACCCGCAGGGTTGGATTCGGTTCAATTGAACCGGGTCCGGTCTGGTTCGGATTGGTTTGGTTCAGTTGAACCGGGTTTATTTCTAGGGTTTAATTCGGTTTATTATAAACTTAGTTTTTAGGTCTTTAAAAATGCTTCCGGGGTCCAATAAATTCCCGAAAAATTATCCTATGTCTAATTTTTTATTTTACACCAGAAAATATTATTTTTATAATAATTTAATACTATTTAACATCATTTAAAAATTATTTAATTACAAAATACCTTAGTTTTAATTACAAAAAATTCCAGAAAATTCCAGAAAAATTATAAAAATCTATTTTAAAAATTCCTAAAAAATCAGGGGGTTTACAACCATTGAAGACATCCACAAATTGATGAACTCCTTTCATTATTTTGTGCTCATCCTGATTGCACACACTTGGCTCGGTCCTTCGCAGTCGTGTTGGCCCTTGATTGTACATATAAGACCAACAAGTTCAAGATACCTCTTTTTTACGTTGTTGGGTTTACGTCTACGGAAAAAAATATTTTCAGTCACTTTTTGTTTTATGAAGAGTGAGACAGTAGAGGATTACACTTGGGCATTGAGGAAACTACAATCCCTTTACACAAGATACAAAGAGCCCTAAGTTTTTGTTACCGACAGAGAATATGCGCTAATAATTGCTATAGATATTTTATTTCCTCATATGCATAGACTACTATGCACTTGGCATATAAATCGAAATATCCAAACTCAATGCAAGAAGAAATTTGAAAATATGGACGGTAAAATCGACATGCTTCGCTTCGAAGAATTCTACAGTGATTGGAGTCTTGTATGGCGAGCAAGTACTACAGACAGCTACGACACAACATGGTACATGTTCAAACAAAAGTGGGAGACGAGTAACCCGATATGCATATCTTATATCAAAGATACTTGGCTAGAACCACATAAAGAATAATTCGTCTTAGCATGGACAAACATGGTGAAGCATTATGGCACAATCACTACGAACCAGGTCGAAAGATCATACTCAAGTTTAAAAAGATATCTACGGTCATCGGTCGATAATTTTATCTCTGTTTGGCAATCGATTCATTTGATAATTATTTCCACGGTGAACGAGATTGTAGCATCATTTGAGATGAGCCTCAATATTGTAAAGCATGAATACAAGCATGAATACCTCTTGGATGGTTTAATCCTTGTAGTATCTCACAAGGCCTTGGGCTTATTGTTTGAGGAGATTGGTAGGTCAAAGTCGGTTGGTTATGATCCCGAGATTTGTGGTTGTTCATATCGACATTCACTCGGCCTTTCTTGCGCACATGAGATTAACGAATATCGTCGTCAATCTATACCTATTCCAATAGATGTAGTTGATCAACGTTGGAGACAGCTGTCGATAATGCCGATAGTGGAAGTTCACGATAATTTTTTCTTTGCCACAAGTGAAACTCCTGCACGCAAGGTGGTGTGTCGCATCGAAATCGGAGAGAAGATCCATTGAGGTTAAAATCCAAGAAATTGTAGTCCCGGCAACAACTCGATTGCAAGAGCCATCTGTTGTTCGAACTCCTAAGGGAAGACCACACTCAAGAATGAGTAGAGCAAAAAAGAAGAAGATTGAGTCAACTAAAAGAGATCCATCCTTATTTGAACATATTGAACGCAATTTAGAGCAAGTTGAGGCAAAGTCGGTTATCGAAAGTGTGGTATTTTCGCAGAAAAAGAGTAAGCTTACTATTCGAAGGGGGAAGAAACAGAAAACAAACGATGCAGTCACGACGGAGGATTTAAATAACTTCTCTGATTCATATAGTCTATACATTCTAAATTTTCTACCTGAGATACGAGATTTTATTTGGTCTATTGTTGATGTTCCTAAGGATGGCCATTGTAGATATAATGCACTAGCAAGACATCTAGGCTATTCAGTTGAAGCAGGATGGAGACAGGTTAGGGAAGAGCTGTACTAGGAGTTGGAGTCTCGTCTACCCTTCTATAGGAAGATACTCGACGAAGAAATTGTTGGAGATTTGTTGGCAAGCATACCTTGTACGGAAATAGTTACCGGACCAGACCATTACATGGATGTCCCGCCTACTGCATACGTATTCTCTAATAGGTAAGATACCTATTGTAATTATCTCACAAGGCATTAACAATATTTTCTTTCCAATGTGCGCTCCCCCGGTCGAACACAAATATCCAATCTATGTTCGATAGGGCTTGTCGGACAACACTTTGTCATCCCAAGGTTGATCGGTCATTCTCCTATTCCTCCACCTTCTATGCTATCATATAAATACGCACCAGAGGAAGCGATCGCATGGACGACACCCTACACGGATGCAATTGCTGGATATAAGAAGATGATAAAGATGGAGGATCCAAAAATCTTGCCGAAGGACTACTTTGATATTATAATCGATTGATTCATCTTATACTGTATGTTGTGCAATGAGCCATGTATGTTGAACTGTATATTGAACTGTATGTTATGCAATGAGCAATATATGTTGAACTGTATATTTGTGCAATGAGCCATGTATGTTGAACTGTATATTGAACTGTATGTTATGCAATGAAAGAAATCTGTATAAAATTGGAACTGTATATTGAACTGTATGTTGTGCAATGAGTCAAAATATGTATAAAACTAGGATTGTCACAATCTGGACAGTCCCACAAGCACACTAGACTGTCATAATTTTGACAGTCCTAGTTTTAACCCACTGTGATATATATAAGACTAGGACTGTCAAAATTTGGACAGTCCCAAAAGCTAAGTGGACTGTCAAAATTATGTCAGTCCTAGTTTTAACCCACTGTCTGTACATTTATATACTGTGAAACTAGGACTGTCAATATTTGGACAGTCCAATCAGCCATAAGGACTGTCAAAATTTTGACAGTCCCAGGACTGTCAAAATTTTGGCAGTCCTAATTTTAACCCATTGTCTGCAAATTTATATGTAAAATTATGACTGTCAAAATTTTGACAGTCCAACAAGCTAAGAGGACTGCCAAAATTATGACAGTCCTAATTTTAACCAACTGTCTATTATATATAAAACTAGGACTGTCAGGATTTTGACAGTCCCACAAGCTATGAGGACTGTCAAAATTCCCACAGTCCTAATTTGAACCCACTAAAATTTTATATAAAACTAGGACTGTCAATTTTTTTACAATCCTGATAGCTTTCAGGACTGTCCAAAATTTGGCAGTCCAAGTTTTTAGCCACTGCCTATGCACATTTAACAACTGTATGTAGCAAACTTAAAACACAAATTGTAGCAAATTGTAGCAACTTAAAACATAACCAATCAAAATATTTCAACAATACATAACCACTCAAAATTTTCAAACTGTAAAGTTGTACATGTCTCAAAACACAAATTTTAGCAAAGTTATAAAAATCTTGAAACATGGCCTAAACTTCATGCCGTCTCTTTGTACGTTGCTCTCTATTTTTCAAGAAAAAAATCTTCAGCGTTGTCGATTTGTTGTAGCTCGTCATTGATGGCCATATAATTCGTACCCTGGCAACTTATGAGGCTTCTTCCCAACTTTTTTACTTTCCTAGCCTATTCATGAGAATAAAAAAAATGTTAGGTTATAAACATTTACACATATCAAACTGAAAGTGAAGAAGTTGGCTCACCATCTTGACCAATGCAGTATACAAGACAGATTTGGCGGGGAGATCTGATGGTACACGTACAATATCGCCTCTGCGTTTGAACAACGTAGGTAGTCTGACACCAGCGTAGTAAGTGAGGTAGTCGTTGCTACAATCCATCATATTTACTGCTGGTTGCCGTTCGGTTTCTCTAATAACGTGATGTTGCCACTCAGTGAAGAAGTCCGAGACCCAGTTGAACGCCGCAGGAATATAGTTTAGCGGTTTTGTACCTCGCGGAGCAGTTATCATTTTTAATGTGCGCTTCGGGACTGTTTGTACGTAGCCAAACTGACGGAGCACTCTATCAGGCATATAAGCCTCCTCGATTTCATGATAATTTATCAGACCGTGATATAAAGCGACTGGTTGCAATGGACGACTATTCTGTCACAAATCATGATATGGATCCCAAACAATCTATAACACGTAAAATTTGGCAAAACGTCATTTAGCATAACGTAATTTAGTAAATTATTACCAAACATTAAAAAAATTAGGTCTCAATTCACCTCTTCTATCGTCATATCTTCGAGTGCATTCCGTAGGGCGGCTAATGTGTATGGATGTTTAGCATCTCTCTTAGTTGGCTTCTATCTGCACATTCTATGAAGGTGCTCGTCATACCCTCGGTTAAGTTTAACCCACTGCAGGGTTGGAAATTGCTCGTATATCCATGCCTTCACGTAACCAAGTTAAAAAAATATTAGTCCAAATTAACAACACAATTTTTAATTATGTATACAAGTTGACAAAGATATATCTATACATGGAGTAGAGTCTGGCATCCGAATATTGTCTTCGAACCGATGCAGGATGTCGCACCAAGCTTGCGGTAAAGGTATGCTAGTATATCGCTTCCCCAAGATATTTCTTCCACCGTGTCTATGGCGTCCAAATTCAGAAGATATTTGGCATGTATGGACATTCCAGACTTATCCATAATGCCGACAGACCCTAAGATGAACTGCATATATCCACGGGCCACATTATCGCTGTTATCCACTTCGGGTCCAGATCAGTGAATGTCTTCTCCAAATATTTTAAAGGAAGTTCGTACTACTTCTTGAATTCTCGAAGGGTGGTAAAACTAGTGGCATCAACTCCCAGATACCCTGATACATAATCCACGATATGGTCGTAAAAGTTGATGCTCGATTCATCAAAAGTATGATTCATAATGACTCGACCATCAACCCTAAGTCCCAATATATGATGGACGTCATCAAGGGTAATCGTCAACTCCCCGTTTGGTAGATGGAAAGTGTTGGTTTCTGGATGACATCGTTCTACAAATGCTGATATCAGTGCATTATCCACCGTCGTATATGAGTAGTTACCCAAATATTGTAAACCGGTGAAAATGATTTTAGCCTTCACATCGTCTCCCAATAATTCAAACCTCCATGTATTGCATTTTTTGTCGTGGTTGATCACCGTTAATATACGAAAACTCTCCTGAAAAGTAAACAATTGGATGAACTTATACCTATATATAAAATGTACTTATCTATAAATAATTGGATTAACTTGTTTGTGGTGGAAAACGAAAGAATGAAGATGTATTCAAGATGGGGTTTACACGAAACCCGCTTTCTTTGGTTTACAAACAAACTTGTACAATTTGATCCTATACGAGAATGTGGGAGTACAATTTATTTAATCTGGGTAAATATTGCTATAGGTGTCTGATCTGCAGTCGATCACTTTAGCACTTGGATTACACGATGATGAAGAAGTGCCGTAGAAGACAGGAAGCTGCTTCGAAGGTTGCAAAAGAGGGTGGATGTACGATGCCAAAGTCGTCGATCCCTACTCTTTGCCTGAGCTCCGGATTCTCTCTTTCTCTCTCTCTCTCTTGACCTCTGGTTCGATCTTTCTTGGAAGTTCGACCTTGGATCTGATATTGGTTTTCTTGACCAATTTTCCCACTTTGTTCCTCATTGATAGAGGTCTCTATTTATAAAGTTTTAGTGATAGTGACCACTCCGTTGGTGTAGAAACCGAGGAGTGGAAAGTATAGTACCCTTTTATACAACGGTTAAAATAACCAATGCCTGCGTATAGATGATCCTTTGAATGAGCGTGTGATGCGGGTTCAACTAAGGGACAAAACGCGTATAATCGCTACGAAGATCACGACGTAGAAGCCACGTAGGTAGGTATCCCTCGTGTAGAAGAGGTGGGCGTAGAAGCCAATGTCTGTCACCATGGCGTAGAAGCCAAGTAGGCATAGAAGCCGAAATAGGCGTAGAAGCCGAGTGGTCATAGAGGCCGAGTGGGCGTAGAAGCCAAATGGTCGTAGAGGCCGAGTGGGCGAAGAAGCCAAGTGAGCACAGGAATTGAATGGGCGTAGAAGCCGCTGCGCACCGTGCCAGAGTGCTGATGTGGACGTCTTAGCCGAAATTACGGCTTTTGAAGAAATAATCAAATCTCTTGCATTAAATGCAGAGATTTGCCACCATCCTGTGCATTAAATATGGAGACATGTTTTTGAAGGTTTGTAGCCCTTCTGCGCATCAGTCACAGAGACGTGTCTTGAGAAACTGTCACCGCTCTGTGCTCTAGACGTAGGGACGTGCCTCGAGCAACTGTCATCGCTCTGCGCATTGGTCGTAGAGACGTGCCTCGAGAAACTGTCACCGCTCTATGCTCTAGACGTAGGGACGTGCCTCGAGCAACTGTCATCGCTCTGCACATTGGTCGTAGAGACGTGCCTCGAGCCCCGTATGGAGTGCAGCTTTTGATGTGACAGGCGGTTTGTCTACTACGGAGCGTAAACAGCTCATGTCTGCCTATGTAAAATAAGGCAGCGTATCCCTTCGTGCACGTAAAAGTAGTTTACGCAAAGAAGATGGCGGTAAATGACAGCCTGGGTCGCAGTACCGTACCATCATTATAGCTGTCGTCTGGGTAGTCGAGCAGTATTCCTGGGTAGTCGAACAGTATCCCTTTGTCAGAAGTCCAGACGTCAGGTTCATTACAGGATCTGACAGGTTCACTTCGGGGAATACGAAGCGTCTCTCGTACACTTCAATGATGCGTTGTAAGAGAATGGGTTTCACGCCCAGGAGTCGATGAAGTGCCCTGTTTACGCTGAAGCAGTTTGGACGTACTGCCTTACATTGAGCTTATATTTCATGCTGTGTTTGGCAGAGAAAGCTCTGTTGCACGCTTGATGGCTCTGAAGGCCTCTGTTTACGCTGCTCTGCATCAATATGCCGCGTATAGCCATCCAGCGTATTTTTTATGCTTCTACAAGACCCCCTTCAAAGCTTTTAAATTCCTCAAAATTTGAAACGCTTTGAATGAAGCATGAACCGCTCCTCGTAACTCGAAACGTTTCTGAATGGAGCGTTGAAACGGTCGATGCTGACTTTATGGCGGATTTATTGGGAACCGGTGTGATCTCTTTTGCCTATAAAAAGGCTGGGGGGTTAACCCGTTCTCCCCACATTCCCATCACCACGCATAGATGATCGCCGGAGTTCGTCGGGTCGACCTGAGAAAGAAGGAGATCATGTTCTTCCAGCGTGTAAGGAGCCAAAAAAGACGGCATCTTTGAGCAAGTGTCCACTGCAACGATGGATCATGGAAGGATATCTTAGCCTCCCTTGCTCGGGATAATCAGCAACTTTATATGGCGGTTCTTCCAGGAGAAGGGAAGGGTCGTATTAGACCACACGGCTTGCAAGCGGTGTCTTCTCCTGTTACCTCCGGGGATGAGAGCAGCAACTAGCTCTGACCTCGGGCATTGAGTTGGGTGGAATATATCAACTCAATCTGTCACGACGCACGAAGCATGGGATCTGCATAATTTATGCAAGCCCCAACTCTGTATTCTCCTGCCGTTGATCATTGCCATGTCAGTCAGTTTGCTGGAACTGACTGACTGCTGGAGAAGATGGATGAAGAATTGTGCCCATGCGAGAACCTGTCAGAACAGCTTCTGGGCGATCTTCAGACGATGATGGGGAAATCCTTTGTAGATGGATTTTCCCTCAGATGTAATCACGAAAATGAAGAAAAACCCTTGTAGATTGGATTCCCTTCATATGTAATCATGACTTTAAATCTTTTAATAAAATCGTCTTGCTCCTTCATATGATCATCTTGCCATACGTTGCTGTGAAGTCTGAATATGTGTAGCTTCGACACGTCTGATTCTTTACGCTGACTCTGATAGAAAGAGTATTTAGGCCCTGTCCTGCATAGAAAGCCGTTTTAGAGTTCGAGTATTCGAACTGTTCTGTTGTCAGGAATGAGGAACCGCGTAGAATTCTGAGCTGTTGTTTTTCACTTCTGTGTAAACATAATTCTTGTTTCAGACTTCATCTTCAAGAATGACTTCTCAAAAAATTCCTTAGAACAGGGTCGAGAAATGGCTGTCAAACTGAGTTGCTATCTTGATAGATGAAATATTCGGACTGGAGTCTGGATGAACCTCCAGTTGACCCGAGAAGAGTAATTTCTCAATGTTTGAACTCTGTATGTTTCGGGTACTTAGGATATCTTGAGGTCAAGAAGGAGTATCTTCTGTGTGAACTCCTGTAATCGACCGCCTCGAGAACTGTTCGGATATGCGAAAAGTCAGAGATCCGTAGTGTAGATGAGCTAAAAATCCTGAGTTCGTAGCCCATTGAGTGTAGAAAGCCACCGAGCGTGAGATCATCGATTTGGTATCTGCTGAGCGTAAAGTCGTAGGTTTGTAGCCTCTCGAGCATAAAAGCTACCGAGCACAAAGGCATCCGGGCATAAAACCATAGACTTGCAGCTTGCGAGTGTAAAACCGTAGATCTGCAGCTGTCGAGCGTAGAAAGCTCCTTAGCATAGAACTGTAGATTTGTAGCCTGTGAATAAAAGAAATCTTTCGAGCGTAAGGTTGTGGATCCGTTGCCTCCGAGCGTAAACTAAACGCCACCGAGCGTGAGATCATCGATTTGGTATCTGCTGAGCGTAAAGTCGTAGGTTTGTAGCCTCTCGAGCATAAAAGCTACCGAGCACAAAGGCATCCGGGCATAAAACCATAGACTTGTAGCTTGCGAGCATAAAACCGTAGATCTGTTGCTGTCGAGCATAGAAAGCTCTTTAGCGTAGGAACCGCTGACCTGTTTTTGCACAAAAAACTCTTCGAATTTGCTGAATGTCCGCCTTCTCTGAATAATAGGCTGACGTAGGACCCAATCATAACCAAATATTAATTAGGAGATTTGGTTCGGGTTTCGAGGTGTCCGTCCGAGGATTCGAGGAGTCGACCCGAACTCTATATATATCCCAAGCTTTTGAGAGAGAAACTTTTCATCCGTCTTCTGTGAAAGAGAGTCCTCGACTGTTTGAGTTTTTCCCCTCGTTCTTTCTCCGGGCACTCCGAGTTTTCAGAAATGGCGCCGAAACAAATTCCCTCCACTAAGGGAAAGAGTATAGGTTCTTCTTCTCGTTCTTCTGCCCCAGCGAGAGAGTCTTCGGTCGGGCAAGGTGAACGTTCTTCTGAGCGAAGTATCCCGCCGACGAGTAGCGCACCCGGCCTTAGAGGTAGAGCCTTTGGGATGACAAAGAATGACGAAAAATCTTTCGTACACGTCGAACGTGACCGCGCTAGGTCGTCCTTTGTGCTGATAGCCTCTTTGAGGAAGATAACGCACTGAGACATTTTCATCTTTTACGTCCACATTTCTAATGTGCCAGCGTAAAAACTCCATGTTTTTGTAGTTTTGAGCGTAAAAGCTCTGACTGCCAAAAACTCGGTGTATACTATAAAATTTTTAGTTTTACGCTTGTGGATGGGACCTCCGGCGTAATAACTAGAATTTTTGCAGTCTGGCGTAAAGCACGGACTGTATACCGCCAATTACGCTTCTGGATGTGAGTTCCGGCATAAAATGACCAAATTTTGTACAGTCTTGGCGTAAAGCACAAACTGTTGTTTCTTGGTCTTTATGTTGCAAGATTTGAAATGACGTATTTTTCTTGCACTTTTGCAGTTAACTTGCATGAGTCTCCTCTGGCCGAGGTGATGGGTTCCGCTACCGGGATGCTGTACTCAAACTATCTGGAGGATCTGTCCCACGTGACATTTCTTATCTCTGGACCCCAGTATCCTGAAGGAAAGGAGATCTTGATATCGGCTCAGGGTGAGCGGACGTTGCTGAACATGATTAACGGAGAGCCCCTGACGTACATAGACGGGGACCAGTACATCAAGCTGGCTTTTCTTTTTGGGGACATAATTGACAAACAGTCCCAGACGAAGCCCAAGAGAGAACCCTGGGTTTTCCCTGCCGAGAGTGTGGTCTTGTATCTGCCAACGATGTCGAGAGATTATCCCATCTCGGCTTTCTCCCATGCGACACATTCCAGGAGGATGTCGTGGATGCTGACTCCCGATCTTCACGGCAAGCCGGGGAAGATCTTTCATCTGAAAGGAGCTGACCAGGGGTCGTTTGTCAGCCGCCCTTCCGGCGTTGTGATGCTGTTCAGGGGACTGTGCCCGGGCAACGTCCCGAGTGAAGACAATTCTGTGATCCAGCCGGTCCAGTTGCCGACTTTCTGCAACGACTTCATGGGGCGAGGGGGTGTATACCCCAAGGAGAATCCTCGGTACAATTGGTGGATCACCCCAACAAACCTCCGATGGGCTTGCCTAGTTGACTGGGCCTTGAAGCATTTTCGGAGAGAGCTAGAGGTCATCGGACTGTATGCTGCTGTGAGTGCGACAAGTATTGGGTTGCCTCCCAACCCTAACCTATTTTTGGCACTGATGGAGCGATACATTTCGCTCACCGGGACCTTTGCCACTCCACTGGGGGAGCTGGGGTTGGCCCTCCATGAGATGGCAGTGATCTCGAGACTGCCGATGGGGGATACCCCATATGAAGAGTATGTTCCCACCAACCGGGAGTTGGAGGACTCGGACCCTCGGGTTGTGGAGGTGTATCAGGAGCTGATGTGCCACTACTTCGCGTGCACTGCTTTTTATGATGAGCCTTCTGATTTGGCTCACACCACTAAGTGGATGTCCTACCTCTTCTTCCACCGGGCCAGGGCCGTCAAGTCGGAGAAAGTTTCGGGGGGCAAGAATGAGCCCGTGAACTGTTTGGGCGTGCTCAGTGCCCAGGTCGTCGAGGATCTTATGGAGGATGCTAAAGCTCCAGATCAGATTCTCGATGACGGGGTAGGAAAGTATCCTGAAGGCACTAAGGCCTACAGTTACTTGAGGCTCTACCGCAGGCCTCTGTCTAAGGAAGCCCGGCTGGCTGGCTTTCTCTCCATATGGCTGCGTCGAGTAGTGGTGCCTGGTATCGCGTCCGCGGACCGCATTCACCGGAACATCCTGTGGCCTGCCGTGCGTCTGGTGTTCGGGGCAAGACTGGGCTCGCTCCCTGCCATGGTGTGCCGTATACAGGCTGGCCTGAGAGCCATGACTGATGGACTGCTCGTCGATGAAGCTCGGCGTGATAGCTTTCCCCGGGTAGAGTTACCATACCTGTATTTGATGGGATGGTTAATTCTTCACAACCCCCTGGTGATGTCTCCCGGCCCTGGTAGTAGCTCGGGGGGTAGTTTCTTGCTGAACTACAAGGACTCTCCCTGGAACGTGAACACAGTTTTAGACTATCGTCTGGTGCTGAGCCTCGGTCATTGCTGGAAGCTCCTCTGCACTGTCCCCTCTGTACATCGCAATCAGTCGGGGATTAGGCTTGAGGATTTAGGTGGAGAGAAGACCAATCTTTCTCCGGAAGCTTTTAATTGGTTGGTCTGCATCAGACCCTCTCATTTGCTATACAGAAGTGAAGATCATTGTTTCTTCGAGCCCTACTTGCCCAGTCGGTTCGCCAGGCAGTTTGGGTACGATCAGCTGCACGTGGGCAATGCCGTCACCAGCTTCAGGTCCAGAGGCGGACTCATTGATGAAGCCAGAGGATGGCGGTATTTTATCATGGGTTGCACAGGAGCAATCTTTATCGTGCCGGTCGTCACACTCTCCACGGAGCTGCGCATCCTCCATTCTTATGCCCAGTTCTACGTGGCGATCAACACCTTCCATCGCGATTTTGATATACGTGGAAGCTTTATGGTGCCTTCTCCCAAGTCTGGGAAAAGAGTCGAAGTCCCCTCGGTTTCGTCTGACGAGGGTGAGGGGTCCGTCACTCCGGATGAGCCTCTAGTGTCGGTGCCGAGGTGTGAAGTGCCTCCTCCCGCGGGGGCTTTGGCAGTCTCTAGGAAGCGAAGGGCTCCTGCTTCGAAGCAGACTTCCCCTCGCAAGAGGAAGAAGAAGACGGTTGCTCGTTCTCTCCGGATTCCTGGTATTGAGGCTCATAGAGAGGAACCTGCTGTCTCCCCTGTTGGGGATGTCTCTTTGATTGGAGGTTCCTCCCCTTTCGGAAAGGGACCCTTAGTTTCGGCTGGCGATGCCGGAGAACTTCTGCCTGAGGCTGCCGTTGCTGCCACCGCCTCCGGTAGTAGAACAAAATCGCCTGCGTGGCCGAGGCAAATGAGAGAATCTTTTCCTGGACCAGCCACGGATGAAACTCCTGCCGCGTCCGTGAGCATGCCTAGCAAGATTCTGGCTGACGAGCCTCGACTGCGTCTTGGTGAAGGCTCGGTAGAGCACCTGGCGGTGTCGGTGGGCCCACCCCCTTCTCCAGGTATGACAGTTCGCATTGCGTCATTAAGCATGATTTAGCTACGTGGGCTGCAGATGCGACATATATACCGTTGGCTACGGGTAAATGTCATCATTATGTCTCCTCTTAGAAAGATTACCATCATATTGATATCAACTTTCTTGTCCTCTTCTCAGGGGACGGCGTCCACGGGGAGTATAGCGTTGAAGTGCCTTCTGGCTCTGCTCGGGCTCTTGGCGATGACACGGAGGCGCCCGACTTCGAGGAGGAAATATCTTCGGGGGGCCAACTCGCCCGGAGTGGTTTCGTCACCTCAAGAGGAGGACGAACCCGTTGTCGTGACCTCGTCTTTTGCGAGGATGCCGATGGCTTCGACCGTCGTTGTCGCACCTCCTTCGGTCGCACCACCCGTCGAGGCGGCGGCTGTGGCCACCTCGTCTGCAATCATTCCTGGAGGGGGACTCGCCAATATCGCGGCCACTCCTGGCGTCCAATCGAATCTAGTCGCGCTGACTGAGCAATACACCAGCCTCTTTTACACCAGTTTAAAAACGCTGATATCAATGGTGTTGGCGAAGAACCTAGACTTTGAGCGTCTGAAAAAGGCTTCTCAGTTTCCGATCGGGGCGGTCAGGGAGTTCGGTGATTCTGGGGTAGCTAACGCCCTGGAGGCGATGGTTAATGGTTTGGAGCAACCTATTAACGAATACTTGCAGCTGGCTCGGGGCAGCCTTGAAGCTGAGGTCCAGGCCAGATATGGCCTCATGACTGCGCGGCTTACTAAACAGCTGGAAAGCCTAGATGACTCCATCAAAGCACATAAGCTGGAGATGGATGAAAGAAAAGCTGTCGTGGAGGAGGCTCTTGCTCTTCAGACGAAGTGCCAATCCGAGCATGAAGGGAATGTAGCGAGGGCCCGCAAGTTGAAGAAAAAACTCGCTCTAGCAGAGGAGTGGGCTTCTCAGTCATTGGCATGTCTAGATGCAGCGACTGGTCGACTGAGCACGGCACGACGGGATCTGGAGCGCGCAGAAGCTGCCCGTGCTGGCTCTCTTCGGGCAAGGGCCGAGCTGTCCTTTATGAACAATCCCGAGGCACAGCTGGAGCGGGCCCGTGCTGATGCCTTGGTTTCCAGGGATGAGAGGATAGCTGCACTGGTACAACTGATTCGCAATCTGACTGCTCCCCCACAATGATGTACCCTTTCTTCTTTTTGCTTCCCAAATGTAATTCTGCTCTTTTTGGGAATAAATAAAAGTGATTCTTTTCTGACTTTGTGGACCCATCATTTCGGAATGTAAATGACAGGTTTGGGCGAGAGTGATATCAGAGGTAGTATGAACGTGATAGACTCTTGATAACCTTTTAGCAGGACATATCTATTCAGAGGTCATACGGACATGATAGAATATGACCCAACTAGTTTGTTTTGGAAGTAGTTTTGTCAGAATTGAGATTCTCGCTATATTCCACTTGAGCAAAGTAGGTTAAGCATAGTACCTTTTCAGGAATTTACCGTTGATAGGAGCCATTAACAGGTCTCCATTAGGCTGGGCTAACCGGTAAGTGCCGTTTGAGAACGTTGTCTCGATCACATAAGGGCCTTCCCACTTGGGCTGGAATTTGCCTTTACTCCTGTGAGTAAGGATCATCGGCCTTCTTACGGCTAAAACTAGCTCACCGACTTTGAACACTCTTTCCCTTACTTTATGATTAAAAACTTTGGAAATGCATGCTTGGTAGAGCGCGATGCGCTGTTGAGCTTGGAGACGCTTCTCGTCTAATCCTTCTAGCTCTTGAAGCCTTAACAGGTTATTCTTTTCTTGAGTCAGCTCATTAGTCACGGCTATCCTGAGCGACGGGATCTGGATTTCAATGGGGAGAACTGCTTCGCTCTCGTAGACCAGTAAAAATAGGGTACAACCTGTCGGTGTTCGTACCGTTGTGCGGTATGCCCAGAGGCATTCGCCCAGCTTCTCATTCCAATCTCTTTTGTTTGAAGAGACGAATTTCTTCAAGAGTTTGATAATGGTTTTATTGAAAGCTTTCGCCAAACTATTAGCAACTGGATAATATGCCGTAGAGGCAATATTATGTATCCGATTTTTATCGCAAAATCGATGAAACGCTTGGCTGATGAACTGAGGCCCATTGTCATGGATTATCCTTCGGGGAATTCCAAAGCGATAAATGACGTGATGCTTGATGAAGCTGATTATATTAGACGTCTTTACCTCAGCAAGAGGGATTGTCTCTGCCCATTTGGAGAAGTAATCCATGATGGCCAGTATGAACCGGTGACCTCTGGAAGAAGACGGGTGAATAGGACCAATGATATCCATATCCCATGCTTCGAAAGGCCAGGATGCAACCGTAGGATATAGATATTCAGACGGTTGATGTATGAAGTCTGCATGAACCTGACAGGCTCTGTATTGTCTTGTATAGTTGATCGCATCTGCGATCATGGTGGGCCAATAATAGCCCATTCTCCTGATACGATCCTGTAGCTTAGGACCGGGTTAATGCGCTCCGCACACGCCATTGTGAGCTTCCCGGATAATCTGCTGTGCTTCGTCGTTAGAGAGACATCTCAGTAGCAGTCTGTCGTAGGTCCGGCGATATAGGCATTATGAAGATGCATCGAAGTAGAAGCGTAATGATCGTATTTTGACGGATACTGCTTGTTTGGGGTCCTCCGGCAAGATTTCGTATGCGACAAAATCTATGAAGGGACTTCTCCAGTCTCTTCTAGGGGATCTGTGTTCACAGCGTAGCTGCGTTCTATGTGAAAGTTGTTCTACACACAGAATAAATCTCTGTTAAAAAGGATTACCGAATCCTGCCTTCTTATAGGAGTGGCTAAATCCGCAGCTAGACTGGCTAGGGCATCAGCTTCCAGATTCTGAGATCGAGGTACATGCTCTAGGAAGAACCCTTTGAATATCATGGCTATCTCGACCGTTGCTTGGTGATAGGGGATGAGGTTTGGATTCCGGACTTCATATATTCCCCTGACTTGATTGACGATAAGCAGAGAATCACCGAAAGCTTCCAGGGACTCGACCCCCAGCTCTTTGGCGACTTGGAGCCCGATTAGCATAGCGTTGTACTCTGCCACATTGTTGGAGCATGGCTCGCTAAGAGAATATGCTCGGTAGATGATGAGTTTATCAGGAGTGACCAAGACGATTCCTACCCCTGAAACCACGTTTCCCCTGGGACCAGTCCTGGAGGCGCCGTCGAAGAACAGTTGCCATGCGTCACTTTCCAATGCGAAATTATATTCTGCATCTTCGTCAGGGATGTCCTCGTATAATTTGGAGGCCTCCGGGATCGGATGAGCAGCTAGTAGTCGGCCAGCGCTTGGCCTTTGATGGACTTCTGCGGGACGTATACCATGTCGTATGGTGTTAATAGCATCGCCCAAGTTGCGAGTCGAGAATTAAGAGCACTTGGCTTGCTCATCAGTACTCGAAGAGGGTTGATCCTGGAGATGATATGAATAGTCTGGCCGGTGACATAGTACCGCGTCTTCTAGATAGCGAACATCAGAGCCAAGCATTCTTTCTCCACTGGGTTGTACCGGTGTTCGGCTCCGACCATCATCCTGCTGAGGTAGTAGATAGCCTGTTCATGACCCATATCGTTCTTCTGTGCGCTGAGGCATCATCAAAAGTTTTGTCTGTACGCCCGCGTAGCGGGAGACTGGTTTCTACGCGTAGAGCGCAGTGGATACTTCTGGGTTAGCGCTGAGGCTTTGCCCGAAGTTTTGTCTGTACCGCGCATAGCGGGAGACTGGTTTCTACGCGTAGAGCATAGTGGATACTTCAGGATTAGCGCTGAGGCTTTGCCCGAAGTTTCGTCTGTACCGCGCGTAGCTGGAGACTGAATTTTATGTGCAGGGCACGGAGGGAGCAATGCTACAACCTCATTGGTCGGAGAGATCGGAGAGATCAGAGAGTCCACAGGAATGGTAGAGGATGTCTTGGGCATCCAGACCTTGCGCAGCTTCCTGTTGTCTTGGACGGAGAGAGGGTGAGAGATACCCCCGGTTCGAAGCATGTCTTCTGTCACGCCCCAATCTCCCGCAAGCTCGATAGTCCCCGCTGAACGTGAATCACCACGTTTACAGCTCTCCCGCAGGACAATCGTTCTCATCGGGACGTGATGCCGTACGAGCCTGGAGTTGCGCTCGTACAAGGCGATGTTGTCAAACACCAAATGTTATCATTGAAACAACCAAGTTGCAGCGGAAGTCAAGTATTGTGTACCAAGCACACAATCAGAGTATACGCAGCGAAGCTCACGATAGGGTCCAAATGAGGTGCCCCGAGTCAATGCCACAAAGGCGATGCCACGGAGACGATAAAATAACTCTTGCTCTTTCTCTAGCCCACAAAGGTACTTACAGTTCATACATCTTGTCCCGTATATCCAAGCAGCGCCACTACGTCTGTGTACCTGAAATATTGCCCACAAACGTGGGTCAGTACACAACCGTACTGGTGAGCGGGGTAACCCACTCGCCTAAGCCGACACTAAGTAAAGTAGTGAATGCAAACAGTTATATGGTGATCTTTCTAGTTTGAATCCTAGATTCATTTTATGGCATTTGAATGACATGTTAAGGAAAGCAGTAAAGCAGTTTAAGCATGCAAGCATTCATTCTCAAACCAAATGACAAGCAGTTTATATAAAGCCGACCCGTCTAACTCAATGTCATCGCTTGCACGATAATATATCGAACCATCAGTCTCGCCTCAATATCCATTCTCAACCAAAGTTTATATATCCCACTCTCGAGTGCACACTCTTGCCGAGGCAAGGTGGCCGCGCCTATACGATGCACAAACCAACCAAAGTAAAGCAAGCCAACATCTATTCTTATATGAAGTCACTGGCCAAAGGCCATAAAGGACGTTGATCGGACAGATCAATGCGGTTCTATTCGAAACAGCGCTAAGTAGCTAACCCACCTGAATCGCATCCAACCGCTGGCACCGCGCCCAAGACGCATTACCCAAATTGTCTCCTCCATGGCCGAACGGTCCCGGTGCCCCGGAGCACCCGTTCGAGGAAACCAAACCCTGTGCCACCCAGGTTGTCCGTGACTATGCAGACACGTAGGTATGACGAGAGGATCGAACATTCTCGCCCCACCAAGCGATCCTAGACTCATTCCATTAATAATCCAACCAACACATCCATAACCATTCTTCCAACATGTCCTTCCAAGAACCCAAATCTCGACCTCAAAACATAGCCCGAGGCATCAAAATATCAAGTATTTCATAGGCACGAAGCCTCTTCTCAACATAATCCAAATTGGTGCAACACCTATGCTCGAAGCAATCCCATGGCACTATGCCGTTTCAGTGGCACAATGTCACATTCGTGGCACGATGCCCCATCAAACGACACAACGCCCTCGCCGATACAGTTGTTCGGTTTCGAACCACAACTGCCTGCTTTGCAAGACAAAGCATCCTTGTGATACACGCGCACGGATGCACATTCGCTCGCCCGAATCCCGATATTCCCTTATTCCCATTGCCTCAATTGTATCATTCCAACTTGTATATTTCCAACCGTCCAAGCATAATCCCAAGTAATCCAACTGATCGCCTCAAATGAATAATCCAGCTATCGTATCCAACTATCCAACGCGTAAACCATTTAAGCCACAATCCTACCAAGCCAACGACGCACACTCTATGCATGCCTCGGTGTAGTGCTTCCCGATGTTTCAGCCCAAGTGTTCAAGCCTTTACGTGTTTTCCATATTATTAGGCATGAAGGAGTAGAGGAGAAGGGAAAGAGCCCACTCACAATGTTTGAATCCGTTAGGCATCATGTCCTGCCGATACGGCCAATCCCTTAAACCCGTAGTCCGATGCAAGCGCGATCTACTCAACTGGTATGACCGTGCGAGCAGGCCGTGCTCTCCAAATCATCCGACCGATCGGACTAAGGAAGACGGCATTATCATTTTCATTCAGCTATTCAGTCTTGTTCGGAACGAACACCTGATTTCCATCGAACCCGCTAGCCATCTGCACATTGAAACCAACTCGATTAATCCTTCTTCCCGAAATCCGACATTTCAAATGTAACCAGCATTTGATTCATTCAGTCCGACTCAGCGTAATACTCCGAGCGGTTGCGGGGCGTTACATAATATACCACTTAGAATCAGGTTCGTCCACGAACCGTGCTGGTACTCATTCCTTACTAGCATTCCATAATCCAATTCCATAGATCTGCTCTATGCAACTTATCATATTCACTATTTCTAACACATCTCGTTCTGCTGAACGCTCGAATAAATTTCACGAATTTCCACATCCTCCTTGCAGCTCAACCCGAATTTCTCGTATCGCTTAGTTTTGGATAGTACATATATTTAAGGCGTCCCTAAAATACATGCATTTCAGCCGAGCTTTGCGATAGCAAATTTGAACAAGTTACAAGGGTATCTTTATGTTCGAGGCGTCCATTTGCTTTGCTCCCCATTGGACCAAATCACGATTTCCATTCCAACACATTCGCTCGAGAACTATTCTCAATTATGCAGATTTTCCACCGACTCAATCAGTTCGTGTTCCAGCTCAATCCATCCCACTATTTCTGAAATCAGTACTAACAACATCTCCAAATATTAACTCGTGCACCGAACGATTCTCACAACTGATCTACCCCAGCTATGCGACTTACCCAAATATCAACTTTGCTTAGATCAGTTCAGTCCAACACATTTCTTGCCATTTTAAAATCTCACAGGGTGAACATCTATATTGAGGTTCGTGTGACCCACGAAGATCTCGCCGCCACGCCAAAGGGATTGTGTCGCCACGATTTCAACGTGGACACACTCGCCACAATTCTTAGGTTGCGCATGAGATAGTTCTTCGCGCTGCTTCCACTGCCTCGAAGCATAGAATATCACCTTCGCCTTCCGAATGAGCACGTTTCCCAGACTAAGTTCCAAGACATCTTGTAAATCTGAGGCAAATCTGTCCCTTCCAGTATTCGCAAGGATTTGATCTGAACGAGCCGCTGCTTTAACTTCACGAGCTAGTTTCACAGCCGTCAATTCATATGAATGATATTCCCTTCCAGGGCACGATGAGTCAGAGGCGATGCCATCGATAAAAATCTGCGACTCTGAATCTCATCAGTTGACAAGGCTACTTCCACCATCGCTTCGATCTTCCGGCTGTATCTTCAGCTGAAGGCTATCCCAAGGATCTCTCAAATCCAACACTCAGTCAATAAGCCAAAATTACATTGCCTCACATCTGCCCTCGACGCATTCCCAAATACGCCGCCTCAAGGGTCGTTCTATGGGTCTACCATATTCATATCCGATTCAGCGGGCAAGGTCGCTTAGGGTCAGCTGTCCCGAAGCTACGCTTGATAATTGTAATCATCACGATGGACAGTTACTATAAACCATGCTATATCTCATCTGAAAATCTGACTCAAAATCCAACCATTTATCCGAGCGAAGTTTCCGAATCCGAGAACCGCGCTCGTTGAAACCTTATTCCATCAATCCGCCGTTCTGTCCTGAATCCATCAAATTTCCGAATTGCATATTCGATTCTCGTACTACAAATTGCAATAATTCTCAAAACCCAAGACTTGCTCCAATTCTTATCCATTTGCTGTGTCCCATAATGCACGTCCACAGTGATTCGTTCCAACGTTGCTCCCACATTTAGCTGTCTTCAAAAGTCTGTCCACCACAATCTTTGCCTTCCGTTGTGGCCACAATCCGTCCACGTCTTTCCAGAGAATCCTTCTATTATCGTTGCACCATCTTGCCCAACATTTTATTTCCGCTAAACCTGAGTCAACTTCACGAGCAACAACATTCAAAATCTTCAAGTTTGTGTGAATCAATCGCATTGTCCCTCCAAGCCAAGTTCGTGTTTCGTTGCTCAACCAACAGCTCAAATGCGTTGCCCAAAATTATAGTCCGTGCTCGCTATCATTCCGATAATCCCATCGCTTTGCTCAAGCGTAACCCAACTGTTCATTCCGATTCGATCCATCTCTTAAGCCCAACGATGCTTTCCATTTGCACCAGTCTGTTCACGATATGCTCAACTCAATATTCGCTTGCTCCATTTTCATTCTTCCCACTATACCGACTTTCACTCACCAGCTTGTATTCTCGTTTCACGAGTCCGTTCAGGAAATTTCCATTGATGTCCAACCAAAATATTTTCAATGCCTTGCTTAACACGTTTGATCCCATATACCACTTCGAATCAAGTCACTACTCGCATTACGATTTCTTTCACAGATCCAAGATCCGTTCGAACTATCCCTTATGCATAATCATGCCTTTCCCAATTCGAGTCTGATACAAAACTCAGGCAACGCTTGAATTATCTAACTGTTTCTCAACCTGTCTGATACCTTCTCAACACGAGCAATCGTACAATGATTGTCTTCCAAATAGTCCAACCCAATACCCAACGGTTTCACACTTTTGTTGTACGAGCAACTCGTACCAACTTATCCATATATTCTCGAGCCAAACTCAAACCTGCTCAACCGATGCGCCACAGCCAAAATTCCAACTTCTATCCAACACAATCGCTAGACGAGCAACTCGTGTAAGGATTCATTCTCATCGAATGTTTCTACTCAAAACATGCTGCATAACCAAATCTCGTTAGCCAACCAACTGATCCATTGAGGCAATCAGAAACTCCCGAACGCTAAGCCAAGCCAACCCAACAAAAGCCCACACTTGTTGCACAAATGCAACAACACCTAACGAGACTAAGCGATCCTACGAAAACCAACCAAGGCAACCCAACAAAGAAATAAAATGCAGCCAAAACCAGCAATAAATAGACTTATTGCATGAAACATCCGATGCAGCACCGAGTAGAGTCAAGAGCTAGACGACACGCGGAAGCTATTTAGAGTTTGTGATGAAGCGAAGGACCAAGTCCGAGAAAATGAACCAGGCGCTCTGATACCAATTTGTTACGCCCCAATCTCCCGCAAGCTCGATAGTCCCCGCTGAACGTGAATCACCACGTTTACAGCTCTCCCGCAGGACAATCGTTCTTATCGGGACGTGATGCCGTACGAGCCTGGAGTTGCGCTCGTACAAGGCGATATTGTCAAACACCAAATGTTATCATTGAAACAACCAAGTTGCAGCGGAAGTCAAGTATTGTGTACCAAGCACACAATCAGAGTATACGCAGCGAAGCTCACGATAGGGTCCAAATGAGGTGCCCCGAGTCAATGCCACAAAGGCGATGCCACGGAGACGATGAAATAACTCTTGCTCTTTCTCTAGCCCACAAAGGTACTTACAGTTCATACATCTTGTCCCGTATATCCAAGCAGCGCCACTACGTCTGTGTACCTGAAATATTGCCCACAAACGTGGGTCAGTACACAACCGTACTGGTGAGCGGGGTAACCCACTCGCCTAAGCCGACACTAAGTAAAGTAGTGAATGCAAACAGTTATATGGTGATCTTTCTAGTTTGAATCCTAGATTCATTTCATGGCATTTGAATGATATGTTAAGGAAAGCAGTAAAGCAGTTTAAGCATGCAAGCATTCATTCTCAAACCAAATGACAAGCAGTTTATATAAAGCCTACCCGTCTAACTCAATGTCATCGCTTGCACGATAACATATCGAACTATCAGTCTCGCCTCAATATCCATTCTCAACCAAAGTTTATATATCCCACTCTCGAGTGCACACTCTTGCCGAGGCAATGTGGTCGCGCCTATACGATGCACAAACTAACCAAAGTAAAGCAAGCCAACATCTATTCTTATATGAAGTCACTGGCCAAAGGCCATAAAGGACATTGATCGGACAGATCAATGCGGTTCTATTCGAAACAGCGCTAAGTAGCTAACCCACCTGAATCGCATCCAACCGCTGGCACCGCGCCCAAGACGCGTTACCCAAATTGTCTCCTCCATGGCCGAACGGTCCCAGTGCCCCGGAGCACCCGTTCGAGGAAACCAAACCCTGTGCCACCCAGGTTGTCCGTGACTATGCAGACACGTAGGTATGACGAGAGGATCGAACATTCTCGCCTCACCAAGCGATCCTAGACTCATTCCATTAATAATCCAACCAACACATCCATAACCATTCTTCCAACATGTCCTTCCAAGAACCCAAATCTCGACCTCAAAACATAGCCCGAGGCATCAAAATATCAAGTGTTTCATAGGCACGAAGCCTCTTCTCAACACAATCCAAATTGGTGCAACACCTATGCTCGAAGCAATCCCATGACACTATGCCGTTTCAGTGGCACAATATCACATTCGTGGCACGATGCCCCATCAAACGACATAACGCCCTCGCCGATACAGTTGTTCGGTTTCGAACCACAACTGCCTGCTTTGCAAGACAAAGCATCCTTGTGATACACGCGCACGGATGCACGTTCGCTCGCCCGAATCCCGATATTCCCATATTCCCATTGCCTCAATTGTATCATTCCAACTTGTATATTTCCAACCGTCCAAGCATAATCCCAAGTAATCCAACTGATCGCCTCAAATGAATAATCCAGCTATCGTATCCAACTATCCAACGCGTAAACCATTTAAGCCACAATCCTACCAAGCCAACGACGCACACTCTATGCACGCCTCAGTATAGTACTTCCCGATGTTTCAGCCCAAGTGTTCAAGCCTTTACGTGTTTTCCATATTATTAGGCATGAAGGAGTAGAGGAGAAGGGAAAGAGCCCACTCACAATGTTTGAATCCGTTAGGCATCCTGTCCTGCCGATACGGCCAATCCCTTAAACCCGTGGTCCGATGCAAGCGCGATCTGTCACTACCCAATTCTAGAAAATAGGGTATATTTTTTTTTATTTTGATAAATAGTGTATTGTATTTAATTATTTATATTTATATTTAATTAGTGCTTGTCTTATTTTTATTTTGATTGTTTTAGGGTTTTGGCTAGCCTGGACCCATGTCCGACCCTAGTGGACCCATGTCCGACCCAGCCCGTACCCTTGTGAGAATTATTTTGGGGCTTAGAATTATTATTTTATTTTTAGGAGGTTAGTTGGAGAGTTTTGGAACTAGTTTGAGTGCATTTGGAGACCCGGAACCCAAAACCGAGTGAATAGGGGCGTTTTGGGAATTTGGAAAGTTGTAAATCCCTTTAATAGCATGTGGCCGGACCCCCCCTACCTACCACACCCGATTCCAGCAGTAGGAGCAGCCCCCCTCTCCTCTTCATTCCACTTCTTCACTTCTTCTTCTTCTCCACTTCTCCTTTCTTCTTCCTTCCTTCTCCAAGTGAGTTTTCTTCCATTTTTCTTCTTTCTTCTTCATTCCTTCTTCCTTAAGCTAACCCTCACCTTGCATTTTCTCTAACCTAGGTGTGAGAAGCCTAGATCTAGTGTGGGAGATAGATTTGGAAGCTTGGAGCTTGAGGGAGTTGATTTGGAGGGAATTTGGGACTTTGGCCTTGGGATTCCAACTCCCAAGAGGTAAAACCTAACTTTCTCCTTTCTAATTATTTTTGTGTAGTGTTATTAGCGTTGTAGAACCCTCCTAGACCCTAACCCTACCCGTAGGAGGAAGTTGGAACTAGTTTGGGTGAGTTTAGAGACTTTGACATTAGGTTTTGTGTCGAATTCGGGTGGAATCCGAATTTGGCCCAATTTTGGGTGATGCCCTAGGTTAGATGGACCTAGGTAGACGTTGTCGGGTGTCTAGAGGGTGAGTGCGTGTCTCCGTTTGGACACGGGAAGCCGCGTCGCGGAGAAACGGGCGTTTCGGGCGAAATTGGGGCTTTTCGTCGTCGCCGATTCTAAGTTTGTGTGCGTTTCCGCCACGGGCCTAGAATCGACGTGGGAGCGCATTTTCTAGGATCTAGACATCGTGTAGAGCGCGTGGGTAAATTTTGGGCCTATTCCGAGTTCGTTTGGTGTGCGTTTCAGGAGGTTTTCCGAGCCGCGCACCACGTGTTCGTCGAAATGACCGAACGGCCATTTCGACTTGGTTTCCTCGTTTCGGCTTTGTGCGCGCGTTGGGTTAGTATCGGGGAGTGTGTGCTAGAGTTTTCGGGCTATATTTTATATATTTTAGGGTATTGGTGAGTGTCGGGGTCGTTGGGCGTGCGAGGGGCGTGTTGTTTGTGTGTTGTGTGCATTGTGTGGTGGTTGTGTATATGTGTCTATATATATATATAAATATATGTATATATATTTATATGTATGTTTGTTTATGTATATATATTTATATATATATGAGTGTATTTTTATCTATGTGCTTATGTGTGTATATGTCTATGTGTATATATATATGTATATGTGTAAGTGTGCTCGTGTGTATATGTATATATATATTTGAATATGTGTGTGTGTGTATATATCTTAGAGTGTGTGTATTGATATATATATATATTTTGTGTGTTTATATATATATTTGTAGCTATGTGTATATATATTTATGTGTGTGTGTGTTTTAGTGTGTGAGTGTGCTAGTGTGTGTGTGTTAGAGTGTGTAGTTAAGTGTGTGTATATATATATGTATCTAGTTATATATATATAGATATATATGTAGTTATATATATATATAGATAGTGATATATATATGTATATATATGGGTGTGTGTGTGTGTGTATGTGTGAGAGGAAAGGGGGGGGGAGGACAGCAACAGTGGCTGCAGCTGCTGCTGCACTGCAGCAGCAGCACAGCAGCAGCAGAATCAGCAGCAGCATCAGCATAGAGGAGCAGCAGCTCCAGCAGCAACAAGAGCAGCAGTAACAGCAGCCAAGAGCAGTAGCAGCAGCATATAGAGCCAGCACAGCAGCAGCGATGCGAAGTATGGAGCAGCAGCAGCAGGAATAAGGAGCTCCAGCAGTAGCAGCGGGTAGTAGCTAGCGAGGGAGGAAGAGAGTTTGATATATAGATATATATATATGTTAGATAGATAAGTTATGGATAATTATATTGATAGATAGATATTGATAGATAGATAGCTAGGTATTTAGATAGATAGATAGATAGATACTAGATAGGTAGATAGGTAGATAGGTAGTTTTATCTATCTAGGAGATAGATATCTATATATCTATAGTTAGTTATATATATATAGATATCTTGATAGGTAATATATATATATATATGTTATGATTAGGTAAGGTATTGGGTAATCGGGTAAATGTGTGTGGATATCTAAATACATAGGTATATACATACTTAGATGTATACATATATGGTAGATATATATATTACCTAGCCTAGATTAATAACTAGGTATATAATTAGTAGCTAGATAGCTAGTTAGAGGGCCTTAGGGCGAAACTTCAATACCTTGAGGTACCGAGGTATCTCGATACCTTGAGATATTCAAGGTATTGAGTTTCGAGCGGGGTATTTGAGCATTAGCCTAGGAAATGCTTGTGAATGATTTTTGTATGTTTATATATATATAATTACGCGTGCTAGCATAGGTTTTAGCGGGTTTAGGCGGGGTGCGTGGCCTAGGGCGAGGTATCGGATACCGAGGGTATCCCGGTATCTCGATTAGGCGAGTTTGTGAGTTTAGTAGCTTAATGAGCTCGGTTTGACCTAGAATTTCAGGGGCACCCTAGTTTGACCTAGCTTTGACCATAATTGTCCCCGTTGACCGTAAAAGTCAACGTTTGACCTAGTTTTGACCTAGAGTTGACTTTTTGGACCCCGGGTTGACTTTTTGACCCGATTTTCACCGGTTTGACCCGTTCGACCTAGAATAGCCCTAGAAGCCTGTTTTTAATTATTTTATATCAGTTTAAATGCTTAGAACCCTGTTTAATCCTTGTTTTTGGCATTAGGTCCTTGCGACACCGGTCCGGACCTCGATCCTCATCAGTTGCTCAGGACATCAGGCGAGTACCTACCTCTGATAGTTTCCATTTCATGATAGCGTTTATATCACTTGTTCTAGAACTGTAATACTTGATTCTGACACTTTATTACACGAGCTGGTACTAGTGGATCCCGTCATGAGGTGCTATCCCCCTTACCGTGTTCAGCGGGTACTCTATCACGTGTATTTCATCATGTGCTTCGGGTATTGATTATCATGTGCTATCATGTGCTTATTGTGCTCTCGCCTTCGTGTGCGCGAGCTATTATCATGTACGTAGCGTGTTGTGGTTGGATCCAATGGTATTAGTGGGGGAGGGGAGTAGTGAGTTGGTTATATGATCAAAGCCAAACAGTATTCATGTGTATGTCGGTTATGCAACTCACGCATAACGGAGTTATCGTAGTGTTCTTCATGTGCAACCTAAGCCGATCATATAACGAACTTGTGCTCAAGGCACTTAGCTAGTATTCATGTTTCTCACCTGCAGTTACTTTTTCACTACTTGTATTGTTCTCCAGTTTATATTACAGCTACTTCTTGTGCTCCAGCATATATTTATTTCCTGTGCATCTTGATTACTTTTCTATTGCTCGTCATATACACCTTACCATGCATTTGGAGTTGCTTTCAGAGTTATGTACTTCGCTCCAGTCCTGACTGGGCATATTTTTTTCCAGAGGATCCTGAGGACTATTGCCCTACGTTCTACGGGCCTGGTGTTGACGACTGTTGTGACCCCGAGGAGGAGTGCGCCGAGGAGACGCCTATAGCACCCTAGTTAGCTAGGTGGGTTTCCTGGGTTTTTCCAGTGGTTGTATTTTTGGATGACTGTACTTATTCTTTTGAGGCTGTGATGTTGTAGCTTTTAGACTTGGACTGTATCATTTTGGATTGCCTTGCTCTCTTGGTTCTGTTTCTTGTTTATATCATATCGTGCTTATATTCTTCCTCTAGTTTTGTGATTGAGATTATTGTCATATATATATTGCGTGGTTGCCCTCCTGTTGGAGAGGATTTTATTCACATATATATATTGCGTGGTTTTGCCCTCCTTTTGGAGAGGTCATGCCGGATTTTTCAGTGAGATATAGATAGATATGGTTGACCTAGAACGGACCTTTACAGCGTTCTACCGCCGATTCTGCGGCGTAGGCTGGACGTACCCACGGCTCATGCCCGATTTTCGGGTGCGGGTCGTGACACGTTTTTGGTGGTGGCCCATGCAGGTCCGCTTTTTAGTTTACCTGCAGTAGGATATAGGAGATAGGCTGAGAGAGAGTGTGCTCAATCACAACTAGGACCCCTCCTGATTTTTCTTGCTATCTTAATTTTCCTGAAATTGTTTTCTTTTGCAATATCACTGTCCTTCTTTGATGTTATCGTTTCTTGCACTGTATTGACTTCTTTTGGTCTGTGTTCAGGATGCCTCCGAAGACCAGATCTCAGCGCACCGCCCCAGCAGCTGCCACCGAGAGGTCTGCCACCTCTCGACCTGCTCGACTTCCGGCAGCCGCTACCGCTCCACTCGCCACTCCTGCGGTTGAGGGAGCTTCAGTTTCTCTCGGAGATCCCCTTACTCCCATTGATCCGAGAGCCACCCCAGTTGTCCCGGTGGTACCTCCTCCACCACCGCCTGCGCCAGTAGATGCTACGCAGTTGTTCGCATTCTTCCGAGAGATGATGGATGCGCAGTACCGCCAGGCAGATATTATGAGGATGGGCATTGAGAATGCTCATCAGGTGGCTTTGACAGCTGTCGACAGAGTGGCTCAGATCCAGCCACAGCCAGAGCAGGCTCAGTATCCTAGGCCGGGTACTATCATCGATTTTCAGAGGATGCGGCCTAAGGAGTTTCGCGGCACAGAGGGGATCCTGTACGCCGACGACTGGATCGAGCATATAGAGGGCATCTTTAGGCTGGCGATGATCCCAGCCAGCATGCAGATAGAGGCAGCGGGCAGCCAGATGTTCGACCTTGCCCTTACTTGGTTCCGCACGGATACGCGGATAGCAGCTCCGGGATTGACTTGGGAGGCTTTCAAGAAGCTTTTCAAGGAGAAGTTCTTCCCGGACGTGGCTCTCAGTGCCTTAGAGAGTCAGTTCGAGGCGCTCGTCCAGGGGAGTATGCTAGTGGATGAGTATGCAGCGGAGTTCTGCCGTCTAGGCAGATTTGTTGAGGGGTTGTCTGAGGCAGCGAAGGCGCGGAAGTTCCGCAAGGGCTTAGTCATGGCGGTCAAGTCCTTGACTAGGAGCGACCGCGAGGCGACCTTCGAGCAGATTGTCAGCGATGCTCAGAGGGCTGAGGATGATTTGGAGCTGAAGACGAAGAGGGGCAGAGACACTTCCGGAGCAGGCAGCAGTGCAGGCCCGGCCAAGAGGCCATTCCAGCAGACCCAGCAGCACCAGGGTCAGGGTCGGGCGCCCTTCCGGCAGGCGCCCCAGCAGCAGAGGCAGGGTCAGCAGCAGGGCCAGAGGCAGCCCATCGTTTGCCCTTTCTGTAAGAAGCCAGGGCACGGATGGGACATATGCAGAAAGAGGCTGGGCAGATGTTTATTGTGTGGCGCCGCAGACCACCAGCTGAAGGATTGTCCTTCAGCTCTTGCCCGTCCAGCTCAGGGCGGAGGAGCCGCTCAGAGGGCACCAGCCAGAGCACCTGCAGCGCAGCAGAGAGGTCAGCCTTTGCAGACTCAGCAGCAGAGGTTCGCCCAGCACCAGCAGCAGCACCGAGGAGGACAGCAGGGGCGAGCTTTTGCCCTGATAGTGGACGAGGCCGAGCCAGTTGGTGATGTTATCTCAGGTTCTGTTCTCCTTGATTCCATTCCAGCACTTGCTTTATTTGATTTCGGTGCTTCCCATAGCTTTGTGTCTGTATCTTTTGCTGTTAGACACCATCTTGTTGCTGAACCTTTAGCTAGACTCTGCAAGATCACGACCGGGGGTGGTATCATCCTAGTCCGTGATGTCTGCAGAGACCGGAGAGTTACCTTGGGAGGCCGGGAGTTGAGTGTGTGCCTACTCGTAATGCCACTTCCGAGCTACGATGTTGTACTCGGGATGGATTGGTTGAGTACGCATTGTGCTAGTATAGATTGTCGTGGAGGCAGAGTTTTGTTCAGTCCGCCGGGTGAGCCAGAGTTTCAGTTTGCCAGAGGAGCAGCGGAGCAGACCGAGGGAGTCTTCTGCGGAGCCCTGGTGGTAGAGCCGAGGTCGCTACATCCACTGATAGAGGAGTATATGGATGTCTTTCCGGAGGAGTTGCCAGGGTTACCTCCGGACAGAGACGTGGAGTTCTCTATAGACTTGGTGCCAGGCGCGGAGCCGATATCCCAGCACGTCTATAGAGTCAGCAACAGTGAGCTGATAGAGTTGAAGAAGCAGGTGGATGAGCTTCAGGACAAGGGATTTATCAGATCTAGTTCTTCTCCGTGGGGTGCTCCGGTACTTTTTGTGCCGAAGAAGGATGGGTCGATACGGATGTGTATCGACTACAGGGCTCTGAATAACCTCACAATCAAGAACAAGTATCCGCTGCCGCGTATTGATGATCTTTTTGACCAGTTGAGCGGAGCGAGGGTGTTTTCCAGGATTGATCTGAGGACAGGCTACCACCAGGTGAAGGTCAGGAAGGAGGATATTCCGAAGACAGCTTTTCGGACCAGATATGGACAGTATGAGTTCTTGGTGATGCCGTTTGGGTTGACTAATGCCCCGGCAGTGTTCATGAATCTGATGAACAAGGTGTTCCATCAGCATCTGGACAGGTTTGTGGTGGTGTTTATAGATGACATCTTGGTGTATTCGAAGACCCCAGAGGAGCACGAGGAGCATCTGAGGATAGTGCTGGAGACTCTCAGGAAGGAGGAGCTTTATGGAAAGCTCTCGAAGTGTGAGTTCTTCCTTGACAAGGTTGAATTCCTTGGTCATGTGGTGACTGGAGAGGGTATCTCGGTGGATCCGAGAAAGATCGTGGCAGTTGAGGCATGGAGTGCTCCGAGTTCAGTAGCCGAGGTCAGGAGTTTCTTGGGACTGGCAGGCTACTACAGGAGATTTGTTCAGGATTTTTCCCGGATTGCAGAGCCGTTGTCCAGGCTGACCCGGAAGGACGTGGAGTTTGTTTGGTCAGAGGAGTGCCAGATCGCCTTTGATGAGCTGAAGAGGAGGTTGACGACAGCTCCAGTGTTGACGTTGCCATCAGGTTCTGGAGGATTCACTATCTATAGTGATGCATCGGGGAAGGGACTGGGTTGTGTGTTGCAGCAGAATGGGAGGGTGATTGCCTATGCTTCCAGGCAATTACGTCCTCATGAGAAGAATTACCCTACCCATGATTTGGAGTTGGCAGCGGTCATCTTTGCTCTTAAGTTGTGGAAACACTATTTATACGGAGAGCGTGTGGAGATCTTCACAGACCACAAGAGCTTGAAGTATGTGTTTACCCAAAAAGAGCTGAACATGAGGCAGAGGAGATGGTTGGAGTTGATGAAAGACTTCGACATATCATTGCAGTATCATCCAGGGAAGGCGAACGTAGTTGCGGATGCATTGAGCAGGTATCCGGTAGCTATGTGCCTGACTACAGATCGTTATCTTCTGGCAGATCTAGAGAGCTTGGGCATTGAGGTGATAGTGCCTGGAGTTGAGATGCAGATGTGGGGACTGCAGATTCAGTCAGAGTTGGTAGACCAGATCAGGGCTACACAGTTTGAGGATGAGTCCCTGAGGAGCATCAGGGAGCAGGTTCAGATGGGATTAGCAGATGACTTCACCATTGCTGATGATGGTTCATTGCGGCACGGTACCAGGTTGTGTGTGCCGAGTGGGTCGTTGCGCGAGGAGGTTCTCCAGGAGGCGCATCGATCCCAGTACTCTATGCATCCAGGTGCCAATAAGATGTATAGAGATCTGAGACAGCATGTATGGTGGTACGGGATGAAGCGGGAGGTAGCACGCTTCGTATCCCGATGCTTAGTGTGCCAGCAGGTGAAGGCAGAGAGGCAGAGGCCAGGAGGATTACTCCAGCCGTTACCCATTCCAGAGTGGAAATGGGAGCATGTGACCATGGATTTTGTTTCTGGACTTCCCCGTTCTCCAGGCGGGAAGGATGCGATTTGGGTCATCGTGGACAGGTTGACCAAATCGGCCCACTTCCTACCATTCAAAGTGGGTACGTCTACAGAGAGACTAGCAGAGATGTATGTGCGCCAGATAGTCAGACTGCATGGAGTTCCAGTGAGCATAGTATCAGATCGGGACAGTCGCTTCACTTCGCATTTCTGGAGGAGTCTGCAGGCTAGCTTGGGCACCCAGCTCAAGTTTAGTAGTGCGTATCACCCACAGACAGATGGTCAGTCAGAGAGGACCATTCAGACACTTGAGGACATGCTACGCACCTGTGTTTTGGATTTCAGAGGCTCTTGGGAGGATCACTTGCACTTGGTAGAGTTTGCTTACAACAACAGCTACCAAGCCAGTATCGAGATGTCACCTTTTGAGGCGTTGTATGGACGGAGGTGTCGCACTCCGTTGTCATGGGATGATGTAGGTGAGAGAGCTTTGCTTGGCCCGGAGATGGTGGTTGATGCAGCGGAGAAGGTCAAGCTCATTAGAGATAGACTTCGGGTGGCGCAGGACAGGCAGCGGCATTGGGCCGATAGCCACCGGAGACCTTTGGAGTTCGAGGTATAGCTTAGAATCTAGATTTTGTTCTTGTGTTTGCTTGTGATTGCTTGTTTTAGACTAAGTGCAGAGACCTTGTTTGTGCTAGGTTGGAGATCTGGTGTTCCTGAGGATTTCTCCGACGCGGGGCACTATTCGCTTCGGTGGAGGCGGGAAGCTTAGCCCACGTTTCGTCGGACCCTTCCGTGTTCTTGAGAGGGTCGGCGCCGTGGCGTATAGGCTTGAGTTGCCGCCTACGCTGGAGGGAGTTCATGATGTGTTCCACGTGTCGCAGTTGAGACGGTACGTGGCGGATCCCAGTCACGTATTGGATCACTCGGAGATCGCAGTGGGCCCTACTCTTAGCTATCCAGAGCAGCCGGTGGAGATTCTGGATCGGCGGGAGAAGGTGTTGAGGAACCAGACTATTCCCTTGGTTCGCGTCGCGTGGAGGCATCACTCTCCAGGGGAGTCGACCTGGGAGAGGGAGGATGAAATGCGCGAGCGATACCCCTATCTCTTCGAGCCCTGAGGTATGGTTCTTTCTTGCATTCCTGTCCTAGTTTCGTCTTTTAATTTCGAGGACGAAATTATTTTAAGGAGGGTAGACTTGTCACTACCCAATTCTAGAAAATAGGGTATATTTTTTTTTATTTTGATAAATAGTGTATTGTATTTAATTATTTATATTTATATTTAATTAGTGCTTGTCTTATTTTTATTTTGATTGTTTTAGGGTTTTGGCTAGCCTGGACCCATGTCCGACCCTAGTGGACCCATGTCCGACCCAGCCCGTACCCTTGTGAGAATTATTTTGGGGCTTAGAATTATTATTTTATTTTTAGGAGGTTAGTTGGAGAGTTTTGGAACTAGTTTGAGTGCATTTGGAGACCCGGAACCCAAAACCGAGTGAATAGGGGCGTTTTGGGAATTTGGAAAGTTGTAAATCCCTTTAATAGCATGTGGCCGGACCCCCCCTACCTACCACACCCGATTCCAGCAGTAGGAGCAGCCCCCCTCTCCTCTTCATTCCACTTCTTCACTTCTTCTTCTTCTCCACTTCTCCTTTCTTCTTCCTTCCTTCTCCAAGTGAGTTTTCTTCCATTTTTCTTCTTTCTTCTTCATTCCTTCTTCCTTAAGCTAACCCTCACCTTGCATTTTCTCTAACCTAGGTGTGAGAAGCCTAGATCTAGTGTGGGAGATAGATTTGGAAGCTTGGAGCTTGAGGGAGTTGATTTGGAGGGAATTTGGGACTTTGGCCTTGGGATTCCAACTCCCAAGAGGTAAAACCTAACTTTCTCCTTTCTAATTATTTTTGTGTAGTGTTATTAGCGTTGTAGAACCCTCCTAGACCCTAACCCTACCCGTAGGAGGAAGTTGGAACTAGTTTGGGTGAGTTTAGAGACTTTGACATTAGGTTTTGTGTCGAATTCGGGTGGAATCCGAATTTGGCCCAATTTTGGGTGATGCCCTAGGTTAGATGGACCTAGGTAGACGTTGTCGGGTGTCTAGAGGGTGAGTGCGTGTCTCCGTTTGGACACGGGAAGCCGCGTCGCGGAGAAACGGGCGTTTCGGGCGAAATTGGGGCTTTTCGTCGTCGCCGATTCTAAGTTTGTGTGCGTTTCCGCCACGGGCCTAGAATCGACGTGGGAGCGCATTTTCTAGGATCTAGACATCGTGTAGAGCGCGTGGGTAAATTTTGGGCCTATTCCGAGTTCGTTTGGTGTGCGTTTCAGGAGGTTTTCCGAGCCGCGCACCACGTGTTCGTCGAAATGACCGAACGGCCATTTCGACTTGGTTTCCTCGTTTCGGCTTTGTGCGCGCGTTGGGTTAGTATCGGGGAGTGTGTGCTAGAGTTTTCGGGCTATATTTTATATATTTTAGGGTATTGGTGAGTGTCGGGGTCGTTGGGCGTGCGAGGGGCGTGTTGTTTGTGTGTTGTGTGCATTGTGTGGTGGTTGTGTATATGTGTCTATATATATATATAAATATATGTATATATATTTATATGTATGTTTGTTTATGTATATATATTTATATATATATGAGTGTATTTTTATCTATGTGCTTATGTGTGTATATGTCTATGTGTATATATATATGTATATGTGTAAGTGTGCTCGTGTGTATATGTATATATATATTTGAATATGTGTGTGTGTGTATATATCTTAGAGTGTGTGTATTGATATATATATATATTTTGTGTGTTTATATATATATTTGTAGCTATGTGTATATATATTTATGTGTGTGTGTGTTTTAGTGTGTGAGTGTGCTAGTGTGTGTGTGTTAGAGTGTGTAGTTAAGTGTGTGTATATATATATGTATCTAGTTATATATATATAGATATATATGTAGTTATATATATATATAGATAGTGATATATATATGTATATATATGGGTGTGTGTGTGTGTGTATGTGTGAGAGGAAAGGGGGGGGGAGGACAGCAACAGTGGCTGCAGCTGCTGCTGCACTGCAGCAGCAGCACAGCAGCAGCAGAATCAGCAGCAGCATCAGCATAGAGGAGCAGCAGCTCCAGCAGCAACAAGAGCAGCAGTAACAGCAGCCAAGAGCAGTAGCAGCAGCATATAGAGCCAGCACAGCAGCAGCGATGCGAAGTATGGAGCAGCAGCAGCAGGAATAAGGAGCTCCAGCAGTAGCAGCGGGTAGTAGCTAGCGAGGGAGGAAGAGAGTTTGATATATAGATATATATATATGTTAGATAGATAAGTTATGGATAATTATATTGATAGATAGATATTGATAGATAGATAGCTAGGTATTTAGATAGATAGATAGATAGATACTAGATAGGTAGATAGGTAGATAGGTAGTTTTATCTATCTAGGAGATAGATATCTATATATCTATAGTTAGTTATATATATATAGATATCTTGATAGGTAATATATATATATATATGTTATGATTAGGTAAGGTATTGGGTAATCGGGTAAATGTGTGTGGATATCTAAATACATAGGTATATACATACTTAGATGTATACATATATGGTAGATATATATATTACCTAGCCTAGATTAATAACTAGGTATATAATTAGTAGCTAGATAGCTAGTTAGAGGGCCTTAGGGCGAAACTTCAATACCTTGAGGTACCGAGGTATCTCGATACCTTGAGATATTCAAGGTATTGAGTTTCGAGCGGGGTATTTGAGCATTAGCCTAGGAAATGCTTGTGAATGATTTTTGTATGTTTATATATATATAATTACGCGTGCTAGCATAGGTTTTAGCGGGTTTAGGCGGGGTGCGTGGCCTAGGGCGAGGTATCGGATACCGAGGGTATCCCGGTATCTCGATTAGGCGAGTTTGTGAGTTTAGTAGCTTAATGAGCTCGGTTTGACCTAGAATTTCAGGGGCACCCTAGTTTGACCTAGCTTTGACCATAATTGTCCCCGTTGACCGTAAAAGTCAACGTTTGACCTAGTTTTGACCTAGAGTTGATTTTTTGGACCCCGGGTTGACTTTTTGACCCGATTTTCACCGGTTTGACCCGTTCGACCTAGAATAGCCCTAGAAGCCTGTTTTTAATTATTTTATATCAGTTTAAATGCTTAGAACCCTGTTTAATCCTTGTTTTTGGCATTAGGTCCTTGCGACACCGGTCCGGACCTCGATCCTCATCAGTTGCTCAGGACATCAGGCGAGTACCTACCTCTGATAGTTTCCATTTCATGATAGCGTTTATATCACTTGTTCTAGAACTGTAATACTTGATTCTGACACTTTATTACACGAGCTGGTACTAGTGGATCCCGTCATGAGGTGCTATCCCCCTTACCGTGTTCAGCGGGTACTCTATCACGTGTATTTCATCATGTGCTTCGGGTATTGATTATCATGTGCTATCATGTGCTTATTGTGCTCTCGCCTTCGTGTGCGCGAGCTATTATCATGTACGTAGCGTGTTGTGGTTGGATCCAATGGTATTAGTGGGGGAGGGGAGTAGTGAGTTGGTTATATGATCAAAGCCAAACAGTATTCATGTGTATGTCGGTTATGCAACTCACGCATAACGGAGTTATCGTAGTGTTCTTCATGTGCAACCTAAGCCGATCATATAACGAACTTGTGCTCAAGGCACTTAGCTAGTATTCATGTTTCTCACCTGCAGTTACTTTTTCACTACTTGTATTGTTCTCCAGTTTACATTACAGCTACTTCTTGTGCTCCAGCATATATTTATTTCCTGTGCATCTTGATTACTTTTCTATTGCTCGTCATATACACCTTACCATGCATTTGGAGTTGCTTTCAGAGTTATGTACTTCGCTCCAGTCCTGACTGGGCATATTTTTTTCCAGAGGATCCTGAGGACTATTGCCCTACGTTCTACGGGCCTGGTGTTGACGACTGTTGTGACCCCGAGGAGGAGTGCGCCGAGGAGACGCCTATAGCACCCTAGTTAGCTAGGTGGGTTTCCTGGGTTTTTCCAGTGGTTGTATTTTTGGATGACTGTACTTATTCTTTTGAGGCTGTGATGTTGTAGCTTTTAGACTTGGACTGTATCATTTTGGATTGCCTTGCTCTCTTGGTTCTGTTTCTTGTTTATATCATATCGTGCTTATATTCTTCCTCTAGTTTTGTGATTGAGATTATTGTCATATATATATTGCGTGGTTGCCCTCCTGTTGGAGAGGATTTTATTCACATATATATATTGCGTGGTTTTGCCCTCCTTTTGGAGAGGTCATGCCGGATTTTTCAGTGAGATATAGATAGATATGGTTGACCTAGAACGGACCTTTACAGCGTTCTACCGCCGATTCTGCGGCGTAGGCTGGACGTACCCACGGCTCATGCCCGATTTTCGGGTGCGGGTCGTGACACGATCTACTCAACTGGTATGACCGTACGAGCAGGCTGTGCTCTCCAAATCATCCGACCGATCGGACTAAGGAAGACGGCATTATCGTTTCCATTCAGCTATTCAGTCTTGTTCGGAACGAACACCTGATTTTTATCGAACCCGCTAGCCATCTGCACATTGAAACCAACTCGATTAATCCTTCTTCCCGAAATCCGATATTTCAAATGTAACCAGCATTTGATTCATTCATTCCGACTCAGCGTAACGCTCCGAGCGGTTGCGGGGCGTTACATCTTCGTAGGCAGACTGGTCGAATTGGACGACCAGTGTCTTCTTCATGGTTCCTACAGATACCGCATCGTGTTGAGCAATTACTTCCTCATCAGAAGAGAAAGACGTCCCCAGCAGAGTCGCCATCTTGTTTGTGGTGGAAAACGAAAGAATGAAGATGCATTCAAGATAGAGTTTATACGAAACCCGCTTTCTTTGGTTTACAAACAAACTTGTACAATTTGATCCTATACGAGGATATGGGAGTACAATTTATTTAATCTGGATAAATATTGCTATAGGTGTCTGATCTGCAGTCGATCACTTTAGCCCTTGGACCACACGATGATGAAGAAGTGCCGTAGAAGACAGGAAGCTGCTTCGAAGGTTGCAAAAGAGGGTGGATGTACGATGCCAAAGTCGTCGATCCCTACTCTTTGCCTGAGCTCCGGATTCTCTTTCTCTCTCTCTCTCTCTCTCTCTCTCTCTTGACCTCTGGTTCGATCTTTCTTGGAAGTTCGACCTTGGATCTGATATTGGTTTTCTTGACCAATTTTCCCACTTTGTTCCTCTTTGATAGAGGTCTCTATTTATAGAGTTTTAGTGACAGTGACCACTCCGTCGGTGTAGAAACCGAGGAGTGGAAAGTACAGCACCCTTTTACACAACGGTTAAAATAACCAATGCATGCGTATAGATGATCCTTTGAATGAGCGTGTGACGCGGGTCCAACTAAGGGACAAAACGCGTATAATCACTACGAAGATCACGGCGTAGAAGCCACGTAGGTAGGTATCCCTCGTGTAGAAGAGGTGGGCGTAGAAGCCAATGTCTGTCACCATGGCGTAGAAGTCAAGTAGGCATAGAAGCCGAAATAGGCGTAGAAGCCGAGTGGGCGTAGAAGCCAAATGGTCGTAGAGGCCGAGTGGGCGTAGAAGCCAAGTGAGCACAGGAGTTAAATGGGCGTAGAAGCCGCTGCGCACCGTGCCAGAGTGCTGATGTGGACATTTTAGCCGGAATTACGGCTTTTGAAGATATAATCAAATCTTTTGCATTAAATATAGAGATTTGCCACCATCCTGTGCATTAAATATGGAGGCGTATTTTTGAAGGTCTGCAGTCCTTCTGCGCATCAGTCGCAGAGATGTGTCTTGAGAAACTGTCACCGCTCTGTGCTCTAGACGTAGGGACGTGCCTCGAGCAACTGTCATCGCTCTGCGCATTGGTCGTAGAGACGTGCCTCGAGAAACTGTCACCGTTCTGTGCTCTAGACGTAGGGACGTGCCTCGAGCAACTGTCATCGCTCTGCGCATTAGTCGTAGAGACGTGCCTCGAGCCCCGTACGGAGTGCAGCTTTTGATGTGGCAGGCGGTTTGTCTACTGCGGAGCGTAAATAGCTCATGTCTGCCTGTGTAAAACAAGGCAGCGTATCCCTTCGTGCACGTAAAAGTAGTTTACAAAAAGGAGATGGCGGTAAATGACAGTCTGGGTCGCAGTGCCGTGCCATCATTATAGCCGTCGTCTGGGTAGTCGAGCAGTATCCCTGGGTAGTCGAGCAGTATCCCTTTGTCAGAAGTCCAGACGTCAGGTTCATTGCAGGATCTGACAGGTTCACTTCGGGGAATACGAAGCGTCTCTCGTACACTTCAATGCTGCGTTGCAAGAGGATGGGTTTCACGTCCAGGAGTCGATGAAGCGCCCTGTTTACGCTGAAGCGGTTTGGACGTACTGTTTTATATTGAGCTTATATTTTATGTTGTGTTTGGCGGAGAAAGCTCTGTTGCACGCTTGATGGCTCTGAAGGCCTCTGTTTACGCTGCTCTGCATCAATATGCCGCGTATAGCCATCCAGCGTATTTTTTATGCTTCTACATAACTTAGAATACAACTATATATAAAATTATCATAACGTAATGTACTTACTAGATTGTTCCATATTTGGTATGCAATATGGTTCTCGATCGACGATAACATAGAGCAACCGTTTGGACGAGTCTCGACTGGACTATCTGGCTGTAAACCCCCTCATCCAAAATAGGTATTTTGTGTGTATTTTATATTATTTTATTTATTATAGATTATTTTAAATATTGAATTACTTTAGAATATTCTATTAGTTAATTAGAAAATAATTTTCTTAGTATATTTACTTATGTAAATATTTATTTAGAATTATTTTTAGGCTATTTTAGATTTTTGGAGATTTTTCTAGAATTTTTAGGTAATTAAAACATAGGGAACGTAAATTTCTAGGACTTTCATGATTTACTATGAGACCATACTTGCATATTATTCCTACAAAATATTTATTTTAGCTTAAAATATTTAATAATATTTTTCTGTAATTTATTTAGAATTTTAAGAAATTTATTTAAAATTTTGAAATTATTTAAGATTTATTTGGATATATATAGTCTTAATATTAGATAGATGCTAATTTAGTGTTAATAGATATTAATAAGATTATATATAAATTATTTGTATTATCTTTAATTCTATTTAAGATTATAAATTATTGAGATAAACTTAAACTCTATTTTTAAATTAATTCAAATCATGAGCCTACTAGGAAAGCAACTTCATGCATATCCTATCCTTATTTAAATTCATCATAATCCTATCCAAATTAACCATTCCTAGTCGTATTTAATTAAGTAGTGTCCACCATTATAAATACCTCATCCTTCATATTTTTCTTCCCCAAATTTCTCTCTTTTTCGTCCAAAAATAGTCAAAATTCGTCATAAATTTAGCCTAATTTTCTACTAGTTATGACAAATTAAAAAGACGATATCTCCTAGCTCTGTACTCTAAACGCGCTCCAGTTTTTTTTGTTAGAACTATATTAAGGTTAGTTTTCTGATTATATAATTTATTTTAATAATTTATGAACCTATTTTTCCAGAAAATTCTAAAAGTGTCAGTTGTCCGAAATCAGACGCATTTTGGTGCTTTTGAGATTACGGGAGATCCCGAACTCGGAATTATGAGCCGTTTGAAGTTTCGAAAATCTGACATGATAAAATTTCATAAAATTATTTTTACAGAATTTAAAATATAAGTTTATTCTACTGTAAAATTTGTGCAAACGTAGACATAAATAGGAAACCACCGAAAACTGTCATCTGTGCGCCCTTGTGGCCATAACTCTTTATTGACTTATGATTTTATGAAACCGTCTATTCCAGTGTTCATGTAGTATTGAAATATATAGGATTCCATACACAAATTCAGGATTTGAGTCAGTTGACTTTTTGGTCAACGGATTGCCTCGATTTGTGCACCACGGATCACAAATCCTTAAAGTTGACTTTCTTTGGACCAAAATTAGAGCTTAACAATAAAATTAGATTATAATAAGATTAAAATACTATTTTATATTATTTTATTCAAAATTAAAATAGATTAAAATTGAGGAACATATTCACCCACTTTTGTAACCTAACTTATTTAATTTATGTGACGGGTAGATCGGACGACGCCTTGAGTTGGGACTTCATTCTTTTTCAGATCAGGTAAGATACCTTGTCAAATTGTTTACAGTAATTTTTGTATGCTATTTATATTTCTGTATATTCATTGCATTTTTGTATTTTTATTGCATGTGTAGTTTCGTTCAGTCATTATTATATATTAGATATGTTGACACACACTTGACACCTAGTATCATGAGAGGACAATCATTAGGCGTATGGGCTTTAACCACTCTGGTAAACCGTAGTATATAGCTCGCACTACGGGCGTGTGTCGCCCTGGTCGCTACCCCAGAGGTATGTCAATTTTTGTAGAGTCGCGCTGGTTGCTACCCCAGAGGTATGTCGATTTCTGATGTTCTAGACGGGTGTGTGAGTTGTGAGGCTTAGATCGAGTAGACTACCCTTGTCCATACATCGAAAAGTTGTCCTCATTTGCATTCATATAGATTGTCTTGTACAGCGTACTTATTTATTTTCAAATTATATGCATGTTTACTATATTCAAGTTGGCTCGCTTTTCTGTATCTTGTTACGTCCCTTAGAGGACCTGGTCCTCTGCCAGGTGTATCTGTTCTTGAGTATTTGTAGGAGCGCAGATTCGGATGGTTACATATGTTTCGAGGATATCTTCTCTTCGAGCCCGTGGTCATTAGTTGATATTCTTATATTGTGTTTGTTGTGTTGTACTTATATTGTAGTTGCTCTTATATTCCAGTTGGTAGTGGATTTGTTTCCATCCAACTATTATCTCCAGATACTTTGTGTCTAGATCTAGTTCATAGATATTGGTTATTTATTTATAATTGATTTCGTGGATGAGATTTAGATTATACCCTATGACTTGTGACATATGTTATACCACTGTGGATTTGAGATATTCATATTACAGCGTACGTATGGGTTTGGTTTCCATATATTGGAGTTGCCATACCCATAATGCTGGCATGCTTACGTGTCCTAGTCCTACGTATTTTTGGGACTGGGGCATGACATGTTTTTGTGGTGGCCCATGCAGGTCGAGAGCATATTATCTCGGTTACGTTACTGTACCGAGCAAGCCTGCGCATAGGATTAGAATATAGGATATCATCCACTTAATTATTACCTCCCTTGATTTTGTTCGCATTCTCATTTGATTGCTTGCAATGCATCTTGCTTGATCCCTTCTCAATGTCAATCTTCTCTCGTGCTTGATAGGGGTTAGGAAGATAACTTGTACTAGGTATACACACTCTAGTATTCAATAACACCATTAGTTAAATTTTTGTAAGTTTGGTAGTATGCCTCATAACCTAGTAACACATAGTCCTATTGTCCCATTAATGTAGTATAATTGAATGACACCAACTATAGACTTGCATAAGAAGATAGTGTTTATCTAGGCTATAGAACTTTAGTGTTATCTAGACTGTAGAACTTAGAGGCCCATAAACCCATTTGGTTGACTTTAGACTTAGACAAGAAATTAGTATGGCAATTATAGAGGCACAACACTGTCACGCCCCAGTCCCAAATACGTAAGACTAGGAACACGTAAGCATGCCAGCCGCATGAATATGGCAACTCCAATATATGGAAACCATAACCCATACGTACGCTGTAATATGAATATAAACTCACATGTGGTATAAATAATGTCACAAGTCACAGATATGCTAATCTCATCCACACAACAAGTCATAGAAAAGAAATACTAAACTAGAATAAGGAGTCTGAAATATCTAAAATAATAGTCGGGTGGAGACAAATCCACTACCAAAGACTATATCCAAAACTAAAATGAGAGAGGAGTGTAAAGTCTCAAATATAAAATAATAGGAAGACAGAAGTGTATCAGCTAAAAGAATCCATCGCCAGATAATCAACGATGCTCAGAAGGTAAGACCTCATCGACAGAAAGGAATGCGTCAGGTCCAGGCTCGTACTCCTGCAAATACTCAAGAGCAGATACACCTGGCAGGGGACCAGGTCCTCAGAGGGACGTAACAAGATACACAAAACACATGCCAATTTGAATACAGTAAACATGCATATAATTTGAAAATAAATAAGTACGCTGTACAAGACAATCTATATGAATGCAAATGAGGACAACTTTTCGACGTATGGGCAAGGGTAGGCTACTCGATCTAATCCTCACAACCTCACGCTCGTCAGTGGACATCATCAGCCGACATACCGCGGGGGTAGCGACCCTCGGACTCCTTCAATCGACATACCACGGGGGTAGCGACTGTAGCGCCCCGTTCCCCCGTTACGGAGAGCGCGGCTAAGAAATACAAGACGGTATCGTTCGATCGGGATAGATTGAATTAAGAACTCGTCCTCGTTATGGATTTGTTTCTTCGGAATCAATTCCCATATTCAGTGGACTGCGCCCCAAGGATCGGCTTAGCGGCAGAGTCAGGAGGGACCTCTCCGCTGCTATCTTTTATTGCCTCGGTTTTCGATGTCGCTTGTTGCTTTCGTGCTTTGAGTTGGTTTTGGGACTTGCTTGTTTTCTTGAACGGTTTCGATGGTTTTCATTGTTTTCGTTCATTGACTTGCACTTCTATTCCGAGATTGAAAAGAGAGAAAGAAGTATTAATCGAGCTGTTCGTGTGCAGGTGAACGAGCAGTAGGCGGCTTGCGAACGGAGTCGTGAAGCGCCTCTTTCCTTCTTTTTTCCAAAATCTAAGTGAGTGGCTACCAACCCGATTAGCTAGCTCTGCTTCCAGCTTCACTCCTTTGCCCCGATCAAACGATACCAAGTAATAATAAAAGAAACCAAGATAAAAGAGAATAGACTGGGTTCATTATGCTTGTCAATAAACTTGTGAACGGTTATATCTTTGCATGCTTGTTCGTTCGTAATGTTCATCAAATGCATAGATACAAGTTTAAACGTATATCCTGATGCATGAATATAACGTAGTTGCAATGTAAACGAATCATGCAATGTTGCTTATCTTGTTCACGTGCCTCAACTGCATCAACGTTAACGTGCCACGAACGATTGATCACGGACAACTTGTACACAAGGTAACGGGTTCCGCGGACGGTCGCTGGGGCACTGGCACCGATCCGGTCCGGGCGGAACTTCACGATAGTCTCACGTGCGAACGGGATGGCGTGCAGCGCCTCACGTGCTTCGTTGCACACCATCTTCGTTCAAAGACTAAACGGTCCATTATGGCTCCTAGCCAATGATCCCAACGTGTATATTTAAACCTGTTGCATACTAACTTGTGTCTTCGTTTCAAGGAAGGCATGGTAAGTATTGTGCAGGTAATTCAGACGGGCAGGTAAAATCCACCGAACGGTGGCACGTTCATTTCAGTAAATTCAATATGCTGCTTACTTGTAAATGAACTAAGGCAAGATAGAAACCCAAAAAAATATGCATGCTTCACTAAACAACGTGTTGATTGGTATAGTCAGGCTAGCTCGCCTTCACCAGCATGTTTCGATATGCTGACCCTCGTTGAAACAGGTTCTCCGCACTAAGGCGAACCGAGCGAGGAGCCGAAGTCGTCTTCCCGATCCAGTCCAGCTGTTGGCGCATCTTCACCGCGCCCCTGTAGCCTTTTGAAGTCCGAAGCTGCAACTCTTCATACACAAATGCAGCTCCGTGGCAAAGCCGTCCTCCAGCCTGGAGGTCTTTATCATTTTGAGTTTATAAAGGGATGTAATGTACAGGACTGCTATCTCATTTTGAGTCATCTCTTTTGTAAGCCGTTCGGCATATTAGTTGACTCGTTCAGGAGTTTGTAATAGATGTTCATTATCAATAAAGAGAACTTTTCCATATTATAAATCTGTGTTTCAATTTATCTGCGTACTCTGAATATGTGCTTGCTATGCAAATCATTAAAGCCTTGTGCGGGCGCAACTCCAGGCCCGCACTGCGGTCGCGACTCGGGGGACGCCTCGGGGCGTGACATAGTGGTATCAGAGCACAGATTCAAAGTTCCTTAGACTTCGTGCTGGAAAAGTTCCTTTAACGATCAAAATTCCTGTGCGAAATCTTGAACTCGCTAGGCCAAAATGAGATACGTTCATACAATAAGTCCATAATACATTATGATCCTAATGTAATTTACCTTCTTTTGAAGGATGGATCCAGCACAATCTGCAGCGCAACCACTGAACGAAACACAAGAAAGCAGTTCGGGCACTTCGGGAAGCTCTCGGAGCCAACGAGGCATGTCTCAAGTCGACCCGCTTGAGCGGGTAATGCAAATGTTAGAATCGCAACGATAACGAGACGATGCTGGCCAAGCCAAGCTCGAGAGTAATCTAGAGACCCGATTCTCAGTCCAATAAAAGCAGTTAGATGCCCTGCAACAGATCGTTCAGACTTTGGCTTCCAACCATTCCGCCGCAACAGCAACGACTCCGGTGGAACAGCCCGTGCTTGAAGTGGAGATGCCTCAAATTCCAAGGCCGAGGGACGTGATTGCCTTCAACTTGGGCCATTTCAAGAAAGTCTGCAACACCCCATTCAACGGGACTGAGGACCCAGTGGTAGCTCTAGATTGGCTAGCCGAGCTTGAAGATCACTTCGCTCTGCTAGAGGTCCCCGAAGATAAGCGTGTCGCCTGCGCGCAACTACAGCTCCGCCTCAACGCACACGATTGGTGGGACGTGCATCGACGATCTCTTCAATTTGATTACGGAGAGGAGGCGATCTCGTGGACGACCTTTCGTGCCGCGTTCGAAGAGGAGTTTATACCGCCTCCAGTACAACGTCAAATGGAAAATGACTTCGTGCAACTGAGGCAAGGCAGAATGACAGTTAAAGAGTACTCCGCCGAATTCAACCGACTCTCCAAATTCGCTAGGGCCTATTTACCTGATGCAGCGAGTCGAGCTAGAAGGTTTGAAGGTGGACTACGCCCTGCCATCCATTCGCACGTAGTCAATAATCAGTACGGAACAATGCGTGAAGTCATGAATCACGCCCTATCTCTGGAACCGCAGTATCCTCACGTTTCCACCGACGCTGTGCATACCTACAATCACAAACGCCAAGGCAACGATAGAGGAAACACCGCTGCAAAGCGCCCTAACCACGGCGGTCCACAACGAGCAAACCCAGGGCCTTCGTGCAATTTCTGTAAGAAACAAGGGCACACGTCCGATAAGTGCCGCAAGAAACTCGGGCAATGTCTCATTTGCGGTGACTCCACCCACCGAATCCGTAATTGCCCAAACTATTCTGTTCATCACCCTTAACGGTAAGCATTATTCTTAAGTTTCGGGACGAAACTTCCAATTGGTTGGGTAGGATGTAGCACCCCGTTCTCCCGTTGCGGAGAGCGCGGCTAAGAAACACAAGACGGTATCGTTCGATTGGGATAGATTGAATTAAGAACTCGTCCTCGTTATGGATTTGTTTCTTCGGAATCAATTCCCATATTCAGTGGACTGCGCCCCAAGGATCGGCTTAGCGGCAGAGTCAGGAGGGACCTCTCCGCTGCTATCTTTTATTGCCTCGGTTTTCGATGTCGCTTGTTGCTTTCGTGCTTTGAGTTAGTTTTGGGACTTGCTTGTTTTCTTGAACGGTTTCGATGGTTTTCATTGTTTTCGTTCATTGACTTGCACTTCTATTCCGAGATTGGAAAGAGAGGAAGAAGTATTAATCGAGCTGTTCGTGTGCAGGTGAACGAGCAGTAGGCGGCTTGCGAACGGAGTCGTGAAGTGCCTCTTTCCTTCTTCTTTCCAAAATCTAAGTGAGTGGCTACCAACCCGATTAGCTAGCTCTGCTTCCAGCTTCACTCCTTTGCCCCGATCAAACGATACCAAGTAATAATAAAAGAAACCAAGATAAAAGAGAATAGACTGGGTTCATTATGCTTGTCAATAAACTTGTGAACGGTTATATCTTTGCATGCTTGTTCGTTCGTAATGTTCATCAAATACATAGATACAAGTTTAAACGTATATCCTGATGCATGAATATAACGTAGTTGCAATGTAAATGAATCATGCAATGTTGCTTATCTTGTTCACGTGCCTCAACTGCATCAACGTTAACGTGCCACGAACGATTGATCACGGACAACTTGTGCACAAGGTAACGGGTTCCGCGGACGGTCGCTGGGGCACTGGCACCGATCCGGTCCGGGCGGAACTTCACGATAGTCTCACGTACGAACGGGATGGCGTGCAGTGCCTCACGTGCTTTGTTGCACACCATCTTCGTTCAAAGACTAAACGGTCCTTTATGGCTCCTAACCAGTGATCCCAACGTGTATATTTAAACCTGTTGCATACTAACTTGTGTCTTCGTTTCAGGGAAGGCATGGTAAGTATTGTGCAGGTAATTCAGACGGGCAGGTAAAATCCACCGAACGGTGGCACGTTCATTTCAGTAAATTCAATATGCTGCTTACTTGTAAATGAACTAAGGCAAGATAGAAACCCAAAAAAATATGCATGCTTCACTAAACAATGTGTTGATTGGTATAGTCAGGCTAGCTCGCCTTCACCAGCATGTTTCGATATGCTGACCCTCGTTGAAACAGGTTCTCCGCACTAAGGCGAACCGAGCGAGGAGCCGAAGTCGTCTTTCCGATCCAGTCCAGCTGTTGGCGCATCTTCACCGCGCCCCTGTAGCCTTTTGAAGTCCGAAGCTGCAACTCTTCATACACAAATGCAGCTCCGTGGCAAAGCCGTCCTCCAGCCTGGAGGTCTTTATCATTTTGAGTTTATAAAGGGATGTAATGTACAGGACTGCTATCTCATTTTGAGTCATCTCTTTTGTAAGCCGTTCGGCATATTAGTTGACTCATTCAGGAGTTTGTAATAGATGTTCATTATCAATAAAGAGAACTTTTCCATATTATAAATTTGTGTTTCAATTTATCTGCGTACTCTGAATATGTGCTTGCTATGCAAATCATTAAAGCCTTGTGCGGGCGCAACTCCAGGCCCGCACGACGGTCGCGACTCGGGGGACGCCTCGGGGCATGACAGTGACCATCGGACACGACCCACCATAGTGCGTGCTAGTGACTACGGTGTTACCAGAGTGGTTAAAAGCCCATACGCCTAATGATTGTCCTCTATGATACTAAGTGCCATGTGTGTGTCAACATATCTAATACATAGTAATGACTGAAAGAAAACTACATATGTAAGAATAAACAAAAATACAATAAATATACAAAAATATACTAAGCATGCAAAATACTGTAAGCAATTTGGCAAGGTATCTTGCCTGGTAAGAAAGCTGCAAGGTGTATTGTCCAAAAGTCAAACGCACAGGATCAAAAGCTATGGCCGCAGAACAAATGTATCCGGATGCTGAAATAAACATCACCAACGTTCCCAGAATAAGCAAAATATCTAAAAAGTACTTCCCTTTCGTCCAATTTGGACACAGGGGCAAAACGGTAATTTTGGACAAAAGTGGGGTCCACGTATGGCCCACTTTGTACCGAAAAGCGTGCCAAGGGTAACAGTCTCTAAATGGGACAAACTATAGGTCAAAGAACTCTAGATGTCAATACGAACCCAACGATATGTCCAAATGTGGATTCCGATGAGCCGAACACAATTTTGTCCAAAAAGTCAACTGTGGGGCCCGCCAATTGGCGATCTGGTCAACCGTCTCAGAATTGCATGAAAATTGGGTCACAGGACCAGCGCGTTACCACGAGTCCAGTGGTGTGAGTTTCGTCGCAATCTGACAAGCGTGCACAAAATACGCGCGAGTTCCACAAAAGTTGCGACACGGGGTGTGTTCGCGGATACGGCCTGATTTCGGTACGCACACGCTTCCGAATCAGTCCCCACGAATTTGCATGTGTCCGGTTATGCTGCGTGCACCGCTCGGTACACTTGGTACACGGCGGGGCGGTCTCGTTTGGCGGGGCGCGCTCCGTTTTCCAACTTTTAGAAATCTGGAAAAAGTGGGTTCGCGCAGTTTTGTGACGAATTTAATTATGTCCACAGCAACTAATAGCATATGGTTATTTAATAGAAAATAAACTAGGTCAAGTGTTCTACATGTATCAAAAAGAATCACCGAATTCAGATCTCTGTGGTGGGAGATACGAACTCGGCAATATGGGTGGTCACCGCAATTTTCTGCGATTCCAGAATTGGATCTGCTCGCGCCCACTTTGGACGCTGTTTTTCGCCTAGGGGTACACGTTTTTCGAGATTAGCTATAATACAACTATGGAAGAGGGTTAAGGGGTGAGCATACCGGTGAAGACGGAACGACGTTTGGTTGAGCGAGTCGACGGAAAACAATTCTGGAGCGAAGGTGCCTCGTGTGGGAATCCGCAGTGCGCGAGGTCGGAGTCGTCGGGATGGTTTGGATGGCTTGGCGGGGCTTCTCTGGCTGCGGTGACGGCTCTAGATGGGAAGAGGAGGTCTGGAGATTTATGTTAGGATTTTTGTGATATATATATATATATATATATATATATATATATATATATATATATATATATATATAATTGGGAGAGAGAGGCTGTGGACCGGTTTCTGCCAAAGGGGGGGGGCCAGGTCTGTGAGCCGCTGAAGTGGACACAGGGATTAAGGGGGCGGGTCACATCAAGCAAATGCTAAGGATGGGAATAGCAATTTGCTTGGATGGGAATAAGTTGCAGCAAGTTAGCTGCTAAAGTGTACTCCTTAGCAATTTGCTAAGGAATAGAAATAAACATTGTTATTATTATTATATTCTTATTAGTTAAGCTTTATTTAATTATTCTTTTTTCTTTCTTTCTTTCCTTTTCCTTTCTAAATATATATATACATATATATATTTGTGTATACATATATATTATATATTCATAAGAAAATTCATGGATTAGAATAATGCACACCATTAGGCTAGCAACTGCTCAAGGGGTCTCCTACATGGAATAAATTCCAAAAAATTTCTGATGGTCCCATAAATCCTCTAAGTGCCCGAACACCTAAAATAAAAATTAATAAAATATATTTCTCCTATTTAGCACATAATTACCATAATTAAATTATTAATTAATAAAAATAATAAATACAATTTAAAAAATAGGGGTTTTACATTCTACCCAACTTACAAAAATTTCGTCCTCGAAATTGACACTAACCCATATTCATAATGATAACTATAACTATTACACTACATTGGTATCTAGTAGGACTCCTAAAACTCATGGTCTGCCATTCTAACACTTTCTCATTTATTGTCCATCCACTTATTTTATCATCCTCTAACTCGTCTACACTACCCAACTTACAAGAATTCTACTAATGGTCACCTTCTTTGAAGCTATTGTCTAGATTATAAGGCAATTATATTTATTGGGTCGAGAATCTTGGAATACCTGTCTAGAATCTCATAACTATGACTTTTCCCATAACCGTCAAGTATCATAGTCTAATACTGCCACGCCACCTGGCCAGTATGGCTGCAAGTAATTCGACTACTCTACCAAAATCGTCTGGCAGCAACTATCGCTACCTCGCCGGCGATTTGTCATAGTCATCAGTTCGTAACAAGTGCCTTCAACTCTTTCCTAGGCATAGTCTAAGTTTTTAGGGAGACACTTAAGGTCTTGACTAACTATTAGGGCTATGATCTAGCTCAAGTGATCTAACAATTTCTACTAGGCTACATGGTGCTACTTAAGGGTTAAACTAATAAAGAATACAGATATTGCTATAGTGCATATATATATTAAGAACTCATCCTTAGCTATCAAGCATTACTAACACCCTTGTGTTTAACTAACAAAATAGGGGTGAGATTGATATCAAACAATTCATAATGGCACGAAAGATACGACTATGATAGGAAGTGTTACGCACGAGATAAGGAATGAATATAAAAGGAGAAAATGAGTCACCCAAGAGGGCGAGATAAGGATAGGGGAAGAATACTACTACTGCTACTTCCGTCATCCATTAGCATCGCGTGTATGCCATCTGGATAGAATAGAAATATATCCTCATAACTACTAGACTACCATATATATATAATTCTATATCTATTTGTGCATCTAAGATCTTGTGTCACAATGGGGTTATGAGTATGCAAAGACAATTATAACTAAAAGGTCGTACCTGTATCTAAGGCTTCCTGTGTCTGCTCTCCCATACTTGTCATAATGAGTGCTTGGCCTTGTCTTTGGTTGATCAACTGGGGTCTAGTCCCCTCCATTTGTGCAGACTGTAGAAGCAGTGGTGGGTCCCTTTGGTCTTCTATACTTGAGGGTGTATGCGGTGTTCCTGATTCTAATGCCATAGGTCTCTGGTTCTGTTTAGGACATTCTCGGGCTTGATGGTGACTTGATCCACATATCATGCACAACCCCAATCGACGATGACAGTCTCTTAGAATATGACCTATCTTACCATAATAGTGACAAGTACGGAGCTCCTTGGTTGGATATGGTGCAACACTATCTGATTGCTGGCATGTCAAAGGGTGTCTAATGGGTCCTCCTTGCTGTGTCCTTACTGGTCCCTGATAAATTCTCTGTTGAATTCTGTTGCCTTTGCTGATGGCCTCCTGGATCCTGGCCTCTGTCAATAACTCGGCATAAGAGATCCGGGACTGTGAGCTAGTGTAGTGCTGGAGCTCCCGAGTCAGCCCACGGTGAAACCTCTTAGCCTTCTCTAAGTCATTAGGTATTAGGACTGTGCCATACTTACTAAGACGGCTAAATTATGCGTCATACTCATCAACCGTCTTGTCCCCTTGCTCTAGATAGAGGAACTGATCGTACAATGCGTCCCTTACAGTATCCGAGAAGTACTTCCTCTCAAAGCATTCCAAGAATTGTTCCCAAGTCTAACGCATACCCAATTGGCGCTCCATTGATTCCCACCAGTGATGCGCGTTGCCTTCTAACTGAGTCCTCACGCCTATCATCCATAGGTCAGTAGGTAGTTGTGATGCCTCTAACAACTTCTTGGTATTGGCAATCCAGTTCGTGGTCTCCTCTGGACTCTCATTACCCTTATATGGCTTAGGGCCTATCTGCACAAAGTCCTTGACTGAACCAACCCGAGCTTGTGGTACTGAAACTAGTGCCTGGGTTGGTGCAGGGGCTAGTGCAGCCATTCTTTCAAGCGCTGCCAGAAATTCTAGCCTCTGCTCTGCTGCTTGTTGCCTCTGTTCTTGTATTATCATCTGGAAGAATTGGAACAGCTGTGTCTGGCCATCCTGCGGTGCTAGTGGAGTTGGAAAAGTCCCATTAGGTATCATGGAAGGAGTTGATGGAATTTGATTGTTAGTCAGTCCATCCGGTCCGGGAAGAAGAGGTGGTGTTGAGGTCACTCCTAGTGGTTGGTCGTCGTCCCCTGGAGACGTGTTGTCCCTGGTGGCGGCATGCCCGTTATTCAAATTCATCTCTCTGCAAGAGATGGACGAAGGATTAAGAGGAGTACATGAATCAAGCAGGATGCAAGAACTTAAGTAGGACATGTTGGAAGGAAGGTAAGTTATAGTCAAGTGTGGATGAGATCTAAAATTCTAATCCTAGGTGCAGGCCCGCTCGGTACAGTTACGTAACCGAAACGGCTAACTCGACCTGCATGGGCCACCACAAAAACATGTCACGCCCCAGTCCCAAATACGTAGGACTAGGAACACGTAAGCATGTCAGCCGCATGAATATGACAACTCCAATATATGGAAACCATAACCCATACGTACGCTGTAATATGAATATAAACTCACATGTGGTATAAATAATATCACAAGTCACAGATATGCTAATCTCATCCACACAACAAGTCATAGAAAAGAAATAGTAAACTAGAATAAGGAGTCTAAAATATCTAAAATAATAGTCGGGTGGAGACAAATCCACTACCAAAGACTATATCCAAAACTAAAATGAGAGAGGAGTATAAAGTCTCCAATATAAAATAATAGGAAGACAGAAGTGTATCAGCTAAAAGAATCCATCGCCAGATAATCAACGATGCTCAGAAGGTAAGACCTCCTCGACAGAAAGGAATGCGTCAGGTCCAGGCCCGTACTCCTGCAAATACTCAAGAGCAGATACACCTGGCAGGGGACCAGGTCCTCAGAGGGACGTAACAAGATACACAAAACACATGCCAATTTGAATACAGTAAACATGCATATAATTTGAAAATAAATAAGTACGCTATACAAGACAATCTATATGAATGCAAATGAGGACAACTTTTCGACGTATGGGCAAGGGTAGGCTACTCGATCTAATCCTCACAACCTCACGCTCGTCAGTGGACATCATCAGCCGACATACCACGGGGGTAGCGACCCTCGGACTCCATCAATCGACATACCGCGGGGGTAGCGACCATCGGACACGACCCACCATAGTGCGTGCTAGTGACTACGGTGTTACCAGAGTGGTTAAAAGCCCATACGCCTAATGATTGTCCTCTATGATACTAAGTGCCATGTGTGTGTCAACATATCTAATACATAGTAATGACTGAAAGAAAACTACACATGCAAGAATAAACAGAAATGCAATAAATATACAGAAATATACTAAGCATGCAAAATACTGTAAGCAATTTGGCAAGGTATCTTGCCTGGTAAGAAAGCTGCAAGGTGTACTGTCCAGAAGTCAAACGCACAAGATCAAAAGCTATGACCGCAGAACAAATGTATCCGGATGCTGAAATAAACATCACCAACGTTCCCAGAATAAGCAAAATAGCTAAAAAGTACTTCCCTTTCGTCCAAGTTGGACACAGGGGCAAAACGGTAATTTTGGGCAAAAGTGGGGTCCACGTGTGGCCCACTTTGCACCGAAAAGCGTGCCAAGGGTAACAGTCTCTAAATGGGACAAACTATAGGTTAAACAACTCTAGATGTCAATATGAACACAACGGTATGTCCAAATGTGGATTCCGATGAGCCGAACACAATTTTATCCAAAAAGTCAACTGTGGGGCCCGCCAATTGGTGATCTGGTCAACCGTCTCAGAATTGCGTGAAAATTGGGTCACAGGACCAGCGCGTTACCACGAGTCTAGTGGCGTAAGTTTCGTCGCAATCTGACAAGCGTGCACAAAATACACGCGAGTTCCACAAAAGTTGCGACACGGGATGTGTCCGCGGATACGGCCTGATTCCGGCGCGCACACGCGTCCGAATCAGTCCCCACGAATTTTTACGTGTCCGATTATGCTACGTGCACCGCTCGGTACATGGCGGGGCGGTCTCGTTTGGCGGGGCGTGCTCCGTTTTCCAACTTTTGGAAATCTAAAAAAAGTGGGTTCGTGCAGTTTTGTGACGAATTTAATTATGTCCACAGCAACTAATAGCATAGGGTTATTTAACAGAAAATAAACTAGGTCAAGTGTTCTACATGTATCAAAAAGAATCACCAAATTCGGATCTCTGTGGTGGGAGATACGAACTCGACAATATGGGTGGTCACCGCAGTTTTTTGCGATTCCAGAATTGGGTCTGCTCGCGCCCACTTTGGACGCTGTTTTTCGCCTAGGGGTACACGTTTTTCGAGATTGGCTATAATACAACTATGGAATAGGGTTAAGGGGTGAGCATACCGGTGAAGACGGAACAACGTTTGGTTGAGCGAGTCGACGGGAAACAATTCCGGAGCGAAGGTGCCTCGTGTGGGAATCCGCAGTGCGCGAGGTCGGAGTCGTCGGGATGGTTTGGATGGCTTGGCGGGGCTTCTCTGGCTGCGGTGACGGCTCTAGATGGGAAGAGGAGGTCTGGAGATTTAGGTTAGGATTTTTTTGAGAGATAAATATATATATATATATATATATATATATATATATATATATATATATATATATATATAATTGGGAGAGATAGGGTGTGGACCGGTTTCGGCCAAAGGGGGGGTCGGGTCTGTGAGCCGCTGAAGTGGACACAGGGATTAAGGGGGCGGGTCACAGCAAGCAAATGCTAAGGATGGGAATAGCAATTTGCTTGGATGGGAATAAGTTGCAACAAGTTAGCTGCTGAAGTGTACTCCTTAGCAATTTGCTAAGGAATAGAAATAAACATTGTTATTATTATTATTATTATTATATTCTTATTAGTTAAGCTTTATTTAATTATTCTTTTTCTTTCTTTCTTTCCTTTTTCTTTCTAAATATATATATACATATATATATTTGTGTATACATATATATTATATATTCATAAAAAAATTCATGGATTAGAATAATGCACACAATTAGGCTAGCAACTGCTCAAGGGGTCTCCTACATGGAATAAATTCCGAAAAATTCCTGATGGTCCCATAAATCCTCTAAGTACCCGAACACCTAAAATAAAAATTAATAAAATCTATTTCTCCTATTTAGCACATAATTACCATAATTAAATTATCAATTAATAAAAATAATAAATACAATTTAAAAAATAGGGGTTTTACAAACACCGATCTTCTTGGTGAACTTAGATTATTCAGTACCTTCCTCCATCATAATCAAGCGTACTTATATTTTTACTACCTCGACTTATGCTGCTATTATAGCCTAGTTTTGCAAGCTTATTCTTTTATTGAGCTTATTCATGACATATATATTATTGGGGGCCCACACTAATACATTGTCTAAATCAGAATTGGTGTATTATGGTCTGATCAACCGTAGTGCACTTGGTTCGATCTTTGTATCACTACCTTACGTGGATTGAGATATAGTTGACTCAACTTGTTAGACAAATATACTTGCCCTCTAGACTGGTCAGAGCATATCATGTCAGGTACATAAATATTCTGATGTGAACATGAGAATATAAATTTACCAAAATAAGGTTTTAATCCACAACTGCCTTGGCAACTCCCTTTTGAATTCTCTAATCCCTTTGAATCTCGTACTTGTATTCTATCACCTCCTCCTTGAACTCTTTATTGTTGTTCTCCGTCTTCTCCTATTTCGGAAAGACGAACGTTCGTGCTTAGTATAAGTTGATACACGGATAGTACCAGATATACCCCATAGGCCAAGCACTCATGATGACAAATAAGAAGCACGGGCACATGAAGTCGTAGATACAGGTACGATCTTAGCTATATGTGTCAGTTCATACTCATGACCCCCATTGTGACAGGAGATCGTAGGTGCATAATAGTCGTAGAATTATATATAAGGTAGTTTAGCAGTTATGAGGATATGTTGATATCCTAACTAGATGGCATATCCACGAAGCTAATGGATGACACGTGTAGAAGTAGTGGTATTCTCTTCCTATCACCCTCTCGCCCTTGGGTGACTCAGCTTCTCTTCTATATCCATTCCTTATCTCGTGCTTAACTCTTTCTATCATAGTCGTATCCTTTCGTGCCATTATTAATTATTTATTTACTTCGACCCTACCCTTAGTTTTGTTAGTTAAAACATAAATGTGTTAGTAATGATTAATAACTAAAGGATGAGTTCATAACGATAACCCTTATGTATATGCACTATAGCAATATCTGTATTCTTTTATTAATTCAACCCTTAAGTAGCATCATTTAGCCTAATAGAAATATGTTAGATTGTTGAATTAGTTTATACTCCCAATAGTTTTATAAAGTTAGTCAAGACCTTAATTGTTGCCCTAAAACTTAGACTAAGCCTAGGAAAGAGTTGAAGACACTTGTTATGAACTGACGACTATGACAAATCGCTGGCGAAGTAGCGACAGCTACAGCTAGACCGTTATAGTAAAGTAGTCAAAGTATTTGCAGACATACTGGCCAGGTGGCATGGTAGTATTAGACTACGATACTTGACGGTTACAGAAAAAAAAATCATAGTTATGAGATTCCAGACGGGTATCCCAAGATACTTGACCCAATAAATAAATTTGCCTTACAACCTAGACAATAGCTTCAAGAGACTTTGACTACTAGTAGAATTCTTGTAAGTTGGGTAGTGTAGATTAGTTAGAAATAGAATAGTGTATGGACAATAAATGAGAAGTGTTAGAATGACAGACCATGACTTTGATGAAGCACTGCTAGATAGAAATGTAGTGTAATAGCTATAGTGATTATTATGAAGATGGGTAGTGTCAATTTCGAGGACGAAAATTTTGTAAGTTGGGTAGATTGTAAACCCCCTCATCCAAAATAGGTATTTTGTGTGTATTTTATATTATTTTATTTATTATAGATTATTTTAAATATTGAATTACTTTAGAATATTCTATTAGTTAATTAGAAAAAAAATTTCTTAGTATATTTACTTATGTAAATATTTATTTAGAATTATTTTTAGGCTATTTTAGATTTTTGGAGATTTTTCTAGAATTTTTAGGTAATTAAAACATAGGAAACGTAAATTTCTAGGACTTTCATGATTTACTATGAGACCATACTTGCATATTGTTCCTACCAAATATTTATTTTAGGTTAAAATATTTAATTATATTTTTCTGTAATTTATTTAGAATTTTAAGAAATTTATTTAGATTTTTGAAATTATTTAAGATTTATTTGGATATATATAGTCTTAATATTAGATAGATGCTAATTTAGTGTTAATAGATATTAATAAGATTATATATAAATTATTTGTATTATCTTAATTCTATTTAAGATTATAAATTATTGAGATAAACTTAAACTCTATTTTTAAATTAATTCAAATCATGAGCCTACTAGGAAAGCAACTTCATGCATATCCTATCCTTATTTAAATTCATCATAATCCTATCCAAATTAACCAATTCTAGTCGTATTTAATTAAGTAGTGTCCACAATTATAAATACCTCATCCTTCATATTTTTCTTCCCCAAATTCCTCTCTTTTTCGTCCAAAAATAGTCAAAATTCGTCATAAATTCAGCCTAATTGTCTACTAGTTATGACGAATTAAAAAGACGATATCTCCTAGCTCTGGACTCCAAACGCGCTCCAGTTTTTTTTGTTAGAACTATATCAAGGTTAGTTTTCTGATTATATAATTTATTTTAATAATTTATGAACCTATTTTTCCAGAAAATTCTAAAAGTGTCAGTTGTCCGAAATCAGACGTATTTTGGTGTTTTTGAGATTACGGGAGATCCCGAACTCGGAATTACGAGCCGTTTGAAGTTTCGAAAATCTGACATGATAAAATTTCATAAAATTATTTTTACATAATTTAAAATATAACTTTATTCTACTGTAAAATTTGTGCAAACGTAGACGTAAATAGGAAACCACCAAAAACTGTCATCTGTGCGCCCTTGTGGCCATAACTCTTTATTGACTTATGAATTTATGAAATCATCTATTCCAGTGTTCATATAGCATTGAAATATATAGAATTCTATACACAAATCCAGAATTTGAGTCGGTTGACTTTTTGGTCAACGGATTGCCTCGATTTGTGCGCCACAGATCACAAATCCTTAAAGTTGACTTTCTTTGGACCAAAATTAGAGCTTAACAATAAAATCAGATTATAATAAGATTAAAATACTATTTTAGATTATTTTATTCAGAATTAAAATAGATTAAAATTGAGGAACCTATTCACCCACTTTTGTAACCTAACTTATTTAATTTATGTGACGGGTAGATCGGACGACGCCTTGAGTTGGGACTTCATTCTTTTTCAGATCAGGAAAAATACCTTGCCAAATTGTTTACAGTAATTTTTGCATGCTATTTATATTTCTGTATATTCATTGCATTTTTGTATATTTATTGCATGTGTAGTTTCGTTCAGTCATTACTATATATTAGATATGTTGACACACACTTGACACCTAGTATCATGAGAGAAAATCATTAGGCGTATGGGCTTTAACCACTCTGGTAAACCATAGTATATAGCTCGCATTACGGGCGTGTGTCGCGCTGGTCGCTACCCCAGAGGTATGTCGATTTCTGTAGAGTCGCGCTGGTCGCTACCCCAGAGGTATGTCGATTTCTGATATTCTAGACGGGTGTGTGAGTTATGAGGCTTAGATCGAGTAGACTACCCTTGCCCATACGTCGAAAAGTTGTCCTCATTTGCATTCATATAGATTGTCTTGTACAGCGTACTTATTTATTTTCAAATTATATGCATGTTTACTGTATTCAAGTTGGCTCGCTTTTCTGTATCTTGTTACGTCCCTCCGAGGACCTGGTCCTCTGCCAGGTGTATCTGTTCTTGAGTATTTGCAGGAGCACAGATTCTGATGGTTACATATGTTTCGAGGATGTCTTCTCTTCGAGCTCGTGGTCGTTAGTTGATATTCTTATATTGTGTTTGTTGTGTTGTACTTATATTGTAGTTGCTCTTATATTCCAGTTGGTAGTGGATTTGTTTCCATCCAACTATTATCTCCAGATACTTTGTGTCTAGATCTAGTTCATAGATATTGGTTATTTATTTATAATTGATTTCGTGGATGAGATTTAGATTATACCCTGTGACTTGTGACATATGTTATACCACTGTGAATTTGATATTCATATTACAACGTACGTATGGGTTTGGTTTCCATATATTGGAGTTGCCATACCCATGCGGCTGGCATGCTTATGTGTCATAGTCCTACGTATTTTTGGGACTGGGACGTGACACTGGCTGCTGAGAGGGTCCTGAACCATCAGTAGCCCGGTTTCCGAGGGTTTGCGGTAGAGTCTCAACAGGACTATCTGCATGCTGAGAAGGTCCTGAACCATCAGTTGGCCGATTTTGGACATTTGGTATGTCCTCATCGGAGGAGGAAGAAGAACCAGAAGTACTAGGAGGAGCACGTCTCTTCGAACGAGTGGCAGTCTTCTTCGTCAATCGACGTTTCCTAACTTCAGGGCGCGCCTCGGGGTCGCGGATAGTGAGAGCTGGTTCAATAGTACACTGAACATTGTGTTCCTTACGCATCGACGCAGTAGGCTGTCTTCTTATGATATCTTCATCCTTAGTGCCATTCCGAGGGGCGTGACTATAAGACAAAAAAAAAATTTTAACATCCTAAATTAATTTAACATTCAGGACTGTAGAAATTTCTACAGTCCTATATGTATACAGGACTGCAGAAATTTCCACAGTGCTAAATTATACAGGACTGTTGAAATTTCTACAGTCCTTTATACATATAGGATTGTAAAAATTTCTACAGTCCTCAATGTATATAGAACTGTAGAATTTTCTACAGTCCTCAATCTATATAGGACTGTAGACATTTCTACAGTCCCGCATGATTCTGCTCGATACATTCGACAAATGTCGAAATTGTATGTCCTAAAATCGGGTACGAGCATCTAGAAAAACGTCCAAACTATATCCTAAACTACATTCAGGACTTGTATGTCCTCATTTTGAGAATGGAAAGATAACCACTAAAAATTTTCGAAATGCAATAATTTTTTAATTTTTTTTCTAAATGCAATAGAACAAGGAGAAGGAAGAATTGTACCTTGATTCTTTCGAGACTTTGGGAGCCATCGACAAGGAGGAGGAGGAAGAAGTGGAGGAGGACGGCTCCGGCAAGAAAGGGAGGAGGGGGGAGGGCTCCGGTGGAGGTTTGGAGGGTTTGGGAGGAGAGTTTAAAATTTGGGCTAGTATGAGTCATTTATTACTGGGCTAGTGGGGCTAGCCCTAAGTAAACTATGTACTAGTGTCCTTATCAAGGGTCTTTTAAACAACGAGTCACCCATATTAACTTGTCTTACTCTCTCTCTCTCTCTCTCTCTCTCTCTCTCTTACCAAAAGAAGAAAAAAGAAGAGAAGCGAATACTCACTTCCTCTCCATCTCACGTCGCTCCCTCACTCTTCTCTCCTCCCCGCAGCCGTGGCTGCTGCCGCTGCCGGCCGACCGTCCAGCCCCTCTTCACCGCCGGCGGACTCCACCTGCCCCCTTCTTCTTCTTCTTCTTCTTTCCTAATCTCCTCATCTCTTTTAAAAAGAAGAAGAAGAAAAAAAAGTTACAAGTAGAAGAAGGAGAAGAACTTGAAGAAGAAGGAAGGAGTTGGAAGAAGAAGAATACCAAAACCTAACCCCCAAATTCCAAATCCCCAAACCAAGGCGAGCCCTCCTCTTCTTGTCAAATTCATTTTTTTAAATCATTTAATCTTGCACATAACGTGTTTGTTAAAAATTCTAAACCATATATGTACTTGATATCCTATATGTTAGGATATAATATTTTGATATGTTAACCTAGGTTCTACATTTTGAGAAATTTGTTCTGTATAAATATAGAGGATGGATATCCTCATTTACACTAGGGATATTGAACAACCAGTTCAAAGTCTACAAGTGTTACTTGAACCACATAATATGTAACACTATATTTCATTTGAAATCCCTATACACACGTGTATGTGAATATGCAATTCTCTAATTATAAAAGTGATGTTATTTCGATACTTAGAAATATGAGTGATAATGATTTTTGTTCTCAGATCTTAGACTAGACAACTAATAGTGTGTGCACGCGAATATTGGGCCTTGATTGATATACCCAATCAAGCATGACTATTCATTTATTTAGTTTAATTCACCTAGAATATAAAATACTTCTCTGAATAGGATGCTAAGTGTATGCAATGCATTTGGGAACTTGTCGAGTCATTTGATAAGTGTCCAAAAATAAATTTAGAGTCAATTATATGCATTTGATAGTTAAATTGGTCCAATAGGGGTTAATTGGATTCATGGAAACCTTGATTATCTCGTACGAAAATTTGACCGCTTCCAAACTCGATTCCGGAGATACGTTAGATCTTTTCATGACTAGTTAAATTATATTAAAAATTTAGCTTTTGTTCCTTTTTTTATATAAAAAAATAGTATATCTTAGTAGTCCACTATAGGGGTGAGCAATGGTTCGGTTCGGTTCAAATCGAACCAAATATATAAAAACCGAAATAACCGTAAATCGTATTTCTCAAAACCGAAAACCGAACCGTTTTCTTAAAAACCGAAACAAACTAATTTGATTCGGTTTTCGGTCGGTTCGATTTCATGGGCCAATGGACTGGACCTTTACATTTTAGCAAATGGGCCTATTTAAATAACATATCTTCAAAAAAAAATCTAACATTGTTATGTGTATATATATATATATATATATATATATATATATATATTGAGAGGTAGAGAGAGCGCTCAAAGAAGTGCCGATAGAGAATAGGAGGAGAGAGTGCGCTCATATAGGATTAGAATAAAATATTAGTATATATAGATTGATGGTAGTTTGTTTAATTACTAAATCTAAATCGGTTTTCGATTCGGTTGTTCGGACCAAGTACCGAAAACCGAACCGATATTTTAAAATTTCAAACCGAAAACCGAACCGTTTATCGTATTTCGGTTCGGTTCGGTTTTCGGTTTCCAACCGTTATATGCTCACCCCTAGTCCAGTATTTATATATTATGGTATTGACACTAAAGCATACCGAAGCTTCTGATAAATAAAGAAAATTCTCCTCTTTTCCTGGATCCTCCAGACAGTCCCCTTCTTCTCAAATACCTGGTATATTATATAGTCGTGAACTCTGAGATGTTTCCAATGTTTACAAACTGGTAAATACGAGGATGCTTTTCTTTAGAAGATAATTTAAAATTGGGGAACGCATGGTAGCATTCCATTTGACAATAATACAAATTATTACGATAGCAATTCAAAGAACCAAACTAATATGCATACCTCTATTTGTACTAGTATGGCTCAATAGAAGAGATGCGCATGACCACAAAACTAAAAGGGCTCACTGCAAAAGTCAAATTAAAGACTGTAGAAGAGAAAATTAAAAGGTATGTTGTCTGCACATTAAAGAGAGCAATAAATTATACCTTAGAAGTAACAAAGTGTTATATAAAGTATTTACTAAATGCTAAGAATGTAATAGGCAAGAGAGCTAGCTGAACCAGAATGACTCTTGTCATCCCCAAAGAATTTGATAAAATGCGGAAGCAAAGCAAGTGTCCAACACAGTTGGCCAGGAAAGTATATAGTTGGGCAACAAAAACAAAATTAGTTTCGTCAGTTAGGTTTACATTTCAAAAGAATTGTTGAAAGAAACAAATCTGAAATGAACAAAGAATGTGATGCACACAAAATAAGTAGGGGTTATTATTTAGAAGAACAGTGTTACACCACCTGGTAGAATTCAGTATCATTCTATGGGTGTACCGTGTATACTCCCATGCAACTAAACATTTGTCAATAAGAATTTTTGTTTATGGAATTATATTTAGTATTATGATCTCTACTATTAACTTAGTATAAATATCAAATAGGATTATTTTAGGCAATAATTATATTTAAATTCACCATATACCAATTTTCTAATACCAAATTCGAGATTTATACTATATGCTTTCACTTGACTATCTAGTACTTTGTATCCTTAGTAATCTATACTATAACCGAAACATGAAGAATTCCTTTTTGTCTTATTTCGAGCCATTTACTTAAGATTCAACATAATTTTTTTAATTATAATCTAGTAATTCAACTTAAGCTAGGTTGAAGAAGGTATTTACGATTTAAACATCAAGCATTGCTTACTTGTAAATTTTGAGTTCTAGCCTTTACATTCTTTGTCATTGTGCCTTGATTTGAGAATGAAATAAGAATATATGCTAAATTACTAAGGTAAGGCACATATGCTTGAAAACATCATTTTGACATATGGTATGTCAGAAACTTAGGGTACATTGACCAAGTCTTATGCTTTAATATAAGACTAATATGTCGGACTAGAAATCGACCTTTCGATGGATTATGATTAAAATTCATAAGATTCAGCCTAAACACTAAATTCTAACTTTCTTGAATCATGGATTCAATTATTAAGTTTATTGAAGTTTTTAGAACTTTAAAATTCCGAAATCATGGAATATTGATTGTAAATACATGTGTTTGATTAAGCATGCTTATTTCTTAAGCAAATGGAATATACTTGAATATTTGTATGATTAATATCATACAAATAAAATGTTTGATGTACAAACTACTAGAAATTGTATTTATTATTCTTGTATGGTTATGCTTCCTAATGCTTGTATAACTTATGAAATCTGACTTATATTTAGTTTGGACTCGTGTAGCTAACCCGAATCAGTGTTAGTAGCTAATTGCTAAGGTAAAGTAAAATTGGGTAAGAAAGTCTCTTCTCCATCCTTGCAAAAGTCATTGCTTATTGATATATATAAACTGCGTGTGTTCCGATGTTGAGTTGTTCCACCGAAGGGATCGGCGAATCCGGGATAATTCTACGGAGGGTTACTTCGGGTCTATTATACAAATTGTGAAAATTTTGGGCTCCAAAATACAAAAGAGACTGTCAAAATTTTCAAGGAATTCTAGAGAACCATTTTCGAAAAATTCGAATAATTGGTTAGTCTCTATTTCAAGTCTAGTAACTATTTGATTTAGGATCAAACTCTAAAAATTTTAGATTCTGGATTTAGACTATAGGGCGCGTATGACACACCTATACGTGCACGAAAGAACAATAAAAGTTTCATTGTTTCATATTCCAAGGCAAGGAGTACTAATTTCATGTTTTTTCAGAATGGTCCTACCAAATGGAATGTTACTGTTTAAATATGGTGCCATGAGCACACAAAACAAATAAATGATTGGATATTTAATGTTTCTGCTAAGACGAAACTACTTGCCAAACAATATCCTCGTAAAGCGTGTGGCGATTGACACACGAGACGAGATATGAATCGGACCTATAATCCAACTTAAATTAAATGTTAGATAGGAATGTTTGTGAATTTATAGAAGTGTATTGAGGTGGGAGAGAACATTTGGATCACACCGTCGAACTCTTTGCAATATTAATTGTTTTAAAAAGTAATGTTGATCAGTAGTTTCGGTATACGTATGGCCATACGATGACCGAGTTGAGGCTTAGCTCACATACCTGTCATTGGATCCGAATTCTTGAAAGAGATCAAGAAATTCGACAATTGTGTATATCCAATGTTATTATGTTTCTGAATTCTTGAAAAAGTTCAAGATATTCGACAATTGTTTATATTATCACATGATCCGAATTCTTGAATTAAAACAAAAAATGACAATTGTTTATATCATGTGTTATCACATTAAATGTGATTCAATGGTTATTATAGTAATACAATGATATCACAATACCTGTGGGACTGGAATCTAAGCACTGTTCATCCAGAAAATTTACCTGATCCCGGGTGTATGGGATTATTGCCAAGATAATAGGTGATGTTGTGATCCAAAAGCCTTCTCTAAATTGCATTTACATATAGGAATTCTTGTTTGTGATTTGTGATTGTGAATTGTGATTTTGGACACCAAGTAGAATATGGTTTGATAAGAGTTAGAATATCCCGTTTCAGGTTTACATTATAAGAGTTGTAACACCCTCTCTCATGATTGTACTAAAGTGTCTAAGAAATTTATTATTCCATTCCTTCGTCATAAAGTTTGAGAATCCAATCATTATCAAATTCTAATTTTATTTTATTTATTTTTTCGTTCTTGACTAAGGGCTTGCATTTCGTTTGACGACCTAGTATTGTTCACTAGTTTTGTAGAAACATTTTCAAGAAAGCTACTGTTGTACCTTGACAAGGAGCTGTATAACAAGAACGTAGTTGCAACGGAAGACGATTGAGTTGGAATCATCATTTATTTCCATCATGTATTAAGGTATTAATGTGCTATATGTATATTCGGGTTAAAAGTTGTAATTGAGTAGAATAGCTTACTTTCTATTTATAGTTTTAGAATACCCAAAACTATTTGTTATATTATGCAAGTATATGATCTGTGGTAAGTAAACCTATTCTAGAACCTTACGGACGACAATCACGAATATGGATATTGAAGTATTCGTAAGTCGCGTAGCCTGGGGATGATGTTACGTACTCGACTTGCCGTATTCTGGGAGCGGGCGTGACATATATACTATATATATTTATAGGTATTAATATATATAGGTATATACTAAATATTTATAGGTATATACTAAATATATCTAGGTATATTTAGTTACTATATATATTAACAAAAAAATGCGCAAATAAACAAAAAAATCGAATAAACCGAAAATCGTACCGATTTAATTCGGTTTGGTTTGGTTATGGGCCATTTCGGTTCGGTTTCGGTTTTGCTTTTTCGGTTTTTGGTCCAATTCGGTTTTCGGTTATTTGGTTCGTTTTGAACCGAATTAACCGAATGCTCATCCCTATCCATATCCAAACCAAGGGATTTATCCTATCTTAATTCCGAACCACAATCCAAAATAAATTTCTGGAAGAAATAAGAAATTAAAATCAAACCCTAAAATATAAAGCAACCACCCAAATCAAGTGAAGAGCACCTCTCCTTCATCTCCAAGAACCTCACGACCAATTTTCGACATCCATTGACCCATCTCCGCCCGTCTCGACGTCCAAGTCCCCTACCACATCTCAGGAAAACCACCACGATTCGATTCTGGCCCCCGCTGACTCGATTCAGACCGCCGTCAATCATCAACACATAACTGAGGTTCTGTGAAGTCAGAACCAACCGAAGTTGGAGGCTGACTTTAGGCCGACCGATCTTTGTCGTTTGTTGATCAAAATCCGAACCGATTGATCAGGTAACCTCCCTCCTACAACTCTTTTAATCTGCAAAGCTCAGAAAGAATTTCATAGTTAAAGTAGGCTAGTCAGAAACTGGAATTTTAAGAAAAAACATTTTGATTGAGGGTCGTCCCGATCGGACCACCCTGACTTGAACCGCTTGCACCGAAAGATGCATACTGCGATGTATGGGGATATAATGGAATTCAAATTGGTCGCTCGAGCGCGACGAATTTGACCCGTATCTGTCGAAAATTTTCATATCGAATGATCGGGATAAATTGAAATTACCTTCTTTATGCTTGTCGCGTCGCGACGAGATTTGTGTCATTGGAATCACAGTATTTGATTTGAGTTTTGTCCAAATGCGAGATAATCGACCAGATCACATGCCCCACGATCCAATTCGATGAGCATTTTTGTGATCGATGTTGGAAAAAACAAGACATTTTTCGTCTTTGTGCTGAGATGAGAATACAATAAAGTTGGAAGAGAAGAGAAGAGAAGAGAAATAAGAGATTGCACACACAAGATTTGTAGGATCGAATAAGCACCGCTAGAGGGGGGTGAATAGAGTGCGTGTATATGCAGCGGAATAAAAAATCATCAAATAAAAATTAACACAGTTAGCTAACAATCTAAATAAAAAATGACAGTAAGTAAATAAAGAGATCAAAAGTCACAAACACAACGATGTATACTGGTTTTTCTCTGAGTGGACTAGTCAAGTCCCGAGAACTCTAGCTCGGAGTTGAAATCCACTATCAAGTGAAACACAAGCTTTGATCCGAAAGTTTGTAACTTCGTACAGACACGAGCTTTGATCCGAAGGGCTCGAATACTTTTCGAAGTGTTGAACTTCTTAACAAGCTCTTTTTACATCTCTTGAAAACTTCTAACCAAGACCGCACTGGCCCTTAAGACTTAGGAGTTGTCGAAAGCTTATGATTGGAAAGTGTAAAGGCTCTTGCACTGGGAGAATAGAGAAGAGAATTGAAAGTAAATTGAGTGAATAAGAATGGTGAATTCCTTCTCTATTTATAGTGCTTTTGCAAACCGAGTTCAGTGCGAATTCGGATGCCAAACGTTCGAATTTTTGAACGTTGGAGCCGAGTCTGCAGGAAGAACTGGTTGCAAGGGTTTATTGGGTCTAGAAACCGAGTTCGGGCCGAACTCGCACCTCCCAAGATTAGTTCTTCCATCTCCTATTGCATGGAGAAAGGCAATGCATCAATGTTGAATGCAAGCTGAATGCATGCAGAATATGAACATGTAGGCCACTTCAGATAGTCATAACTTCTTTAATACACCTCTGAATGCCCTGATTCAAAATCTATTCTACTATATAATGCCAAAACTAGGCTTAACCGTGAAATTTTTTCGTTCCAAAAATACCCTTCATTACATTCCAAAAATACCCTTAAAAACAGTAATTAAATACGTATTAAATGTATGTATGCATGCATGAGGCAACTTGGGGAATGATAGTTAATAAAACAAAGATATGCATGCATGCAAAGTAGGTAGTTTGGAGAATAAAACAAAAGTTAATAAAGCATGCATGCAAAGTAGGCACATGAATCCAAGAGATAAGAAAAATCTTTCCTATTCCCGTCATTTAATTTCTTTCAACTTTCATGCTCCTGCCTATTATATTTTCACCTATAATAAAATTAAAAAAATTGTCGTTTGCTCTTTTAATAAACTATTTTTTTTCAAGTAATATGAAATACGTGCAACGCACGTGCGTATATACTAGTCTGAATTAAAGATAAAACTTTTCTCAACAACTTTCGTATTGAAGATCGGGCCAAATAATGACTGCAACAGTTCCAAAACAGACTCCCAAAACTGAATCTTATCACAGAAAACTGCACCCAAAAAAATGACTAACTACATGGCCGAACCCAACTACGGGTGACCGACCTCCATGAATCAAATCCATATTAATTCGTCATAGGGATGAACCCCATTCCCATCAATTTTCTCCTCCATCCTCATAAGGAGAAAGTTTTCAAACAATAGTCATACCTGCCATCCTTCAGCAGAAGTCATGCTTCTCTTTTGGTAGATACATAGTCATCATATAAGACGGATTTTGGCTTGTATCAATCTTAATATGCATCAGACGATTCTCTAAAGCATCTTGTATTCAATGATGGCATACGTCGATGTGCTTTGTCCTTGAGTGATATATAGCATTTTTACTTAAATCGATGGCGTTCTGACTGTCACAATATAGAGTGTACTTCTCTTGCTTGAGTGATAACTCCTTTAGAAAATTCTTCATCCACAAGAGCTCCTTCTTAGATTCTGTAGCAGCGATGTATTCAGCTTTTGTGGTGGATATAGCGATACACTTTTGCTGCTTTGATTGCCATGATACGACGCCACCCTGCAAAGGTAAATAAGTATTCTGATGTTGACTTTCTTTTGTCCAAGTCACTTGCCATTTCAAAATCAGTGTAACCTTCCAAGATAGGTTTGCCATCTCCAAAACATAAAAATATTTTGAGGTTCCTCTAAGATATCTTAGGATCCACTTTACTGCTTCATAATATTCTTTGCCCGAATTTCCAAGAAAACGACTTACCACTCCAACCGCAAGTGCTATATCTGGTTTGTACAAACCATGGAGTACATCAAACTTCCGAAGGTCGAGGCAAATGAAATGCTTTTCATCTCCTCCTCCTTCTCACTTGAAGGGCTTTGTTGTGTACTTAGCTTAAAATGAGCGGTTAGCGGTGTGCTGGCTTGGAGTTCAACATATTGAACTTCTCCAGAACACATTCAATGTATCTTTTCTGTGATGGCCACAACTTTCTAGCATTTCTGTCCTGAGAAATCTTCATTCCCAATATTTGTTGTGTTGCTCCTAAGTCCTTTATGTCAAAGGACCTGCTCATCTCTTTCTTCAACCTGTCAATCTTAGATATATCTTTTCTAACAACAAGCATATTATCAACATACAGAGAGAAAATAATGAAATCATCATTAGAGAACTTCTGAAAATAAATACAATGATCTACAAATGTTCTTTTGTACCCATGATCAAGCATAAAAGAATCAAACATTTTATACCACTGTCACGGTGCCTGCTTGAGCCTGTACAAGCTCTTCTTTAATTTGCAAACAAAGTGTTCTTTGCCTTTTACCTTGAAACCCTCTAGTTGTTCCATATAGATTTTTTTTGTCAAATCACCATGGAGGAATACTGTCTTCACATCTAACTGCTCAACTTCAAGATCTTGAGAAGCAACAAGACCAAGAATAATCCGAATAGAAGACATCTCCACAACAGGAGAAAATATTTTTTCATAATCAATACCTTGCTTCTGATTGAAACCTTTCACCACGAGGCAAGTTTTGTACTTGACTTCTATTTCCTTCATTCTTGATTTTGATCACCCATTTGTTCTTCAAGGCTTTTCTGTTCTTGGGTAGCTCCAACAGGCCACGAGTGTGGTTCTTATTAAAAAAGTCTTTCTCCTCTTGTATGACTTTCTTTCACTTGTCACAGTCTTCATGAACTTGGGCGTAATGAAAACTTTCTGGTTCACCTGTCAAGGTTATAAAAATTGCTAGTCGGCCGCTAGTCGGTTCACGGGGACTAGGGATTATAGTTGGTTTGGATATATATATATATATATATATATATATATATATATATATGTCATTAAAAGCAAAAGGAAAAGCAGCATCAACAAAAGCAAAAGAGCAGCAACAGTAGGTGAAAAAAGGAAAGCAACAACAACACTTCATCCGGTGGACTCCATTACAAAAGAAAGCAGCAATAGACAACGCGGTGGACTACACTACAAAAAAATAAAGAAAGCGGCAACATCCATTATAAAAAAGAAGAAGGCAAAGTGAAACAACAGCAACAAAACCAAGAGAAAGCAGCAGCAACAGTCCACTGTCCACCGACATTGAAAACCAAGAGAAAACAACATAGCAACAAAGGAGTTCTTCAAAAAAAAAAAACCGAAGCAAAAAAAAGAGAGCTCGTGAAGCCACCGGCGGCAAGGCGGTCGGTAGAATTCGGAGGCACGACGACGAGGCGGTCCGGGGAGCTGATTAGGTCAGTGGATTTTTTTTACTTTTCTTTTCTTCTTTCTTCTCCTTCACCTTCTCCTTGGAGTGTGGATTGTCGGCCGATTAGGCCCGCCCAGCCGCCCAGGGCCGTCTAGTCGGCCGACCAGGGCCGATTAACTTCGGATCCGACTTTTCTTCCGCCTACATATGAAATCGAGTCGGCGACGGCCGAATAGCGACTAGTACCCGACTAGTCGGCCGCCTAGCCCGACTTTTATAATACTGTCATCTGCATCTGTCACCGTAGTATACTCTGAAGTAGGATATCTAGTTGAGGGTTGTCGATCTCTCTCCGACCGTCTAAATTGAGGTGCTTGTGGCTGATCCATATGAGGTGGCTCTGTATGTTCATGCTCTCCCTGATCAAAATCTGGGAAGCTGTAATTTCTTCTTCTTCCTGCACATCTTGAAAATTATCATTTTCTTGCATAGAAGAAGGAAAAATAATAGGTGTGAAGATTGGATCTGGTACGATGTGAATATTTTGTGGCTCTTCTTTTTCAAAATCAGCAAGTGTTTTATCTCCACAAGATACAATATTCCTGTTCATTACAATTTTCTTATTTTTAGGATCCAACAACCTATATCCAAATTCATCATTTCTATATCCCAAGAAGATGTATGTAATAGATTTATCAAGTTTTGTTCTTTTCTCCTTTGGTACATGCACAAATACCTTGCACCCGAACACACGCAAGTGGGAATATAAAATATCCTTTCCACTCCAAACCCTTTAAGGAATATCTCCATCCAAAGGAACCGAGTGGTACAAATTTATCAAGTAGCAGCCCGTTCATACTACTTTTCTCCAAAATATTTTTGATAATTTAGCTATGGATAATATACTCCTTATCATTTACACAATTGTACGGTTCATCCTTTCTGCGACCCCATTGTGCTTTAGTGTGTGTGGGACATATTTTTGGTGTTTAATGCCAAATTTAGAACAATAATTTTCAAACGTCCTTGAAGTATACTCACCACCATTATCCGTGTGAATACACTTCAAGAGCTTTTACCGGTTTCTCTTTTAACTTTGGTGTGGAAGTCTTTGAAAACTTTAAAGACTTGATGTTTGGCTTTTAGGACATACACCCACACCTTTCTAGATATAATCTATGAATGTCACAAAGTAAGAGGCATCACTAAATATTTTTACGTTTATGGGTCCGCATATATTTGAATAAACGAAGTCCAATATGTCGGTTTTCCTTTTGTTATAATTTTTAATAAAAGTTACCCGGTGTTAATTTTCAATTAAGCAATGATCACAGTGGGATAATGTTATATCTTGCATGGATGTAAGTACTTGCCGCCTTGCAAGAGTTTGTAGCCATTTCTGGCTCACGTCGCCAAACCGTTTGTGCCACAAATCCATAGAGGTACCTTCCATTGTTCCAAGTTCATCATTCTCCAAGTGTAACTGAGTCTTGTAGAGAGTGCAACATTTCTTTTCTTTTGCCAGTACAAATGATCCTTCGGTAAGCTTCTGACATTCTTTACCAAAGTTGTTTGTGTATCCTTCTTCATCAAGCTTGCCAATGGAGAGAAGATTGAGAAGAAGATCATGCACAAATCTATCATCTTTTAGAATCATCTTTGTTCCAAGGTTAGTTGTAATACAAATATTTTCAATGCCAATAATTTGCGAAGAGTTTTTATGACCTATGTTTACCGTTCCATGGTTACATTCACGAAGTGAAGTAAAGTAGTCCTTCCGGGGAGTAGCATGGCAGGAGACCAGAATCAATCACCAATTTCGAGTTTTGGTAAGTTAGATTTGCACAGCCTTCTTCACATGTCGAGAAAAGCACAATTTTATTGTCACTGACAAATGCTGCACTTCCACTCTTTTCTTGTTTTTCTATGGCCCTTCCTTTTGTTCTCGCTTGAGCTTGCGATATTTTTGTTTTATGTGTCCACTCTTACCACAGTGATAGTAACTAATGTCCTTCCTAACCTTTGATTTTCCTATTGGGTTGTCTCGGTTCTGAGTCTACCGGCTTTTGCTTCTCCCCCTATTCTTGGTAACAAGGACATGAGAAAGGGAGGATCCAGATAACTTTCTCTGGATTTCTTCATTCAAAAGACTGCTTGTAACTTGGTTCATGGATACAATTCCATCAGGTGCGGAGTTATTAAGAGACACCACCAGAGTCTCCTAATTATCCGACAATGAGCTATAAGCAAAAGAAGGGCTTGAAGCTCGTCGTCCAACACCATCTTCATGGCTGCAAGCTGATTTACAATACTTTAAATTTTATTTAGATGTTTAGATATGGAATCATCTTCCTTGAACTTGAGATTGACAAGCTTCTGAATCAGAAAAGCTTTGTTGGTGGCGGTCTTCCTCTTGTAGAGATCTTCAAGTTTCTTCCACAAGCTGTTCGTCGAAGTCTCATTTGACACATGGTGGAATACATTGTCATCCACCCATTGTCTAATGGTGTCGATGGTCTTTCGGTCGAGCTTCTTTCAATCTTTCGCCGTCATGGTCTCCGGCTTGGAGGATTCACCTTCAACCGGTGCGTAAAGGTCCTTGCAATAAAGAAGGTCCATCATCTTCGTCTTCCATATCATCTAATTGCGGCTATTCAAGCTGATCATTCGAATGCCGCCAATAGAAGTTTTTATCTCAACACAAGAAGATTAGCAACCTGACTCTGATTCCACTGTTGGGAAACAAGACATTTTTCGTCTTTGTGATGAGATGAGAATAAAATGAAGTTGGAAGAGAAGAGAGAATAAGAGATTGCACACACAAGATTTACCGAGGTTCAGCTCAATTTGAGCATACGTCCTCCTCGCCCTTCTTCTCCATTTTCACTATGATTAAATAAAATATTAAAAAGGGTTCTTTTATGTTGATATAACTTAACTTGAGGATAACTTTCTCTCACAAACTCACTTGAGGTGGATTACAACAAATGTGAGGATTACAAGAGCTTTTGTTGTGTGTTGTTGTTTTCAACCTTCATCATCTCTCTACTATTTATAGGGAGGATGTGCCTCTTGGATACATCGCCTTCTATGTATGGAGAAGCCCAAAGGTCAGTCCTTCCATCTCCCAAGATCAGTCATTCCATCTCCCAATGTATGTAGAAAGACAATGCATCAATGTTGCATGCAAGCTGAATGCATACATAATATGCACATATAGGTCACTTCAGATAGTTAACTTCTTAAATACACTTCCAAATACCCTGATTCAATATTTGAATTAAAGATAAAACTTTTTTCTACAATTTTCGTATTGAAGACCGAGCCAAATAATGACTGCAACAGTTCCAAAGCAGCCTCCCAAAATTGAATTTTTTTACAGAAAAATGCACCCAGAAAATGACTAAGTACATGGCCGAACCCAATCATGGGTGACCGATTTCCATAGATCAAATTTATATTAATTCATCATGGGAATATATCTCGTTCCCATCAATTGACTCACCAGAATCCAATTTTGCAAGTTGAGTTCATATCATCATTTAGGACTTGTTTGATATATAATTTTACCTATTTAGATATCTTCGAGTTTGGCCTAATTTCTTATATCATATGGGCCCACCTATAGATTTCTTTTGACAGCTTATTTTTGTCATGTGTTTCGTTTTTGACGTGATTCTGAACCATTGGTGATATTTATTTCAATGTCAGAAGTCATCTATTCCGATTTCACTTTTTGTGCTACTCTATATTCGACGAGATCGAATTTGATTCGTCAACCATTCTTCGATCTGCTTCCAGACAAATATACCTTGCATCATATTTATTGTTTTTGTATGTTGTTTATGTATCATATTCCTATATGCTATGATTCATTTCTACATTTCATATTACATGTTATCTTATGTGTTCGAGAAAGAATCGGGTGTGATCGACGGTAGACGTCGATAACTAGTTCATTTATATTTGTATCATGACCTAGTTGCCGGTAGACTACCAAATGAATGTTGGGTTATCTTCATCTCTTATTGCCTTGGCACATATATGACACTAATATATGATATTCATGATAGGATACAAATTATTGTATTCGACTGTTCATCGAAATGTACGAGACGTAAGACGGTTTGCTATGTGTTATGTTAGTTGGCATAGTAGTTACAAGCTGATCATGTTGTGTATATGAGCTAGACAGTATCATGGGATTGGAAGGACACTTACTAGGCGTATGAGCTACCAAATTCTGTAAACTGTAGTATCAGAAGGAACTACGAGATGATGATATTATATTTATAGATTACTTCTGATGTTCGATGAACGTTATACACGGTTTACAAATAACTGGTTAATAATATATGTACATATTACTATTTAGCCTACATATGTCCATGCGTGTAAAAATTGTCCTACACACACACACAATATAATTGGAGGAGTATGGACCTTGACTTGATTTTCCCTTAGCTGACAAGGAGATCTTTCCATCCGAGTTTCTATGATTTATATGTGATTCATTAGTTTAGTTGAGTCGTCGTATTCATGGTGAGATTGTTTTACAATTTCTTTGCTTTATTTTATTATATTCGTTTGACAGTGGATTTGTCTCTATCCGACAATTTACTTTCTGTTGAATTATACTTTTCTCATTATTCCTTTGATGCTACTTGATTAGTTTTCATATTCTTTATTATGTGGATGAGATTAGCTTAATATATTTGTGACATGTTGTTATGACTTGTGGACTATAGTTCATATTTAGTATATAAAGCGTAAGTACTGATTTGTGGGTTCCGTAGATTGGAGTAGCCTTCGAATATGTACTATCTAGCTGACATAGTCATGTATTGGTCCTACGTAATTTGGAATTGGAACATGACATTTTTGTGGTGTCCGGTTAGATCGAGAAAATATCATTTTGTTTACGTTACTGTACCGGCGAGCATCCATATAGGATTAGGTGCTATAATCTCATCCACTTGCTTGACTTTCATTCTTGAAATTGCTTCTATATCTTGAATCTCCACTTTTCGAATTGCATCTTGTTTTGATTTGTGTTCCTTTCTAAGGCAACCCCTATGACTGTTGATCAGCAGGATGACACTTCCAAGCGGACAAAAGACTTCCATCAGCAGCACACAGAGTGATGCCACGATAGACGTATCCGTTAGGCCACAGGACGGCCAGACTCAGGAACCACAAGAGGAACACATGCCAACTCCACCACATCCTTCATATCAGAGACCAGATGCACCTTACACTCAACAGTTTCAGCATCCCGAAGGACGACAGCTTATACTACAGTTCTTCCAGAGCATGGTCCAATCTCAAGAACAATACACCAAGAATCTAAGGAAAGGCACGGAAGGCATCCGCGAAATAGCTCCGGCACAGAATCAAGAAATCCCCACCTGGAACTATTGTCACAAGAGAGGCCACACGGAGAAAGACTGTTATAGTAAATTAGGATTGTGTTTGGGACGTGGGTCCAACCAACATCAGCATAAGAGTTGCCCGGAGCGACATAGCACAACACCTACCATCCATAAGCATTCCCTACCGGCACAAGGAGGACCAATGAGGCGTCCCAAAACTCAGCAGCAACAAAAAGTAACCCCCTATCAGATGCATGATATTTCCATTTGCAAATTCTGTAAGAAGAGAGGCCACATTAAGGAAAATTGTCGTCTCAGATTGGGCCAATGCTTGTCTTGTGGTTCCAATAAACATCAAGTAAAAGAGTGTTTAAAGAAGCCAGACACAAGAAGGATAACAAAGACGGGTGAGAGGTCGGCCATACAAGAGCATAAAATTCCACAGCCTGAGGATAGAGTTCACTATGATAAGTAAGGAGGCGTAGACGACAGAAGAAGTTAATACAGGTATGGTCTTTTAAATTAGTATTGTCATTGTAGAAGTATCACCTTCATTATATCTGGTAGCTTCTTAGCCTAGTAGCACAACTACATAATGGTAAATTGTAGAATTGTGATAATGGAGCAGTTAGGGGTTACACGTGGCTAGATCTTGGGGATAGTTAATTGTAATAATTGTGTTCTGTAATACGGTATGGTAATTATAGTTTAGTAATATTTAGTTATCTATATTGAGTTCTTCTCTAAATATCCATATATAATTATTCTCGATACTTATTTTATTTTTCTTTTGTTAAGAATGGTTATTGATTAAAATTTTTATTTAGCTATTTATATTTATATGCAAATAGGACCCTAAAAATTTTGTGCAAATTTTTAAATTGCATGGACACATAGCCATGGTAGGTGTCACCATGTATGTTAGAAAGGATAAATTGGTAATTTTTCCTTTGTCTCTTAATCATTGTGTTTATTAAAGAAAAAAAAAAGATATTTATGTTTTATGGAGAGAGAGAGAGAGAGAGAGAGAGAGAGAGAGAGAGCTCTCATTCCCAACCCCCCCTCTCTCCCTGGGATATACCCGACCGGAGCCCCCTTTTTCTGCCTCCTTTTCCTTCCTCTTCTTCCTCTTCAATCTCCTTTTCCCCCTTTAATTAACCCCCACCATCATCAACCCCACTACCATCTCCATCACCCATCATCACCAACACCTTCGGCCACCTATGCCACCACCGGCACTGCAACCGACCCCGTGCACCCGCCATCCGCCTGTGCACGCCTCCCTTACCGTCGGCATCCCCATCACCTCCATCCTCTCGTCTTCCCTCTTCATCTCCTTCATTTATCAAACCCAAACTCAACTCAAATAAAAAGAGAAAAGAGAAGTTGAAGAAGAAGAGCAAGCCCTAATTCCCAAATCAATTCCTCCCCAAGGCAAGCCATCTTTTCTTGTATTCATTTTCCTTTGTGATTCATAATAAATTATATTCCTAATTAAATATGAATAGAAATTAGGGATTAAATTCTTTTAGAATAGGGTTCAAAACTGAATTTATGTCTATATGCATCAACTTGACATGGACACCTCGTAAGCCATGATACGGATACTCCGACACAAGGAGATACCTATTCGGTATCATGATTGAATGTTATTATGAAATTGTGTTCTACTCTTGATTGAATATATATATATATATATATATATATATATATATATAGAGAGAGAGAGAGAGAGAGAGAGAGAGAGAGAGAGAGAGATCAACATCCCCAATTTTTTTGCATCCCCAAGCATCTCCATGTTATCAACCGTTGGATCTTGTTTAAGTCATTTAATCTTAACCATTGATTTGAATGGCTCAAAGCAACGGTTAATATTAGATGACTTAAACAAGATCCAACGGTTGATAACATGGGGATGCTTGGGGATGCATAATAGGTGGGGATGTGGATCCTTCCTCATATATATATATATATATATATACTCTCTCTCACATAGGGGTTGACGTTTATGTATTATGGGTGTACAACCAAATGTGGGTTGTGCTAACTTATCTAGCATATCTAGCATAGTATAGACAACTCTAAAGACGCTAGTAAATATCAAAATTGAATTAAGAGTACCGCTGTCCGGAAATAAATTTGGACCTAAATAGGTATACTTAGGACTATTATAAGGAAACCCAATGCAGAATTAGGTTAGGGTTGCATAGGTAACCATAGATTTCGTTTTCAAGTATGGTATCAGCCGTATCGGACTCCAATATCGAGTCCTAAGTTATATTCACTCTTGATTATTTGAATCACATATGAAAGATAAATTCGATATCGAGGGTTGAGATTTTAACAAGTCTGTAAAGAAAATGCCCTTAGAATTAGAAATTTGTCGTATTGACCCAAATCTAGGATATGTGACCCAAATAGCTCTAATATAGCTATAAATTCAGCATATAGTGGGATTAGTAAATATCATTATAACATTATAGGTAAAGAAAAACCTAGTACTCTAGTAGAGTTACGTTAAGCCAAATAGTTCAAGGACATATTAATGTAAAATGAGCAATAGGATAGTTTAGACCTATTCAAACTATTTTTTTTCCAGCATTAGCATGATTTAAAATGTTTTCCATGTCCGTTTGAGAATGAAAACCTATTACAAATCAGTTAGGTATCCATAATATAGAAAATACTTAAGCATATCGGTCGAAATTTGATAATTTTGGACTTTTTAACCTGATTTAATTCTAACTCAACATATACGCTGAAGTTGAAATCCCGAATTAGTCTATATGTGCGAGTGAATACAAACAGTAAGTTAGATCTAATACCCTAGTTCAAAATTTTCTAGAAAATCGATATTACAAGTATATTAGCAAAGTAGCGTTAAGCTCTGGAATATTTTCTTAATTGAGGAGTTTTCATTCTAAATTTGGAATGATTAATATCCTACGAATATGTTATTTGGATATTAAGTCTTGATTTTTCGTTTTGTTATAAATTATGATACTCTGACATTCTTGTTTAGTTGGATTTTGTAGTAAAATTGCAAAATTATAGATTGCTAGCATTCAGTTATATTTTGGCCGAGGTAAAAACAATGCTTCAATTCTTTCTATATTTTGAATTATATATTCAATTGCGTGCGTTTCCGATGTTGAGTTGTTCCACAGAAGGGGTTGTATATCCAGAAATTCTACGAAAGATTGCTCTTGGTCTGATTGAATTAAATTGTTGAAATTTCGGAGTACGAAATTTAAACGAGATTTGTCACGATTCGCACCCGAAAATTCGGTAATGAGTCATGGGTACGTCCAGCCTACGCCGCAGTATCGGCGGTAGAACGCTGTGTAAATCACAGTAATATCCAACAACTCACGCAATAAATATGAAACAATTATAATACTCAAGTCATATTTTCTAAGAAATATATCACGAGAAGGATCACTCAATAGAACAAAACGGTCTATAGTTCAAGTCCAAAGTTAAGGTAAGATAACTCAAAGAGACTAGATCCAAATATACATAACATCATAGTCTACCGGAGACAAATTCGGGCAAAAGTTATAGTTTATAAACTATACTAAAAACTAGATAGACGCAGTCGAGATTTCCGTTGCGATGGCTCCTTGATTCTCCTTAAGGGCAAGATCAAGCTCAGCTATAAGGTCCTCATGTGGTCCATAATAGGTGGTATACTGATCCTCATAGTCGTCTCCTATTTATATTAACATCCAGTCAGAATTGGAGCAAGTACATATATGAAAGCCAGTTCAAAACATGGTAGAGGCTATAAAACAAGAGATAGAGATGATATACATGATAGGTAAGTAAACCAGGATTATGGTATGACATCAAGTAGTAGAATAAATAATCATGAGTGGATATGACAACAAGTATGGGAGCAACAAATGAGACTGTAACTATCCTAAGTGATTTAAAATACTACCTTCAATATGTGATCGGCTAAGGTAATACGACACATCGTATCGATGACTATCAGACGAGCTAGGGTACGACATAATCATACGTGAAATATATGATTAGCTATCAATCTAGATATCCAACATGAATATAGGTTTGATCATATATTTACTTAGCATTATTCGACTAATACTCATGTATTCAAGTCACGACATGATGACTCCCGAAACAAGATAAATATAAGATCACGTCTCATGGCTATGAAATCCATACAATACTGTACAGAGCAACAACGTGGCGAGAACCAAGTAAAGCATAACTAGAGCATGCATTATAGAGGCTATCATGAATTAAAAGCAATCAGAGAATGTACTCGCCTGTCGTCCTGAGAGGGTGATACGGGCCAGAGTCCGTATTGAAATCCAAGTGACCTATATTAGAAATTTACCATGTCAAAAGATGATTTGCAATTAATAATAACTCTAATAGTTGGTTTATTAGGTTTCTAGGTTCATTACCTATTTCTAGTTGTATCTTAACTAGGTAGTTATCTTGTTAGGTTCTCATTTACCTACTTGATTTATAGATATAGTTATCTAGTTTATTTTCAAGTTATATTTATGATATCTATATGTTTATCTATATTTATATAACATATACTATATGTATAGTAATACCTTACATTAGTATCCTAACTTATTACCTTATCTTGATACTTTACCTTACTCTTACCTTGACAATACCCAAGGTATTTGCGTATCTCATCGATATCCTCATACCAAGATACTCTAGTATTCATACCTATCTAATATCCACTTGCCACTAGGATACCCGTATCCTAATATCTATGATACTTGAAATACTTTTTATCTTGACACTAAATGCTTTTGGTATCTTGATACCATCTAGACACTAACCCATAGATACTCATTACTATACATTCACTAACATTTCCGAACCTAGATACACACTCCTATCTAGGATACACACTCACATACACTCACCCTTGGCACTTACCTCTATAGATATCACTCACTTACTAGCACATGGACAATGTGCACTGTTCCACCCCCTCCCCCCCCTACCACCACCACCAGCCACCCACCACACATACACAAAACTTCTCCTGCTCCTGCTGCTTAAACTGCTGCTGCTGCTAATTTGCTGCTTAAACTGCTTCTGTTACTGCTGCTGTTGTGCAGCAACTACTGCTGCTGCTCAGTTTTCCCCCTTCTCTTGGACACTCACACACATATCTATCTACACTTGACACATATATATATACACACACTAATACTCAAGCCTCTAACCCACCAACCCTATCCCTATCCAAACTGAGGGATCTGTCCCTCCTACAGCTCTTTTAATCTGCAAAGTTCAGAAATAAACTCGAAGAATTAATAGGTCAAATTCATAGTTAAAGTAGGCTAGTTAGAAAATGGAATCTTAAGAAAAACATTCTGATTAAGGGTCGTCCCAACAATTCGGACCATTCTGACTCGAACCGCTTGAATCGAAAGACGCGTACGGTAATCACCGACTTGTGGAATTTGACGAAATTTAAATTGGTTGTTTGAGCGCGAGGAATTTGGCCTGTATTCGTCGAAAATTTCTGTATCAGACGATCATGATAAATTGAAATTACTTTGTACACACTTGTCATGTTGGAAAGAGACTTGCACTATTGGATTCACATTGTTTGACTGTTCCTGTGAACTAAGTTTCGTCCAATTGTGACATAGTCGACCCACTAGTCCCACGATCTGATTCGACATGTGTTTTGTGATCAAATCACCTGAATCCAATTCTATAAGTTGAGTTCATATCATCGTTTATGATTTGTTTAATATATAATTTGACCTATTTAGAGATCTTCTAGTTTGGCCTAATTTTATGTACCCTGTGGGGCCTACTTGTAGATCCCATTTGACTACAAAACTGCTTATTTTTGTCATATGTTCAAATTGGACTTATGGGTAGTTATTCTTCATTTTTGACGTGATTCAGAATCATTGGTGATATTTATTTCAATGCCCGCAGTCGTCTGTTTCGATTCCACTTTTTATATTACTCTATATTTCATGATATCAAATTTGATTCGTCAATCATTCTTCGACTAGCTTCCAAGTAAGTATACCTTGTCTCATATTTACTATTTTTGTTGTTATTTATGTATGATATTCATATATGTTATGATTCATTTCTGCTTTCCATATTACATGTTATCTTGTGCGTTCGAGAAAGACTCAGGTGCGGTCGACTGTAGACGTTGATAACTATTTCATTTATATTTGTATCTTGACCTACTAGTAGACTACCAAATGAATGTTGGGATATCTTCATCTCTTATGGCCTTAAAACATACACAACACGGTTATATGATATTCATGATAGGACACGGACTGTCGTATCCGACTAACCATCGGTACATACGGTACGTGCGACGATTAGTACTTAACTACTGTTAGTATTTTGTTAGTTGACATAGTAGTTACAAGCCGCTCATGTTGTGTATATGATCTGGATAGTATCATGGGATGGGGATGGCAATTACTATGCGTTTAGGCTACCCAAGTCAGTAAATCGTAGTATCCAGAGAAGCTACGACGTTGATGATATTATATCTATAGATTGCCTCTAACGTTTGATGAACATTATGCACGGTTTATAAATAACTGGTTGACACTATACGTAGTTTACTATTTAGTCTACACCTGTCCATGCGTGTGAAAGTTGTCCTCAATTGCATTCGCATAGATGGTTAGCTTAACACTTCACATATTTGTATTCAGTTCATATTGGCATGTTATATGTATTTTGTTACGTCCCTATGAGGACATAGTTTTCTTTCAGGCTTAGACGATCAGTATAATCGGAGGAGTACGTACCTGGACTAGATTCTGCCTTAGCTGACAACGAGATCATTCTATTCGAGTTTCCATGATTTATTCGATTCATTGGTTTAGTTCAGTCGACCTATTCACGACAAGATTGTTTTTTACCATTTGTTTGCTTTATTTTATTATAATCATTTGGCAGTGGATTTGTCTTCACCCGACTATTACTTTCTGTACTTTATTATTCTACTAGTGCTACTTGATTAGTTTTCATATTCTTTATTTTCTGGATGAGATTAGCTTGATATTTTGTGATATATTATTATGATTATATATATATAGGGGCGGATCAAAAGACCCGCCCCCGGAGCTCTGCTCGAGCCCCGTCCAACCCTCGTCCGTCAGATTGGGGGATCCGCGTGCGCGTTCGCATGGGGTCCGTTCGATCCAACGGTCGGGAGCGACGAGGCTCCCGATCCGCTCCCATATAGGGGGCGGATCAAAAGACCCGTCCTCCGGAGCCCCGCCCTCTCCTCGTCCGTCGGATCGGGGGCCCGCGCGTGCGCCTGCGTGGGATTAGTGACCTGACAGGCTGGCACCCATCCATTAGTGATGGTTTTGATTAAAAAAAAACCCACCACAACCAACTACCTCTCTTTTCACACTCCTTCCATTTTCCCTCTTCCCTTCTTCTTCACTCAGAGCTAGCAGCTGAGAAAAGAGATGACCTTGAGGTGTGGTTTGTGGTTTTAGCACCCGGCCTAGGAGGAATTGAAGATCTCTAGTTGCTTTGCTTAGAAACTATAGCTTAAGGAAGGTACAACTTGCACAATGAAGGAGGCTATGTCTCATTTTACTATTTTGATGTCTTTCTCATTGATTTCTGATGTTTTTCCTAATGCCACTAGAGTCACGTTCATGTTAGATTTCAATTTCAAAGCTTTTCTTGTATGTTTATTTACCCTAAAGAATAACTCTCCCTTATCTTTGTGCATACAGGATCTTTAGACCTCAAACCAAAGCCTACACATCACATTTATCATAGAGGAGAATTCCCATCTAATAGATTTGGTGCTATGATATAAATTAGGATAACTTCAGGCTGAATCCCAAGCTCCAAGACAATTCTTGGATTGATACAGAGCCACATGTGTACCATCAATTCACTGACAGACTTGTACTCTGACAGACTTGTACTCGTTCAGAAAGAAAAAGTTCTTATTTTAACCTTGCTTCATCGCGAGACGTGTGAAACTTTTCCATGATCCCTGTTCCCTTATATATATATATATATATATATATATATATATATATATAGGGAGCGGATCGGGAGCCCCGTCCGCGGAGTCCCGCGGGATCCCTGTCGCTCCCGACCGTTGGATCGAGCGACCCCATGCGGACGCGTGCGCGGGCCCCCCAATCCGACGGACGAGGGGAGGGCGGGACTCGAGCGGGGCTCGGGGGCGGATCTGATCCGCCCCCATATATATATATATATATATATATGTCACCTAGGCCTTACCCAAGTTTTAACTTTTCTAGATATCGAGATCATCTCGTATTCCCATTTATACCGTGTACGACACTAATACGAGTTTATAATGATTTCAAATTTTCTTTGATCTCGAATCTATTCCTGCGCGTCTTGCCCTATATGGTCTCGGTTTTAGGATAGCTACATGAGCTTCACATGTATGTTGGGTATTCGATAGCTAAGGGGATTTCTTCTTCTTCTTCTTCTTCTTCTTCTTCTTCTTCTTCTTATTATTATTATTATATAATAGTGTCATATATATATATATATATATATATATATATATACTCACGATGGAAGGAGGAACTTTTTGCGACCTGATACATTCCTTGATACATTTCTGTTTAGTCACTGATACTAGCAGAGAGTGTAACGTGCAGTGTACAATTGAAATCACTATTCTTCCCAGTGAGTTAGTTACTCAGTTGGAATTAAATAAGGTTCCCAGTGAGTTAGTTACTCAGTTGGAATTAAATAAGGTCAGTCAGCAGAAAGGATCGATAAGTTGGCAATACAGTCAGCAGAGATGGCCAATCAGAGCTTGGGAGCTTAAAGTCGGTTACTGATAATCGTATTATAGTATCAGAGTATCAAGTTTAGGATATACAGTGTAATCTCTGTAACAGCCTATAAATTGAGGAAGGAAAGGAGGTGTGTGAATTGTATTCTGCATTTTACTTTCTTTCAATTTGTTACTTTCCTTTGTTTTTGTATTTCTTGCACGTTCAAATTCAAATAAAAGATTGATAGTTCTTCCCCAAATTAGTCTCAAATTGCTTCTTTTTGTTGATTTAATGGCAAATATTGTGAGATCTCCTCCATTTACAAGTGCTCAGGGATGGGGTTTTACCAACTTGGTATCAGAGTTGCTGGAAACTGTGTTCTAGAGCTCGGCGGAGCAAAGCTCGAGCGACCATGGCTTCCGGGAGGCGTCCACGAATGACCAGCTCCACGCAGAGGCGGATCGACGGATGTCAGCCATAGAAGGTTCGAATCAACAACTGAACCATCAATTTGAACAGTTATTTGGGCAATTAGCGAGTGTATCTATTACAAAAAAAAGAATATAATCTTTATTTGCAAATTACAAAGAATTCTAAAACTATGAAACCTAAGTACAAAAAGTCTGGAAAAGCGTGACGATGTCGATCAAGTCTTGCAGCTTGTAGCTGACTTCTTTTACTCAGTTGACGATCCTAAGACGAAGATTTAAGGAGATTTGCTAACCCTGACATACTGGCATACTTGGACAACAATTAGGCTCAAAAGTACTCAACTTTCGATGGTTTGTGAAGCACATGTTCGAGTTATTTATGGTCATTCTCACTGTAAAGACTATGCGTGCATAAAACATGAAAAACACTATTTTTTTCTTCATGCGCATGAAAATATGTTGGCACATAGGATCCTGCAATAACTGCAGCGCACAAAGCGAATCTGAACGTATGAGCATATTACGGTCTACCCGGCACATGTTATGCGTTACAACGGTTCGAAATAACACAGTAATGTGGCGACGACTATCAATTGAAATGTATGTGCCTTAAATGCAAAATTAAACGTATGCGCATTAAATGTGCATAATCTCTTCGGCTTCATGACTGCTCTGCCGCATATAATGAGAAGAGAGATTCCAAGGATTTGTATGCGCCATCTTGCTTAGGCGTATAGGCTTTCGTCGCATAGTGCCATGTGACGGTGCTCTGCTGTATACAGACAAACTCAATTATTACGCTAACGTAAGTGCTGACGTTTTATACGTAACCGTCATCTGCACGCGTTACGAAGCGACACAACTTTTAATGCAGTATCAGACCTACCTATGCGGTTAGGCAGTATGCGCCTAATGTTCTCGCCGCATAGCTTCTAGCACATAGTATTTTCTTCAAAATACTAAAGTTCACTGACTTTAGTGCCCTTAGCGCATAGCTTTGGACGCATAGTGCTGACTTCACTAGTTCAGACTGTTGAATGTGCAGTTCGGCGCATAGATGTTATGCATATAGACTTAGTTTTTTTTTTTCATGCGTCTATAGTGACATCTAGAATTGGATCTGAATATTCCATAGGAAATTTGGGGGTGGCTGGAGTAAATTCTAACCTAAGGTTGATTGGAATGAATTCTAATGGAGTCTTTCCTAACCTAACTTCGGCTGACAATGGAGTGAACAATCTACGTGTGCCTATGTACAATTTTAATGGAGCTCTTCCTAATATAGCCTAATATAGTTATTGCTGGCAGTGGAGTGAGCAACTTCGGTGTGCCTATACAAAATGTTGATGGAAAATTTCCTAACCTAGTTTCCATGAACATTCCAACTCCAGTGTTCACAAATTCCCCTGCTACTCTACGACCTACGTTCTATCAACCAGGGATAGTTCATTCTTATAATTCTAGACCAATGTACTCCCTAATGCCCAGTTCTACACCAGGGATACCTATGTTCAATCAAGCACAAGGCATTCCTGTTGTTTCTACTCCTATGTACATAGATGCACAAGGAGAGAGACATATTACCTATTGTAGTGCCCTGCTCCTAGCGGTTCACTACGTGATACTTGTGGCTCAATTGACTTTGTCGGAATTGAGTACTGAGGAACCTTTCGGCATAATCGATCACGGACAAATACAATGAACCTTTCCAACTAATGGATCGACTTCTGTTGGAATGAGTCCAAGAGTTTTCATTAAATTTTTCGTTGAATTTTGCTGCTTAGTTTTGATAAATGCATTTTCATGATGGTTTTTGATGATTTATTGTATTGCCCGTTTTCATCGAATTCTTGCATTCATTCTTGAGAACTCTGGAAGAAAGGAAGATAAATGTCGTATTATGATCCGATGTTGGTGCCAATGCAGATAGACCATTAATCGGAGCCTGATCGTTCAGGCGTTCTCCTTCTCTCGACATTCTCTAATTGATGAGCAGATCTGTCCCTTCTTTCCTACTCCTTCATGCCAATAATAATCGTCAAGTTCTCTTGTTAACTTTGCTAAGTCCAATGATCGATAAAGACACTAATGCCACAAGTCAATACCACTTCCGTAAATCAATGAGTTGCATTAATAAGAGAAAATGTTATAGAAGTTACATATGCATAACACAATATGTAACACAATTATCACATCGTGGTTTGGTAATACGAGATACGGTAAATTGGAGTCTATGGACTACCAATCGAACATTGAATAAGTATGTTGAAACGAGAATAAATGATTGTACATGTTGTTCTAATTACTTCAATACCTTACACTACAATTTATGTTTATCGAGTCGTAGATGCATTATATGGCCATGAACAACTTGTGCAAAATGTTTGATAAATTTTTTCTAACGGAACCTGGGGCACCGGGGACCGTTTAACCTGGGAGAAATAGTAAGCGCTTGGTAGCGCAGGGTATAAGCGAGATATTCATTGAGGCTTGCTACCTGCTTTGAATGACGCTTCGCACGTCCATCGAAGTCCTATACGACATGTCCATCGTGGTGCTACACCCCAAATGGCTGAATGAGAAAGATTTTATGCTAACAAATGTCTTGTGCAGAAGGTAAGTATTATCCTGTAAATTATACAGGAACAACCATCAGCCGTGATAAGATTATATATGTTTCAATGATTTACATGTTTCACTGCTTTACTGTTGCCTATTAAAATGTTTGTCATATAAATCAGAAGTATTGGTTTAGGTGAGTGGGCTAGTTCTGCTCACCAGTACATGTTAAGTACTGACCCACGTTTCTGTGGGCAACCCAGGTGTTCGAGACTCCGCGGGCTCTCAAGGGAGATAAAGCTTTTGTTGCAGTCTTTTCAAAGCTTCTTCCTATTTTCAAAGTATTTCAAGATTTCAAATTGTTGTTTCCTACTTCAAGTTGTAATAAAGGAGCATAATATATGGAATGGAACATTATTTCATGACAGCATATCAATGTTTTACTTCTTGCAAAGCTATGTAAGCTAAACATGTATTTTTATTTCAGTACCGAGAATCTTGTACTTCGTTACAATGAATCAATAAAAGAGCTATTTTTTTCCTATACTGTGTATTTAATATTTTCTTGCTGTATTGCTTAGTTATTTTCAAATAATTTGACACATGTGCACGTTCTTGCCTAGTACAAGTGCAACCCCAGACTTGTACGACATCATGTCCAGCGAGGACGATCGGTCCTACGGAACCGAGATGTGACAAGTATGATGGAGTATCAGATGTGGAGGAATGGCTAATGAGGGTGACACACTATTTTAGTTACTACAATGTACCTGATGGGGATAAGGTCAGAATTTGTTCAGTTCGGCTCAAGAATACTGCAGCTTATTGGTATGATTGGATTTGGAAAAGGTCCTAATCACGTTCTTGCCTAGTACAAGAGCAACCCCTCCCAATTCACTAATCATGCAATTGGTCTCAAATTATTGAAGCAAGAACGATCTGTGCATGATTAGGATCTGCAGTATCAGAGGTTGTCCAAGAGAGTGCAGGGCATATCGGAAGCTTGTTTAGTTAGCCAGTATATTGCTGGATTAAAGAAGGAAGTTAGATATGTCAGATGACTAACCCTACTAGTCTACCTATGGCCATGCAATTAGCCAGATTACAGGAAGCTGAGTTGCAAGCTATCAAAAAGTCCTATAGGATAAGTCAGTCAGTATCCTATGAAATCTTCTGGATTTTCAGCCTCTAGGACATCTCATAGCAGTGAGGAAGCAAGGAAGAATCCACAGGGACCTGTATTCTGCACCAGACAAGACAACTACCAGCTCTAACCAAACTGTTAACACTATATCACCTGGGGAACGGTTAAGAAGAAAAATCTAGGTTTATGTTTTCTTTGTGAGGAGAAGTGGCATAAGGGGCATAGATGCAAAGAGAAAATTTTGTATTTGTTAGTAGCTGAAGAGGAGGCGGCTGAAACAGGCAATGATAATGAAGAGGAAATTGATAAGAAAAATGTTGTTGTTGGGTCATTCTCCATATCACTTCAAGCCTTGTCAGGAGCTATGCACACTTCCACCATGAAAATGAGAGGTACAATTCTGAATAAACCTGCCATTATATTGGTTGATTCTGGATTAACACATAGTTTCATTGATCTACAATTCAGTGAGAGAATGAAAATGCATGTTAACAGTGGTGAAACATTTCATGTAATGGTGGCCAATGGAGTCAAATTAAGAAGGGAATATGTTTGGGAGTAGTAATTGATTGTCAAGGGAAGAAAATTATTACTAATCTCCTGCAACTACCTATATCAGGGTGTCAAGTAGTGTTGGGAGCCAATTGGCTTAGTACAGTAGGGGATATAGTGTGGAATTTTAAAGACTTAACCATGAAGTACTCAAGAAATGAAGAGTTACATATTTTTAGAGGGCCACAACCTAATTGCACTAAATTGATGGAGCCACACAGGAAGGACATGATATAGAGTTCACAAGTTCTTATCATACATCATTTTGCCACTATAATTGCACAGCAGGGCGAAGAACAAGAACTTGAGTTAAGTTAGTTACTGCACAGGTTTAAACATCTTTTTGAAGAACCAAGAGAGCTGCCACCACAGAGACTGTATGATCATATGATACCCTTGGTTCCAAGGACAATGACAGTGTATAGTAGGCCTTAAAAGCACCCATATGTTCATAAAAATGAGATGCAGGTTAAAAAATGTTAAGACAGTGGAATTATCAAACCCAGCAATAGTGCCAACTTTTCTCCAATGATACCTGTTAAAAAATCAGATGGCACATGGAGAATGGGCTTTGATTATAGAGCATTCAATCACCACACTATCAAGGACAAATTTCTTATTCCCTTTATAGATGAGTTGTTTGATGAATTACAAGGCTCTAGTTTTTTTTCTTTCCAAACTGGATCTGAGGGCTGGTTATCATCAGGTAAGAATAGTTGTGGATGATGTACATAAAACTGCTTTTAGGACCCATGAGGGTCACTATGAATTTCTTGTTATGCCATTTGGGCTCACTAATGCCCATCAACCTTTAAAGCAATTTTGAATAATGTTTTCAAGGAATACTTAAGAAAGTTTGTTTTAGTATTCTTTGATGATATTTTGTTGTACAGTCCTACCAAAGTGGATCACTACTCTCATTTAGAAAAAGAGTTTCAGGAATTGGAAGAGCACAGACTGAGAATTAAGAAGTGCAAATGTCACGTTGTCCAGAATCAAGTAGGCTATTTAGGCCATGTTATTTCAGGAGTTAAGGTTGATACTGAAAAGATTGTGTCTGTCACACAATGGCCAACACCTAAACCTTAAAGGAACTGAGAGGCTTCCTAGGCCTCACTGGCTACTACAGAAGGTTTATAAGAGGATATGGGAAGATTGTTGGTCCTTTAACACAGTTGCTTAAGAAGGATGCTCTCCAGTGGTCTGACAAAGCACAACAGGCCTTCATGACTCTAAAAAAGACATTAACCAAACCCCCAGTTTTAGGTATGCCTGATTTTACATTGGAATTCATCCTGGAATGTGATGCTTCAGGGACTGGCTAGGGGCAGTACTGACGCAATCTGGGAGGCTAATTGCATACTTAAGTCAACAGTTAAAAGGGAGAGCTCAAATACTTTCCACTTATGAAAAGGTGATGCTAACAATCATTTTAGTAGTTAAAAAGTAGAGTCAAAACCTATGGGGGGAACATTTGTAATATGGACAGATCATAAGTCCTTAAAATATTTACTTCTTTAACTGTTCTCTCTATAGTTATTGCAGAATGGGTGCAGGAATTAAAACAACAGATGGAAACTTCAGAGTATTATCAGGAACAGAAGACTTAAGTGGGAGCAAGGAATGCTTGATACTGCCAAATACTCAAATGAAGAATGAATTATTATACTACAAAAACATACTGTTTCTTGTTCCAGACTCTGCATTTGCAAGAAAAATGATTAAGGAGCATCATGATTGGGCATTCAGGGGTGATTAACACATTACACAAACTTAAGAAGGTTTGCTTTTAGAAGGGGGTGAAGAAAGCAGTATAAACTTAAATCAAGAACTGTGATGTTTGTCAAAAAAACAGTATAAACTTAAATCAAGAACTGTGATGTTTGTCAAAAAAATAAAGGAGAAAATGTAGCTCCTGCAGGACTGTTACAGACTCTGCCAGTGCCAGATAGGGTATGAGAAGATATCTCCTTGGACGTTATAGAAGGCTTACCAAATAGTCACCATAAAACTACCATTTTGGTAGTAGTAGATAGGATTACAAAATATGTGCATCTATTTTCCCTTAGCCAACCCTATACAACAACTATTGTAGCCCAAACTTTCTTAGATAGAGTATTCAAAGTACACGGTATGCCAAGTACTATGGTGATCTAGTGTTTACTAGTCAATTTTGGAAAGAGCTCTTCAAATTGTAGGGCACACAACTGAGGTATACCACTGCCTATCACCTACAGTCACATGGCCAAACTGAGGTGACCAATAGGTGTATAGAAGGCTACTTGAGATACTTTTGTGGACACAGACCTAATGAGTGGAGCAAGATTTTAACTTGGGCTGAATATTGGTTCAACACCACTTGGCATTCATCCACAAAGATTACCCCATTTGAGGCAGTTTATGGGAGACCCCTCCACACATACTTACCTGCCAGATTCTATTCAGGACAGGGAAGTGGTAGCATCCATCTCGGCAAGGGATAATGCCATCCAATTGCTTCAAGACAACCTCCTTCTAGCCCAGAGTAGGATGAAGAAGTTAGCATGAAGAAGTAAGCAGACATGCACAGAACTGATAGGGTGTTTGAACCTGGGGACTGGGTTAATCTAAGGTTACAACCATACATGCAAACTTTAGTAGCTCACAAAAGACCCCGGAAGCTCTCCCAAGTACTTTGTGTAGTGCCCCACTTCCAGTGTTTCATTAACGTAATACCTACAGCTTTGCCTCGGTTGAAAATCGAGTATCGGAGAAACTTTACGACCCAATCGATCACGGACGAAATTCAATGAACATTTTCAACTCATGGATCGACTTCTATTGAAATGAGTCCAAGAGTTTTCGTTGGATGTTTTCACTGCTTGGTTTTGGTTGATTTGTGTTTTCGTGTTGCTTTTGATGATTTAGTTTTCATAGTTCGCTTTCCTTGTGCTTTCATTTCGAATCATAAAATAAAGAGATCGAAGGATGTTAACCAAGTATTGGTGCAATTTTAGGACGCATAACCAAGGAGTGATCGTTGTGTGAGGCTTTCCTATTCTCTCTAGTTGATTTAATCGGTGAGTGGCTTCTGCCCTTCGATGAATTATTTGTCTTCACGCCTTAATAAAAATGATCTCTAGTCCACTTTGTTGTATGCCCTAAGATCAATGTTGCCACATTAATAAGATAAGCTAAAGAAGAAATAAATTGTATGCTCGAAATATAGAACTGCTGTTTTACTAGTTTCATCATTAATGATTTTCTGCCCTTGATTGTATGTTGTGCACTGAGAAACACTACTGCAAACCTCTTGGTTTGATCCTGAATGGAGATAAAAAGATAGAAATGCTTGCTCATTGTTCAACTGTTGCATGATAGTATTTTATCTGATAGAAACTTGCATTCATGCATTTGGTCGGGATAACTTGTGCACAAGGATAATCTCTCGAACGATTCCTGGGACACTGAGAATCGTTCGGCTTATGAGAGAACTGGATACCCTGTCTAGAAGTCCTTACGAATGGGAGGGTATAAGTCTATTAGTGGACTGGGCATGCAATTCCAGTTGCTAATCTCGGGGACCCAACACTCGGGGACCATCATGTAGTTAGGTCACATGCTATAATTTTTCTTCTTACAAGCATAACCGTTTGATACAAAGATAGATTCATAAGTTTTGTTCATATATGTAAATTATTGTTAACTTGTTTATCTGTTGCAGGGATAACCGTCGGCCGTGGGTAAGAATTATCTTATAAAATGGTTTACTCTATTGTTTATGCTTCTTTTCATGAATTGTTAAAAATGACCTAGACAACTAGAAATATCACATAATAATAATGTTAGCTTCACATGTTTACTTAGTGCGAATTTTTAGGTGAGTTTGGCTACGGTCGCTCACCTGTACATGTTGAGTACTAAACCCACATTTGTGGGCATCTTCAGGTTCAGATAGCGAGAGTTTGACGAGCATTCTGAATCTTTAGGAGCGCATCATCCAGTGGAACTGTGCTCGTTGTTTTCAAGTTTCCATTCTAGTTTGCAAGTTCCTTCTAGGTGTTTTGTTTTCTGTTCTACTAAAATGATATGATGTATGGACATTGAGGCTAGTTTTTGGGTTTCAAAGTGATGTAAGCCAACAATGTCATATTTTGTAATAAGCCAAGCAAAGTACATTGTAATCCAATTTCATGTTATCAATAAATAAAGTATTTTGTGTTCCTATCAAATGTGTTCAATCTTTGGTTTTATGCAAATAAAGTTCTGTGTTTCTATATCCCTTATCTATTTTGTGTTTTGTGCAGGTACTATGCCTTGTGCAAGCTCAACTTAGGCTTGCACGACATCACGTCCAGTGGAGACTTTCGGTCCTCCGGGATCGGGGCGTGACATAATGGTATCAGAGCACGATTTTACGTCCTTGGCCTTTTCAATTATCGTTTTCAAAATGATATAAGTTTACAAGCAATTTCAAAAGTCCTAACTTTCGAAAATGTTTTCGAAACTATATAAGTATTTTGTTGGTTTTGAAAGTCCTGATTTTGAAGAATATGAAAACCCAATATCCCATATAATAAGTCCATAATACATTATGAGACTAATGCAATTTACTCTATTTTGTAGAGAAATGGCTAAGACCGGTAACCAAGGGACATCGCGAGCATCTGACTCGGTCGATGACCAAGTCGATAGATTGATAGCCATGATGGAAAATTAACAAGAACGATATGAAGCCCAAGAAAGGCAAATTGAGGCTTGGAGCATGGAATAACAAAATTTTGACCCAACTGGTAAAAATACTAGCCGCGAGCAACAGTGGATCTGGGACAGCTGTTGTAAAACCCCTATCCCTAAAAACCGTATATATCCTTTTAATTATTAATTATAATTTAATTATAGTAATTAGTGGCTAATTAGGATAAATAGATTTTTAATAATTTTTATTTTAGCTGTTGGGGCACTTAGAGGATTTATGGGACCATCAGTAATTTTTCGAAATTTATTTTATGTAGGAGACCCCTTGAGCAGTTGCTAGTATACCAGCAGACCCGCCTAAGACTAAACCAACAGCACCCCACGTTAGCCGATAACCCCCCTCTCCCTTATATATATATATATATATATATATATATATATATATATATATATATATATATATTTATTCATCTAAAATCCTAACCCTAAATCATCCAAATCCTTCCTCTTCCCATCTAGACCTAGAGAGCGCCGCCACCGCAGCCGGAGAACCCCGCCAGGCCGTCCAAACAAATCCCGACGACCGCGACCCCGCGCACTGCAGATTCCCACAGCGAGGTACCTGTGTTCCGGAGTTGTTTTTTGTCGACTCGCTCAACCAAACGCCACCCTGTCTTTACCGGTATGCTCATCCCTTAACCCTCTTCCATATCCGTGTGATAGTAGACCTCGACCAACGCGGAACCATAGGCGAATACGGCGCCAAAGTTGGCGGAAATAGATCGAATTCTAGGATCGCAGAAAACTGCGGTGACTACCCATGTTGCCGAGTTCGTATCTCCCACCACAGAGATCCGAATTCGATGATTCTTTTTGGTATGCGTAGACCACTTGACCTAGTTTAATTTCTGTTAAATAACCCTAGATTATTAACTGCTGTAGACATAATTAAATTCGTTGGAAAACCCCGCGAACCCACTTTTTCAGATTTCCAAAAGTTGTGAAACGGAGCGCGCCCGCCAAACGGGACCACCCCGCCGTGTACTAAGTGTACCGAATGGTGCGCGCAGCGTAACCGGACACATAAAAATTCGCGGAGACTGATTCGGAAGTGTGTGCGTGCCGGAATTAGCCCGTATCCGCGGATACACCCCATGTCGTAACTTTTGCGAAAGTCGCGCGCATTTTGTGCACGCTCGTCAGATTGTGACGAAACTTGCGCCATTGGACTCGTGGTAACGCGCTGATCCTGTGACCCAATTTTCACGCAATTCTGAGACAGTTGACAAAGTTGCCAATTGACGAGCCCCACAGTTGACTTTTTGGGCGAAATTGTGTTCGGCTTATCGGAATTCATATTTTGACATACCGTTGGGTTCGTATTAACATCTAGAGTTTATTTGACCTATAATTTGTCCCATTTAGAGACTTTTACCCTTGGCATATTTTTCGGTACAAAGTGGGCCACACGTGGACCCCACTTTTATTCAAAATTACCGTTTTGCCCCTGTGTCCAAATTGGACGAAAGGGAAGTGTTTTTAGCTATTTTGCTCATTCCGGAAACGTTGGTGATGTCTATTTCAGCATCCGAAGACGTTTGTTCTGAGGCCATTAGTTCCAGATCCTGTGTCATTGACATTAGACGCTTACACTTTACAGATTTCTTGCCAGGCAAGTATACCTTGCCATTGTACTGTATTTACATTCCATATGAGGCATGCATGTTTATTTTTGCTTATTTTAGTTCATTTATTTTAACTGCTATATAAATTGCGCGTCCAAGGAAACTTGGGTGCAACGACGGTGTCGTCGTACTATATTTTTATTTATGTATATGCATTGGACCTACTTTATGAGACTACCCCATCTTCATGAGGCATTTATGTTTCATTGGCCATGACACTATTCTTACACGAGAGTGAGTCACATGTAGGATACGGACTTGCGTACTCGGCTGGCCACTGGTACGTATAGGTCGTGCGACGGATAGGGATGACTGCCGATAGAAATTTTGCATGCTAGTAGACCTGGCAGTTATTAGAGGTTTATCGTGTCATGGACATGATATGCTTAGAGCATTGGGTGGGGAGAACAACAAGTACCGCATTTGATCTCCTTTGCACTTTTCTCTTGTGCGTCCGGATTCTCCGCCGGAGATACGGGTGGTGATGACCCTTATATATTATGTACTATCAGGCGGGCCTCCGCCGTTCAAAAGACGACGTGCCTTTTAGGCCCCTGGATCTCCAAAAGAGAACCATGCCAAATTCCAGTTTCAGCCAGATAGCTCACTTGTGGGGAAATATGTTCTTAACTGCATTCACTTAGACGGTTAGGCGACCCCATTGGATGTTTATATTTCAGTACTTTATTGGCATGTGTTTTTTGTATCTTGTTACGTCCCTCTGAGGACCTGGTACCTTTCCAGATATAGATGAGCAGGAGTACCCGCAGGAGTATGGACCTGGACTTGACGCTACCTATCAGTCTGAGGAGATCTTACCTTCGGATTATATGTGATTCATTGCAGCTGTTTAGAGATTCTAGTTGCTATTCTTTTCGAGACATTTATTCTTATATTAGAGTTTATTCTCTTCTCTCTTTAGTAGTTTTGGTTATAGTCGATTTGCAGTGGATTTGTTTCCACTCGACTATCACACTTTGAGATTTCTTATTGAGACTGCTGATTTGATATTCAGTTATTGATTTCCATTTATCTATTATTTGTGCTGTGGATGAGATATAGATTTGCGTGTGACTTGTTGTGACAGTATATTACCACTGTGGATTGGATATTCATGTACAGCGTACATGTGTATATGGTTTTCATATATTGGAGTTCGTATACATATGGCTGGCGTGTTACGTATTCCTAGTCCTACGTATTTTGGGACTGGGACGTGACATGTTTTTAGTGGTGGCCCATGCAGGTCAAGAATATATTGTCTCGGTTACGTCACTGTACCGAACAAGCCTGCATATAGGAATAGAGTATAAGGATCTCATTCACGCTTGACTGAAACTCATCCTTCCTATTTAATACTTGCATCATGTTTGATTCTTGTACTTCTTCTAATCATTTCGTACATCACCTGCAGAGAGATGGACATACAAAATGGATGTACTGTCGCCGAGCGACACAACTTCCGGAGTCAATGGTCAGACTCAAGGAGGGACCCCAACGATTCTTAGGCTTCCGGGGCCAGATGGACAGACTCACACTCCAGTTCCATCTGATCTTCCCGCTTCACCTATTGGGAACCTTCCAGCTTTCCCAGTACCGCAAGATGGCCAAGCGCAGCTGTTCCAATTCTTTCAGATTATGATGCAGGAACAGAGGCAGCAGGTAGTAGAGCAAAGGCAAGAATTTTTGGCAGCACTTGAGAGGATGGCTGCACATGCTACTGTACCAGCCTAAGCACCAGCTCCAGTATCTCGAGCTAGGGTTGGATCAGTAAAGGACTTTATTCAGATGGGTCCGAGGCCGTACAAGGGCACTGAGAGCCCGAAGGAGACTACCAACTGGATCACTCACACGCAGAAGCTTTTGGAGGAATCACAGTTACCTACGGACCTATGGATGACGGGTATACGGACGCTTCTAGATGGTAATGCTCATCACTGGTGGGAATCCATGGAGCGCCAGTTGGGTACATAACAGACTTGGGAGCAGTTCTTGGAGTTCTTCGAGAGGAAGTACTTTCCGGACACCGTCAGAGATGCACTGTACGATCAGTTTCTTCACTTGGAGCAGGAGAACCGAACAGTGGACGAGTATGATGCCGAGTTTAGTCGACTCAGCAAATATGGTGCTGTTTTGATACCAGATGACTTGGCCAAGGCTAAGAGGTTTTATCGCGGACTGACTCAGGAGCTACAATATTATACAAGCTCGCAGTCCCGAGTCTCTTATGCTGAACTACTGACAGAGGCTAGATTGCAAGAAACCATTAGCAGAGGAAAGGGAGGTCAGCTGAGGACACAATAAGGATCGGCAAGGACACAGCAGGGACCGGCAAGGACACAACAGGGAGGACCTATCAGACGTCCCTTGGCACAGCAGCATCAGCAACACAGAGCCGGACCGTACCAGATTTCGGAGAAACCCCAATGTAATTATTGTGGGAGGATTGGACATATTTCGTGGGATTGTCGAGGCCGCTTGGGACAGTGTTTATGATGTGGTTCCGGACAGCATTTGGCAAGAGACTGTCCAAAACAGCAGACATTGACACTACCACCGCCAGCACAGAGACTAGCGCTTCCAGCACCGAAGCCAACTCAGCAGATGACTGGACCGGGAGCATCTCGACCCCCGGCAGCAGGAGGATTTCAGAGAGGACCACCGCTACCTGCCCAGGAGGATCAGTATACGAGGGCCAGGCATGGACAGCCGCAGAGGAACGAGCGAGCTTTTGCACTGGAGGTAGATGACATGGATCATGAGGTGGATGTCATAGCAGGTATTACTCTTGCTTTTACTTTTCCTGCTGTGACATTGTTTGATACGAGAGCCACCCACTCATTCATATTATCTAGTTTTATTGCCAAACATAACATTGCTTCTACACCTTTATCTAGTTGTGTTAGAATTCTTACTGGAGGAGGAGTCGTACCAGTTAGTCGAGTTTGTAGATCGGGCCCTATAGTGATACGTGGCAGAGAGATGAACGCCCAACTCTTAGTCCTTCCTTTGCCATCTTTTGATATTGTGCTTGGAATGGACTGGCTAAGCAAGTACCACGCTTTCTTCGATTATTTTGGAGGAAGCATTCTTTTTAAGGTACCAGGCCAGCCTGAACTTTTGCACGAGGTTCTGCAGAAATCTTTGATGGCATGCAGCTCCCAATGGACGATGTTGTCTATCATCCTATTATTTCAGAATTTCTAGACGTCTTCCCAGAGGAATTGCCCGGACTACCCCAAGACAGAGATGTAGAGTTTTCAATTGAACTAGCACCGGGAGCAGCACCTATAGCATCGCATGTTTTACAGACTGGCGAAGAAGGAAATGGATGAGCTGAAGGCACAGTTAAAAGAACTATAAGAGAAATGTTTTATCCGACCGAGTGCATCACCCTGGGGAGCACCAGTATTGTTTGTACCAAAGAAGGATGGGCCAGTGCGTATGTGCATTGACTACAAAGCCTTGAATGCAGTGACTGTGAAGAACAAATATCTATTGCCACGCATTGATGACCTATTTGATCAACTCAGTGGAGCCAAGGTGTTCTTAAAGATAGATTTGAGATCGGGATATCACCAGGTGAAGGTACGGAAGCAAGACATTCCGAAGACCGCATTCAGAACAAGATATGGGCACTACGAATTTTTGGTCATGCCATTTGGATTGACCAATGCTCCAGCGATCTTCATGGACTTGATGAATCGAGTCTTCCACCAGTACTTGGACCAGTTCATGGTCGTCTTCATAGATGATATACTTGTCTATTCGAAGAGCCACGAGGAGCACGAGAACCATCTGCGGATTGTTCTAGAGACTTTGAGGAGAGAGCAGTTATATGCAAAGCTCAGCAAATGTGAGTTCTTCTTAGACAGAGTTTCATTTCTTGGACATGTTATTACGGGAGATGGTATTTCTGTTGATCCGGAGTAGATCTCAGTAGTTGAGCATGGCCTGTTCCTAAATCAGCAGCAGAGGTGAGGAGTTTCCTTGGACTTGCGGGATATTACCGACGGTTCGTGGAAAATTTCTCAAGAATAGTGGCACCTATGACTCGTTTGACTTGTAAGGATCAAGAATTTATATGGACCGACGAGTGTCAAGCCGCCTTTGAAGAGTTGAAGAAGCGACTGACTATAGCACCAGTATTGACGATTCCGTCAGGATCAAGAGGTTATGTGATCTACAGTGACGCATCAGGGAAAGGCTTGGGATGCGTATTGATGCAGCATGGCAAGGTGATTGCATATGCATCTAGGCAGTTACGAGTGCATGAGAAGAGTTATCCGACTCATGACTTGGAACTTGCAGCCGTTGTATTTGCTCTGAAGCTATGGAGACATTACTTATATGGGGAATGAGTGAAAATCTATACAGACCACAAAAGCCTCAAGTACGTCTTCACGCAGAAGGAGTTAAATATGAGGCAACGTCGATGGCTCGAGTTGATGAAAGATTTCGAGATAGAGCTACATTATCATCCAGGCAAGGCTAATGTGGTAGCAGACGCGTTAAGCCGGAAACCAGCAGCTTACTTCTTGACAGCACAGAGGGAACTATTAGGGGACTTACAAAAGCTTGGTATCGAAGTGATATTACCCGGAGCAGATGTGACACTAGCCAACTTGCAAGTACAATCATCTTTAGTAGAAAGGATTAAGGCAGCTTTGCCTACAGACGCCAGATTCAGGAGACTGAAGGAAAGGACAGAGGCCGGAGAGCAGATATGATTGCGCATTCATGAGGATGGGACATTACGATGTGGTGATCGTCTTTATGTTCCAAATGGAGAGATTCGACAGGAGCTGATGGCAGAGGCTCATAGGTCGATTTATTCTATTCATCTTGGAGGCACCAAGATGTATCGTGACTTACAACAACACTTTTGGTGGCATGGAATGAAAAGAGAGATAGCTCATTTTGTAGCTAATTGTCTGGTATGTCAACAAGTGAAGGCGGAGTACCAGAGGACAGCAGGCTTATTGCAACCACTTCCGATTCCAGAGTGGAAGTGGGAGCACATCACTATGGACTTCGTCACGGGTTTTCCCAAGAGTCCAAGTGGAAGAGATGCAGTGTGGGTAATAGTGGACCGACTCACCAAGTCAGCCCATTTCATACCTTTTAGAGTGGGTCAACCTACAGAAGCTTTAGCTGACTTATATATGAAGCAGATCGTGAGATTGCACGGTATACTAGTCAGCATTGTATCAGACAGAGATTCGCGCTTTACATCGCACTTTTGGAGGAGCATGCAAGGGAGTCTTGGTACTCGTCTGAAGTTCAGTACATCTTACCACCCGCAGACAGATGGGCAGTCGGAGCGTACCATTCAGACATTGGAGGATATGTTGAGGGCTTGCATGTTAGACTTCGGAGGATCATGGGAGGACCACCTACATCTTGTGGAGTTTTCTTACAACAATAGCTATCAAGCGAGTATTCAGATGGCTCCGTTTGAAGCATTGTATGGAAGAAAATGTAGGTCTCCTGTGTGTTGGAGTGACGTGGGAGAACGTCAGATTCTGGGACCAGAGTTGGTGGTCAACACCATAGAGACAGTTAAGAAGATTCAGGGACACTTGCGAGCAGCGCAAGACAGGCAGAAGCAGTGGACAGACCTTCATCGTCGTCCCTTGGAGTTCAAAGAGGGCGATCATGTCTTCTTGAGGATATCACCGACCAGAGGCACCATTCGATTCTGAGGGCGCGGTAAGTTGAGTCCAAGGTATATTGGACCATTTGACGTGCCCGAGAGAGTGGGAGAAGTGGCATATCGACTTGCGCTACCACCTTCACTTGAGGGAGTACATGACGTATTCCATGTGTCGCAGCTCAGGCGATATGTGGCAGACAACAGTCATGTTCTCGACCATTCGGAGATCACCATTGGGCCGAGCTTGTCATACCAAGAGCAACCCGTGGGAATCCTTGATCGTCGAGAGAAAGTGTTGAGGAACCAGTCTATTCCCTTGGTTCGCGTAGCATGGAGGCATGGCGCGCAAGGAGAATCAACTTGGGAGCGCGAGGACGACATGCGCAAGCATTTTTTGAACCTATTCACAGACCAAGGTATGAATTTACATTGTTAATTTATATCTTATACCATCCTTGCTTTCTACCGTGGCTTAATTTTAATTTCGAGGACGAAATTTTTATAAGTTGGGTAGAATGTAAAACCCCTATCCCTAAAAATCGTATAAATCCTTTTAATTATTAATTATAATTTAATTATAGTAATTAGTGGCTAATTAGGAGAAATAGATTTTTAATAATTTTTATTTTAGCTGTTGTGGCACTTAGAGGATTTATGGGACCATCAGAAATTTTTCGAAATTTATTTCATGTAGGAGACCCCTTGAGCAGTTTCTAGCTTAATGGTGTGCATTAATATAATCTAGAATTTTTCTATGATTATATATATATATATATATATATATATATATATATATATATAGATATAGATAGATATAAAGAGTATTAAGAAAAGAAAAGAAAAGAAAAGAAAAAATAAAATAAAATAAAAACAAACAAAATCCATTACTACTTAACTCCAACCATTCCCTTAACCATTCCCATGCAGCCACTTCTTTAGCTAAGAAGACCCGGCCTTAGCAAAGAGCAGACCACAGGCCCCCTTACTTAGCAAAACAGCCACCCCTTGCAAATAGAAACTTTGCTAGTATACCAGCAGACCCGCCTAAGACTAAACCAACAGCACCCCACGTTAGCCGATAACCCCCCTATCTCCCTTTCATATATATATATATATATATATATATATATTTATTCATCTAAAATTCTAACCCTAAATCATCCAAACCCTTCCTATTCCCATCTAGACCTAGAGAGCGCCGCCACCGCAGCTGGAGAACCCCGCCAGGCCGTCCAAACAAATTCCGACGACCGCGACCCCACGCACTGCAGATTCCCACAGCGAGGTACCTGTGTTCCGGAGTTGTTTTCCGTCGACTCGCTCAACCAAACGCCACCCCGTCTTCACCGGTATGCTCACCCCTTAACCCTCTTCCATATATGTGTGATAGTAGACCTCGAACAACGCGTAACCATAGGCGAAAATGGCGCCAAAGTTGGCGGAAATAGACCGAATTCTGGGATCGCAAAAAACTGCGGTGACCACCCATGTTGCCGAGTTCGTATCTTCCACCACAGAGATCCGAATTCGATGATTATTTTTGGTATGCGTAGACCACTTGACCTAATTTAATTTCTGTTAAATAATCCTAAATTATTAACTGTTGTAAACAGAATTAAATTCGTTGGAAAACTCCGCGAACCCACTTTTTCAGATTTTCAAAAGTTGTGAAACGGAGTGCGTCCCGCCAAACGGGACCGCCCAGCCGTGTACCAAGTGTACCGAATGGTGTGTGCAGCGTAACCAGACACGTAAAAATTTGCGAAGACTGATTCGGACGTGTGTGCCAGCCGAAATCAGCCCGTATCCGCGGACACACCCCGTGTCGTAACTTTTACGAAAGTCGCGCGTATTTTGTGCACGCTCGTCAGATTGTGACGAAACTTGCACCACTAGACTCGTGGTAACGCGCTGGTCTTGTGACACAATTTTCATGCAATTCTGAGACAGTTGACCAAGTCGCCAATTGACGGGCCACATAGTTGACTTTTTGGGCAAAATTGCGTTCGGCTCATCGGAATCCATATTTGGACATACCGTTGGGTTCGTATTGACATCTAGAGTTTGTTTGATCTATAATTTGTCCCATTTAGAGACTGTTACCCTTGGCACATTTTTCGGTGCAAAGTTGGTCACACGTGGACCCCACTTTTACCCGAAATTATCGTTTTGCCCCTGTGTCCAAATTGGACGAAAGAGAAGTGCTATTTTGCTCATTCTGAAAACGTTGGTGATGTCTATTTCAGTATCCGGAGACGTTTGTTCGGAGGCCATTAGTTCCAGATCCTGTGTCCTTGACATTAGACGCTTACACTTTACAGATTTTTTGCCAGGCAAGTATACCTTGCCATTGTACTGTATTTATATTCCATATGAGGCATGCATGTTTATTTCTGCTTATTTTAGTTCATTTATTTTCAATGCTATATAAATTACGCGTCCAAAGAAACTTGGGTACAACGACGGTGTCGTCGTACTATGTTTTTATTTATGTATATGCATTGGACCTACTTTATGAGACTACCCCATCTTCATGAGGCATTTATGTTTCATTGGCCATGACACTATTCTTACACGAGAGTGAGTCACATGTAGGACACAGACTTGCGTACTCGGCTGGCTACTGGTACGTATAGGTCGTGCGACGGATAGGGATAACTGCCGATAGAAACTTTGCATGCTAGTAGACCTGGCAGTTATTAGAGGTTTATTGTGTCATGGACATGACATGCTTAGAGCATTGGGTGGGGAGAACAACAAGTACCGCATTTGAGCTCCTTTGCACTTTTCTCCTGTGCGCCCGGATTCTCCGCCGGAGATACGGGTGGTGATGACCCTTATATATTATGTACTATCAGGCGGGCCTACGCCGTTCAAAAGATGACGTGCCTTTTAGGCCCCTGGATCTCCAAAAGAGAACCATGCCAAATTCCAGTTTTTAGCCAAATAGCTCACTTGTGGGGAAATGTGTTCTTAACTGCATTCACTTAGACGGTTAGGCGACCCCATTGGATGTTTATATTTCAGTACTTTATTGGCATGTGTTTTTTGTATCTTGTTATGTCCCTCTGAGGACCTGGTCCCTTTCCAGATATAGATGAGCAGGAGTACCCGCAGGAGTATGGACCTGGACTTGACGCTACCTATCAGTCTGAGGAGATCTTACCTTCAGATTATATGTAATTCATTACAGCTGTTTAGAGATTCTAGTTGCTATTCTTTTCGAGACATTTATTCTTATATTCGAGTTTATTCTCTTCTCTCTTTAGTAGTTTTGGTTATAGTCGATTTACAGTGGATTTGTTTCCACCCGACTATCACACTTTGAGATTTCTTATTGAGACTGTTGATTTGATATTCAGTTATTGATTTCCATTTATCTATTATTTGTGCTGTGGATGAGATATAGATTTGCGTGTGACTTATTGTGACAGTATATTACCACTGTGGATTGGATATTCATGTACATCGTACGTGTGTATATGGTTTTCATATATTGGAGTTCGTATACATACGTATTCCTAGTCCTACGTATTTTGGGACTGGGACGTGACAGCTGCGGCACCTGTGGCAGCTGCAGTGGTGCCTCGAGAAGCGGAGTTAGCAGGAATTATTGAAAATTAATAGGCGACCAAGAAGTCTACCTTTAAAGGTGCTGAGTTCCTGAAGTTGAACCCTCCAAAGTTTGAGGGCAAGACCACACCGGATAAGGTGATGGACTGGATCACAAAGTTGGAAGGATTGTTCGAGTTTGTTGGGGTACCGACGAACAAAAGGGTGGCGTGTGCAGTCATGCAACTGTGGTTACGAGCACACAACTGGTGGCAAGTCAAGAAGCAGGATCTCGCCTGTTTGCCATGAACAAATAGTTATACGAACATTTGTATTACAAACTTGAAAGAAAAGTACAATAAATTTTATACAAGAATCTAAAGTACAATAATTATGGAGAAGTTTAGATATGGAGATCTGATTTGCGGTCGATCACTTTACTCCTTGGACCACTCGACACAAAGAAGAAATGCTAAAACCTTGAACCTTTGGAGAACTTGAACAACAAAGCCTCGGCAGCACAAGCACGTAGAGCTTCTGTCTTTCTCCTTCTGTCCCTCTGTGTGAATGAAGAACTGAGCTTGTATTTATAACCTTCAGGAACGGTTATAGAAGTATGCGCGCACTTTGGGCAATTTGCACTGTATTTTCCATTGTGCGTGCACTTTTGAGGGTTTCACAACCCACGCTCTGCTGAGTGTGTACGCAATATACTGCCTACTTGACACGTGACTTCCTATACGAGGAAAGCATGGGTCGTAGGGATAGATATTTTTGCTCGTCTCACAAAAAATATGGCATGAAAGACACATAATCATAACCGCTCACTGTCAGTTAAGATCCTAGGCACACTTTTGAAGGAATTTGGCAACATTGGCGTGCTCTGATGAAGTTTGATGACAATGGCCATACTGGCACACTTTGATGATATATGAAGATATTAGCTGCAATGGTGTACTCTGTTAGAGTTTGGCACAATGACGCACTCTGTAAGAGTTTAGCATAATGACGCACTCTGTAAGAGTCTGGCTTAATGGCGTACTCTGTAAAAGTTGTGCACAATGGCGCACTCTATAAGAGTTTGGCTCAATGACGCACTCTGTAAGAGTTGTGCACAATGGCGCACTCTGTAAGAGTTGTGCACAATGGCGCACTCTGTAAGAGTTTGGCTCAATGACGCACTCTGTAAGTGTTGTGCACAATGACGCACTCTGTAAGAGTTGTGCACAATGGCGCACTCTGTAAGATTTTAGTCGGATATACCACTAGACGAAAACCTGGGTCTGCGTGCTGAAAATCACTTGTCATAATGACTCTGATCTCCTATATTGTTGTGCCAATCTGTCAAATTCATTGCATTAAATATGGGGGAAGAAATGTGAGAGTTGTGCGCCTGTCTTTTCAAAGCTGACTCAAAGCGCCCCTGTTTCATTTTGAAGAAAGTGTGCCATACTTTGAAACATTGCTCGAGTGCGCTACTCTTCTTGCTGGTTTATTTTATGAAGGGGTGCACCATTCTTTTTTGAATCTATCATTCTTTGAAGGCGTACTTTTTATGCTTCTACAAGACCCCCATCAAAGTTTTTAAATTGTACAAGTAAATTCGAAATACTTTGAATCGTAGAAGCATGGAGACTTGTTCTGACTTTATGCGAGTATTTGGGTTCATGACTTTAAGGTCCTTTCATTTGGCCCCTTAATTCGTCATGGAGAGTGACGGTTAGTGTAATCGAGGTTCATTCATGCAGGGTTACTACGTTCACCCATTGACTCTTGAGAAGAAGAACTGCCAGTTCACGTGTTTTTGTTGCCGACCCCGGGAGATAAGAGGAACAGGCCAGAGTAGAGACCACCCGTCGGGCATTTACATACTCGGATATCTGTATCCTACATGCTCTTGCAATTTTTGTGAACAATAGTGATTGGAATGACCTTGATTTACCCTAAAAGTTATACTGATGTCCTCTTTCCTCCATTGTATAAATGAATAAGCTTATTTTATTTCTGTGGTTTAAAAGATGACATCAACAATGTCATAATATTTTAGTGGACTCATTATCCATTGTGCATTTTAACCTAAAATACGGATAATAGAGTAAACAAAATGATTATATATGATAAACATGTTGTTCGCTATTAATGTAGGTTTGGGAAACCTTCATTTAATAACCAACAAAAATAGTACAAAAAAAATCATAAACAGACAATCTAAGTACAATATTTTTTTATCTGGGTAGTGTGACGATGGAGATCGAGTACTACAACGACATTTTACTCCATTGACGGTCCGACGAGTGAATGCAGGATGCTCTCTTCTCTCTTCTCTCTCCTGAGCTTGTGTGCACGTACGTAGCTCACCTGGAGGGGTATGGTCTCTCTGAAACAGAAAAGCCAGCCTTTTGGGACATCTATGTTGCCTCTATTTATAGCCATCTTGTTGATGGGCTATAGGTGCCGCATGTCCTTCTGTTTGGTGGCCGCAGGTAGCTCATTCAACATAATGCGGTTACAAATGTAGGCGCATAGTATGGGTTGAGTCCAGGGTAAGCTGCCATATGGACATTTTGTTAGGATTTGCTGTTGTTGGAGATCCTGGCGGTTCTCGACTTCTGTTTGCATGACTTGGTCAGCTTGACACGTGGCCCGCATTCAGTTGGAGAGAATCACAATAGAAAGATTTTGTCTCAGAGAACCTTGCCATATTGGACGCAATGAGTCTGAGATGCGCATGTGACACATTGTGTCTGGAACGCATGGGACCAGAGACACATATGACGCATGGAGTCTGGAACGCATGGGGCCAGAGACGCATGAAATGCATGGAGTCTGGGACGCATAGGGACAGAGTCACATGGAGCGCATGGAGTATATGACGCATGAGGGCTCATAGACGTGACGTTGCACGCTTGTCAGAAGTCATTATTAGTCTGATGAGAGCTTATTATCGCTTAGTGTGCTCACATCTTTTGAGGCGTTCAAAAAATCTTTTTTGTCAGAATTCTGTGTCAGATATAATCTTGGTGTCAGGCCTTTATGCGGCCAATATTTGGAGGTGCATGGATGCTACTTTTTCTTGGCCGCATGGTCATCCTGCAGCCTAGTTTCTTCTGAGTCGACTGTAGAGCGCATTTTTGTTGAGCACATGGATCTATATTTTCTATGCTTCTACAAGACCCCCTTCAAAGTTTTCAAACTGATAAGTTTGGGATACTTTGAATAAGACGCATGGAGGATATGACTTTGGGCTACAGGGATGGCGGGTCGCATGGACAAGTCTTCGCCAGGCTATCCAATCTCCATTTAATACAAGATTTGGCTCGATCCTCGAGGAGATTTCTTGGAACTCTGAGTCAACGACAGTTTTCGAGGAGATAAATATGGATCACGCAAATTGAGGCATCCGGTTCATCCTTATAAATACCTGGTTCATCGTCTCGATCTTCTCAAGCGCCCAAGGAGCCTATAAATAGGCGGGCTAGGGAGGAGGAGAGAGCACTTTTGTCTCTCGGCTTCCCCCCTCTTTTTGTGAAAGAACATGCCGAGGGCTACTGTTCGTCTTGTCCAGGAGTTTGTCAGGAGCGGCGTCGATCTGTGGCCCCCTGATGCTGGCGTTCTCTTTGGAGGTTAGAGAGGGTGTCATGGTGGCAGGGACACACACACACAGACACAAGTACACGGCCTTGCAGCGTGGATGAGAAATTATTTTGAACACGCGCAGGCCTCGCCCCCATGGAGTTCTGCCGTATAGTTGTGCAGTCATCCGCAACATGCGTGCAGAGCCTATATGTGGCTTGGCCGCATGAATGAGGAATTGGTCCATCTGCGGCTTGGACGCATAGCTAAGATTTTCTCTTGCTCATGCGTACGGACTTGCCTATCTCAAGATGTCCCCTATTGCGCGTGGCTGTGGCTTGGAAGTGATCATGCGTCTGCTGTACATTTTTACAATCTTCGTTGGAGACTGATGTGTGTTCTCTTTATGCAGTTTTTATCACATTTCATGGTGCCCAAGATGGAGCATGGAAGGATATCATAGAAACCGTCATTCGAAGAGAATGCCAACCTTATACGGTGGTTCCTCGTCAAGAACTGATCTAGGAGACGAGGACGGTTCGCCAAGAACTGATCCAGGAGACGAGGATGAACATCATACGTCATGGCGGAGTTGTCCATGTCTATGCAGCATGCTAGCTGCATTTCTCCCCTTTATGTGGCTTGCTACCGGCTGGGGTCCTGCAACGTCGATGACAGGATTTAATTTAATTACCATTCCTGTTTTCGGTCTTCCCACATGGTTGTAGAGCGCCTGCTCCTGTTCCTCCCTTGTTATCCGTTAGTATGGATTCTTTTCTATATACTGAGGTTTACACAGTAAAGGGATGATCCGGAAAGCATTGGGTTCTACTGCGGTCTCGACTTGTGTCAGTAGCAACGACAGCACGGAGGGGTGCCTCTAATAAAAAATGTTCGCATCAGCGAGACTTCATGGAAACCCTTGTGATGCCCCGTTTTCCCTATTCGGGGAGCGCGACTAAGAAATACAAATCGTTATCGTTCGATCGGGATAGATTGAATCAAGATCTTATCCTCGTTATGGATTTGCTTCTTCGGAATCGATTCCCATATTCAGTGGACCATGCCCTGAGGATGGACTTAGCGGCAGAGTCATGAGGGACATCTCTGCTGCAAGTTTTCTTGCCTAGTTTTCGCTGTCGTCTTGTTGCTTTCGTGCTTTTGAGTTAGTTTTCGGATTTGCGTTTTCTTGAACGATTTCGATGGATTTCATTGCTTTCGTTCGTTGAACTGCATTTTATTTCGAGCTTGGAAAGAGTAGAAGAGGTATTGATCAGCTATTCGTGCCAATGCAGGTGATCGTGTAGTAGACGTCGTACGAACGTAGTCTTGAAGCACCCATTTTCTTTCCTTCCTTCAACAAACTTGTGAGTGGCTATATTCGATTCAGTTGACCCGTCTTCCAAGTCTTCACATCTAAAATCTTGTATTCTTGCTTGTTCCGATCAAACGATACCATAATAACTAAAAGATGTCAAGATAAAAAGAAATAGACTTGGACTACTTTATCCTAGTCAATCAACTTGTGAACGGTTACCTTGTTGCATGCTAGTTCGTTTAAAATGTTCTTCATATGCTTCAATTTTAGTTAGAATCTATACTTCTTCTATAATTGTGCTATGTGTGGAACACATCTTGTTAGAAAATAAACTATTCAGGGAGACTATGCAAAATGAATTATGTCATGCTACTTGTCTCGTACTCATGTATAGATTGATAACTTAGTATAGACGCCGTTGATCATGGACAACTTGTGCACAAGGTCATAACTTATAACTTAGTATAGACGCCGTTGATCATGGACAACTTGTGCACAAGGTCATAGTTCCTGCGAACGGTCTCTGGGACACTGGCACCGATCCGATCCGGATGGAACTTCAAGTGTAGTCTTCTTATACTGGACGGGATGGCTTGCAGCGCACCGTGTACTTTCGTTGCATACCATCCTCGTCAATGATTAGTAGTCTTTTATGACATCATGCTAGTGATCCCCTCGTATATTTAAACTGTGCAAGCTAACTATATCTTCGTGGCAGGGAATGTCATGGTAAGTATTTGTGCAGGTAGTTCAGACGGGCAGGTAAAAGTTATCGAACGGTGGCATATTTATTTCAGTAAATTTTTATATCAAATGCTTGCTTGTAAAATGAACTAAGGCACGATAGAAAGACCACAAAATAACTTGCATGCTTCATATAAACAACTTGTGATTTGGTATAGTTGGGTTAGCTCGCCTTCACCAGTGCATTTCGATGTACTGACCCTCGTTAAAATCGGTTTCCCACACCAAGGAGATCCTGCGATGAGCTAAAGCTACTTAACATTCCAGTCCACCAACCGGCACGTCCTGATCGTGCCTTAGTAGAAACATTTTGAAGACCCAGGTGCTCGTGCTTCAAATTTATGCAGCTCCGTGGAAAGGCGATAGCTTCGCCAGAAGGTCTTTAACATTTTAAAGTTTTAGTAGAATGATGTAATGTACATGACGACAATCTCATTTTGAATCTACTTTTGTAAGCCCGTGCGGCAATTATCCGACTCGTTCAAGAGTTTGTAAAAGATGTTCATTATCAATAAAGAGAACTTTTCTATGTTGCAACTTTGTGTTTCAATTATCTGCATACTCCGAATATGTGCTCGTTATCCAAAATACCTTAGCCTTATGCGATGCTCATCCTAGGCACACACGGCGTCATGTCCGGGGGATGACTATCGATTCCATGGAATCGAGACGTGACATATTGGTATCAGAGCACAGCTTCAAGTTCCTTTGACCCTCGAGTCAAAAAAGTTCTTTTAACGATCTATTTTCTATTCGAACTCTTAAACTCGTTTGGCCAAAATAAGATACGTTCCATACAATGAGTCCATAATATATTATGAACCTGATATAAGTTACCCTCTTTTGAAGGAACGACTCAAGCGCAAGCATCAATGCTAGCACAAAGAGAGGTACAAGTCTAAGAAAGTAGTTCCGTCACCGCGGGAAGTTCTCGAAGCCAGCGAGCCATGTCTCATGTCGACCCGATTAAGCAAATAAAGCGGATGCTTGCGGCTAGCCAACAGAGGGATGAGGCTCGTTATGAGCGAGCCGAGAAGCGCGCGAAAGAACGACAGAGGAATTTTGAAGGCAATCTAGAAGCCCGATTTGTAGTCCAACAAAAGCCGGTAGATATCCTGCAACAGATCGTTCAGACCTTGGCCTCCAACCATTTTGCAACAACAACAGCGGCCTCGGTAGAGCAATCCACGCTTGAAGTCGAAACGCCTCAAACTCCAAGGAAGAAGGAAGTTTGTCGACTTTGCCGACTTCAAGAAGGTCTGCAACACTCCGTTTAAGGGGAATGAGGATCCGATCGTGGCTCTAGATTGGCTGGCAGAGCTAGAGGATTACTTAAAATTACTAGAGGTACCTGAGGAGAAGTGTGTCGCGTGTGCCCAACTACAGCTTTGCTTGAACGCGCACGATTGGTGGGACGTGCACCGGAGGTCTCTCTTCGTAGACGAAGAAGGCGAGACGATCGCATGGGCTACCTTCCATAGCGCGTTCGAAGAGGAGTTCATACCCCCTCTTGTACGTCGGCAAAAGAAGAACGAGTTCGTGCAGCTTCGGCAAGGCGACATGACCGTAAAGCAGTACTCAGCCGAATTCAACCGGCTCGCCAAATTTGTAAACTCATATTTACCTGATGCGCGAGTTGTGCCAGACAATTTAAAGGCGGCCTGCGACCTGCCATCCATGCGCACGTGGTCGTTCCTCAGTACCAGACGATGCGGGAAGTTCTCAACCATGCCCTTTCTCTTGAACCGCAGTATCCTCCAGTTGCTGCCGGCACTGTGTATACTTTCAATCACAAGGGCCATAGCAACGAGAAAGGAAACAACGCTATAAAGCGTCCAAATAACGGCGGTCAGTATAAAGAAAATTCAGACCAAACATGTCACTTCTGTAGGAAGCTAGGGCACACCCGCAACGGTTGTCGTATGAGGCTTGGGTTATGCCTCGCTTGCGGTGCATCAGACCATGGAGTTAGTGACTGCCCGCGCATTGCAAATCGACGCCCTCAACATCCAAATCAGGCCACAATACCCCAAGCCAACAGAGCCGTGCCGCAACAAGAGCGTCGTCAAGCTCAGGACCGGGTGTATACTATGACACGGGAAGAAGCCTTGGCATCGGACACCGTTGTGTCAGATATATTGCTTTTCAATAACATACCTGCACGTGTGCTATTTGATTCTGGTGCAATGCATAACTTTATATCCACGAATTTTGCCGTGGAAAACAATATAAAAATGACACCATTATATTTAGACCTTAGTGTTAGCACCCCATCGGGCACAAAAATACTTGTTCGTTCAGTATGTCAGGGTGGTCACGTTTGTATTGGGGGAATGAAACTTTCGCTAGATGTTTTAGTCCTAGATGTTCGAAATTGTGACATCATCTTGGGGATGAATTAGCTCGGCGCTTGCTCAGCAACTATCGAATGTGCAGATAAACGAGTCATCTTCCGTCTACCTGGAGAGGCCAAATTTTGCTACACAAGTGGTCCAGCAACAGATGTGTCCAGGGCCTGTATTGTGATTTCTGCGATGTCTGTTCGGCGGATGCTACACTCTGGATGCAAGGGATACTTAGCGTCGGTTCGGGACATGCAGATGGATTACGCAAACGTTGAGTCTTCTTCCGTTGTGGCGGAGTTTCCTGATGTGTTTTCGAGCGAACTACCTGGCATGCCATCCGACCGAGAAATCGAGTTCACCATTGACACCTTCCCGAATACCCAACCGATTTCCAAAGCTCCGTACAGAATAGCCCCTGCTGAACTAAAGGAGTTAAAGTGCCAACTTCAGGAACTGCTAGACCGTGGGTACATTCGTCCGAGCGTGTCTCCTTGGGGCGCGCTGTTTGTGGTATTAAACGAAAGAATGAAAGTGTATTTCAATGACAGGATTTATACGAGACCCGTGCCCTTTGGTTTACAAACAAACTTGTACAATTCGATCCTATACGAGGATGCGGGAGTACAATTTATTTAATCTGGGTATAAATTGCTATAGGTGTCTGATCTGCAGTCGATCACTTTAGCCCTTGGACTACACGATGTTGAAGAAGTGCCGTGGAAAACGGGTAGCGGCTTCGAAGGCTGCGAAGGAGGGTGGATGCACGGTGCCAGAGCCGTCGACCCCTACTCTTTGCCTGAGCTCCAGACTCTTCTCTCCTTCTCCTTCTCCTTCTCTCTCTCTCTCTCTTTTTTACCAATTCTCCGACCTGGTTCGATCTTTCAAATTGTCGACCTTGTTCCCCATTGATAGGGGTCTCTATTTATAGAGTTTTGGTGACAGTGACCACTCCGTCGGTGTAACAACCGAGGAGTGGACAGTACATCACCCTTTTACACAACGGTTAAAATAACCAATGCCTGCACATAAATGACCTTTTGAGTGAGCATGTGACACGTGTCCAACTAAGGGGACAAAACGCGTATATCTGCTGCGAAGATCACGGCGTAGAAGCCACGTAGGTAGGTATCCCTTGTGTAGAAGAGGTTGGCGTAGAAGCCAAATGACTGTCACCCCTGGCGTAGAAGCCAAAATAGGCATAGAAGTCGAACAGGCGTAGAAGCCGAATGGGCATAGAAGCTGAACAGGCATAGAAGCCGAACAGGCATAGAAGCCGAATGGTCGTAGAGACTGAGTGGGCGTTTGAAGCCGAATGAGCACAGATCTTGGATGGGCGTAGAAGCCGCTGTGTACCGTGCCAGAGTATTGATGTGGACGTCTTCGCCGGAATTACGGCTTTCGAAGGTGTAATCAAATCTCTTACAGAGATTTGCCACCATCCTGTGCATTAAATGCGGAGACGTATTTTGAAGGTCTGCAGCCCTTCTGTGCATCCGTCGCAGAGACGTGTCTTGAGGGAAACTGTCACCGCTATGGCGATTTGACGTAGAGACGTGCCTCGGGCCCTGTACGAAGTGTAGCTTTTGACGTGGCAGGCGGTTTGTCTACTGCGGAGCGTAAAACAGCTCATGTTTGCCTGTGTAAAAAAGGCGGCGTATTCCCTTGTACGCGAAAGAGCGGTTTACGCTGGGGGAACTTTGGTAACCGACGGTTTGGTGATATTTTAACCAAATCCTCTGCATTAAATGCCGAGATCTGCCATCATACTGTGGGCGCGTCCCGAGGGGTCTGCCATCGTTTCCAGCCGTCGTTTGGGTAGCCGTGCAGCACTTTTTGTCAGGAGTCAGAGGCCAGGTTCACTGCGTGACTTGACAGGTTCATTTAAGTGAAAACGAAGCGTTCCTCGTACGCATTAACGCTGCTTTGAGAGCGGCTGAGTTTTACGCCATGGAGGCGATGAAGAACTATCTTACGCTGGAGCGGCCTGGACGTACTGCACTTACGCGGATGGTCCTTTGAGCTTTATACTTCATGCTATGTTTTTTAGCGGAGAAAGCTCTGTTGCACGTTTGATGGCTCTGATGGCCTCTATTTACGCGGCTCTGCATCAAGAGGCTGCGTAGATCCTTCCAGCGTATTTTTCATGCTTCTACAAGACCCCCTTCAAAGATTTTAAATTCCTCGAAATTTGAAATGCTTTGAATGAAGCATGAATGGCCCCTCGTAACTCGAAACGTTTCTGAATGGAGCGCTGAAACGGTCGATGCAGACTTTATGGCGGATTTATTGGGGACCGCTGTGATCTCTTTTGCCTATAAAAAAGGCTGGGGGGTGAACCTGTTCTCACCACATTCCCATCACCATGCAGAGATGATCGCCGGAGTTCGTCGGGTCGACCTGAGGAAGAAGGAGATCATGTTCTTCCAGCATGTAGGGAGCCGAAAAAGACGGCGTCTTCGAGCAAATGTCCACTGCAACGATGGATCATGGAAGGATATCTTAGCCTCCCTTGCTCAGGATAATCAGCAACTTTGTATGGCGCTGCTCCAGGAGAGAGGAAGGGTCGTCTTTGACCACACAGCTTGCAAGTGCTGCCTTCTCTCGTTGCCTCCGGTGACGAGAGTCAGACAGACTCGCTCTGTCCCGGCTTGATCGGTACACGGAGCATGGGATCTGCAAAATCTATGCAGGCCCAGTTCTGTATCCGCCCGCCGCTGATCATTGCCCTGTCAGTCAGTTTGCGGCAACTGACCGACTGCTGGAGAAGATGGATGAAGAATTGAAGCCCAGCGAGAACCTGTCAGAACAGCTTCTGGGCAATCTTCAGACGATGATGAGGGGCCCCCTTTGTAGACGAAGTTTCCTTCAGTTGTAATCATGAAAATGAAAAGAAAACCCTTGTAGATTGGATTTCCTTCATACGTAATCATGACTTTGATCTTTTAATAAAATCGTCTTGCTTCTTCATATGATCATCTTGCCATACGTTGCTGTAAAGTCTAAATATGTGTAGCTTCAACACGTCTGAATCTTTACGCCGACTCTGTAGAAAGAGTGCTAGGTCCTGTCCTTTACGCATAGCGAATAGTCCATAGAACGCTGTAGAGCATTTTGAAAATTTTTAGAACTGTCCTGTTGCTAGGACTGAGGGACCGCGTAGAGCTCTGAACTTCTGATAAACAGAATTTTTTGTTCAGACTTCGTCTTCAAGAATGACTTCCCGAGAAATCCCTTGGAACAGGGTCGAGAAATGGCTGTCTAACTGAGTTGCCATCTTTTGATAGACGAGATATTCAGACTGGAGTCTGGATGAACCTCCAATTTTGGACCCGAGAAGAGTAATTTCTCAATGTTTGAACTCTGTATGCTTCGGGTACTTGGGATGCTTTGGGTCAAGAACGAGTATCTTCTGTGTTGAACTCTTTGCAATTGATCGCTTTGGGGACTTCTTCGAATATGCGGAAAGTCGTGGAGCACGAAATCATCAGTCTGTAACATCTGGGCGTAAAACACCATCGAGCGCGAAATCGTAGACTTGTGGTTCCTGAGCGTGAAGTCGTAGGTTTGTTGCCTCTCGAGCATAAAAGCTACCGAGCACAAAGGCATCAGGGCATAAAACCATAGACTTATAGCTGTCGAACGTAAAGTTGTAGATTCGTAGCCGTCGAGCGTAGAAAGCTCCTTTAGCATAGGACTGGAGATCTGTAGCTTGTGAGCGTAGAACACCATCGAGCGTGAAATCATAGACTTGTGGTTTCTGAGCGTGAAGTCGTAGGTTTGTTGCCTCTCGAGCATAAAAGCTACCGAGCACAAAGGCATCCGGGCATAAAACCATAGACTTTATAGCTGTCGAACGTAAAGCTGTAGATTCGTAGCCGTCGAGCGTAGAAAGCTCCTTTAGCGTAGAACTGTTTGATTTGTAGCTCCTGAAAAGAAAGTTTCTTCGAGCGTGAAGTTTGCGGATCTGTTGCCTCTGAGCGTAAACTGAGCGCCACCGAGCGTGAGATCGACGATTTGTTATCTGCTGAGCGTAAAGTCGTAGGTTTGTGGCCTCTCGAGCATAAAAGCTATCGAGCACAAAGGCATCCTGGCGTAAAACCATAAACTTGTAGCTTGCGAGCGTAAAAACCGTAGATCCGTTGCTGTCGAGCGTAGAAAGCTCTTTTAGCGTAGAACCCGCTGAACCATTTTGCACGAAAAACCTTTCGAATTCGCTGACTGTCCGTCTTCCAAGGGTAGTGGGCTGACGTAGCATCCAATCATAATCAATCTGCGAGATTTGGTTAGGGTCTCGAGGAGTTCGTCCGAGGATTTGAGGAGTCGACCCGGACTATATATACTCCAAGTTTTTGAGAGAAAAACTTTTTATCTGTCTTCTGCGAAAGAGAGCTTTCGACTGTTCGAGTTTTTCTTCGTTCCTTCTCCGAGCACTTCGAGTCTTTCAGAAATGGCGCCGAAACAAACCCCCTCCGCTAAGGGAAAGAGCATAGGTTCTTCCTCTCATTCTTCTGCCCCAGCGAGGGAGTCTCTGGTCGGGCAAGGCGAGCTTCCTTCCGAGCAAAGTATCCCGCCGACGAGTAGCGCACCCGGCCTTAGAGGTAGAGCCTTTGGGGTGACAAAAACGACGAAAAATCCTTCGCACACGTTAAACGTGACCGTCCTAGGTCGTCTTCTGTGCTGATAGCCTCTTTGGAGGAAGATGATGCACGGAGGCGTTTTCATCTTTTATGCCCACATTTCTAATGTGCCAGCGTAAAGACTCCATATTTTCGTAGCCCTGAGCGTAAAAGCTCTGGCTACCGAAAGTTGGCGTATATCGTAAAATTTGAGTTTTACGCTTGTGGAGGGGACTTCTGGCGTAAAATAACCAAATGGTTACGATCCTGCGTAGATTACAGACTGTCGTTTCCTTGGTCTGTACGTTTGTGCAAGATTTGTAATGACATATTTCCCTTGCACTTTTGCAGTTGATCTGGGCGAGTCTCCACTGGCCGAGGTGATGGGCTCCGCTGCTGGGATGCTGCACTCGAACTACCTGGAGGATCTGTCCCACGTGGCATTTCCTATCTCCGGACCCCAGTATCCTGAGGGAAGGGGGTTTCTGATATCGGTTTAGGGCGAGCGGACGCTGCTGAGCATGATTAATGGCGAGCCCCTGACCTACGTAGACGGGGAGCAGTACATAAAGCCGGCTTTCCTCTTTGGAGACATGATTGACAAACAGTCCCAGACGAGGCCCAAGAGGGAGCCCTGGGTTTTCTCTGTCGGGAATTTGGTTTTGTATTTGCCAACGATGCCGAGGGATTATCCCATCTCGGCCTTCTTCCATGTGACGCATCCCAGGAAGATGTCGTGGATGCTGACTCCTGATCTTCACGGTAAGCCGGGGAAGATCTTTCATCTCAAAGGAGCTGACCGGAGGTCGTTTGTCAGTCGCCCTTCCGGCTTTGTGACGTTGTTCCGGGGACTGTGCCCGGGTAGTGTCCCGAGTGAAGACAGCTCGGTGATCCAGCCGGTCCAATTGCCGACCTTCTGCAACGACTTCATGGGACTAGGCGGGGTATATCCCAAGGAGAATCCTCGATGTAATGGGTGGATCACCCCAACAAACTCCCGATGGACATGCCTAGTGGGCTGGGCCTTGAAGCACTTCCGGAGAGAGCTGGAGGTCATTGGGCTATATGCCGCTGTGAGTGCGACGAGCGTCGGGTTGCCTCCGAACCCTAACTTGTTCCTGGCGCTGATGGAGCGGTACATTCCGCTCACTGGGACCTTTGCCACTCCACTGGGGGAGTTGGGATTGGCGCTCCACGAGATGGCAGTTGTCTCGAGACTGCCGATGGGGGATACCCCCTATGAAGAGTATGTTCCCACCAATCGGGAGTTGGAGAATTTGGACCCTCGGGTGGCGGAAGTATATCAAGAGCTGATGTGTCAATACTTCGCGTGCACCACTTTTTATAACGAGCCTTCTGATTTGGCTCATACCACCAAGTGGATGTCCTACCTCTTCTTTCACCGAGCTAGGGCTGCCAAGTCGGAGAAAGCCTCGGGGGGGCAAAAATGAGCCCGTGAACTGTTTGGGCGTGCTTAGCGCCCAGGTCGTCGAGGGTCTTATGGAGGAGGCCGCAGCTCCGGATCAGATAATCGTCGAGGGGGTAGGAAAGTACCCCGAAGGCACTAAGGCCTGTAGTTACTTGAGGCGCTATCGCCGGCCTCTGTCTAAGGAAGCCCAGTTGGCTGGTTTCCTCTCCATATATGGCTGCGTCGAGTAGTAGTGCCCGGCACAGCATCCGCGGACCGTATTCACAGGAACATCCTGTGGCCGGCAGTGCGCCTGGTGTTCGGGGCAAGACTGGACTTGCTTTCCGCCATGGTGTGCCGTATACAGGCTGGCTTGAGAGCCATAACTGATGGGTTGCTCGTCGACGAAGCTCGGTGTGAGAGTTTTCCCAGGGTGGAGTTACCATACCTATACTTGATGGGATGGTTAATTCTCCATAATCCCCGGGTGATGTCTCCTGGCTCCGGTAGCAGCTCGGGGGATATATTCTTGCTGAATTACAAGGATTCCTCCTGGAGTGTGAACACAGTCTTAGACTGTCGGCTGGTGTTGAACCTCAGCCACGGCTGGAAGATCCTCTGCATTGTCCCCTTCGTTCATCGCAGTCAATCAGGGGTGCGACTTGAGGATTCAGGTGGAGAGAAGACCGACCTTTCCCCGGAAGCTTTTAACTGGTTGGTCTGTATTAGACCCTCCCATCTGTTGTATAGGAGCGAAGACCATTGTTTCTTCGAGCCCTACTTGCCTAGTCGGTTTGCCCGGCAGTTTGGGTACGATCAGTTGCACGTGGGCAATGCCGTCACCAGCTTTAGGTCCAGGGACGGACTCATTGATGGAGCCAGAGGGTGGCGGTATTTCCTCATGGGTTGTACGGGGGCAATCTTTATCGTGCCGGTCGTTACAACCTCCACGGAGCTCCGCATTCTCCATTCTTACGCCCAGTTCTATGTGGCGATTAACACCTGTAAATTCCCTCGACCAGAAATTAGGGTTTACTAGTTTAATTAGCCTAATTAGGGTTAACCTAAATTAATTAAGATTTAATATATAGTATTATAATACTTGTGCAATGATTTATTGTTTTAGGATACTACCTTAGCTGTTGCCCTAAAACGAATTCCACATATTTGGCCTAGACCTTTAAACCCATCATATTGAACCAGGAACAAACCCCGGATACCGATTTTCGTGCCTGATTTTAGACGCACAAAAGTCGTTACAAACGTCCGTGCGCAAATTATTAAATTTGTGTAATTACGTTCGTTGTCCGTTCCAATCGAAATTGAGACCCAACCTCAACCAGTTTTGATCAACCCAGATCACGATAATATTGTACACTGAGCCTACTAACACCAATGACCCTTGTCCAACCCAATTTAGACTCCCGATTTTTAATTAAATTAAATTAGAAACACCGTTACATTAATTACGAATTAATTAATGTGGAGACCTAACCTAAATTAAATTGGACCCAAATCCAACCCAAACCCACATGCACACCCACAAGCCTCATACAAAACACCAAACACCATCATGGTCCAATGAGGAACACCAAACATGGTGTTTGGTCACATTAAATCCCTTATGCAAATTAATTGTGCAAATACCAAATTGTCAGGGGCCTAATTGCAAAATTGCAATGAGGTGCCCCCCTCTCATTGGCCCAAACCATCATGGAGAAAAGTAATGGTCATGACCAATCGTGAGCATTAAATTTCCCCCCCATTTTCATGTCCTTGCATTACCTTTATGAGAACCCATCTTGACCCTACAAATTTGAATGGCCTATTCCTAGCCCTCTACTCATCTTGATGGACAACCTCACTCCCAAAAAATGGTTGTCCAGCCGGCCCTAATCCCTAGGCAGCCACCCCTCACTCTCTCTCCTACATATACATGTTTATTTACTCATTAAATGAGAGAAAAACCCAAACCCAAATACTAAAACCCTAAGTCTCCCAACCAAGCTCAACCACCCAGCCGACCCCAACCCCTCATCCCCGAGCTCCACCACCGCCACCAACCTCCACCGACCGCCGCCATACCAACTCGACCACCCTCGCCTGTCTCCCCCCCACCTGCCACCTGAGTCTCCGGCCCCCACGACGCCGGAGTAGCTCCCCCGACCGCCCGCACCAACCCGGCTGTCCTATCCCACGCGTCCACAGCCGACCACCCCATCGCCTCGTACTCCTCCACCCCTGCACCTCCGACCACCATACTTCACCGAAGCCTCCCCCGTCCAGTCCTCCACCACCCCACAAAATCTCAGCCGCCGTCGCTGCCGCATCGAGGTGAAATCGGACCCGCAGCAAGGACCTATACCCAACTGCTACTGCTGCCCGCGACCTCCCCGAGCCTCGCTGGAGCGCCGTCCAGCCACCCCCGCCGGCGATGACCGACCAGCTCGACCCCCTCGACCTGTCGAGCAATAAGGTACAATATTTTGTGTGTAATTATTAAGATTTATACATGTAATTACAGTTGCGAGTTTATATATATGTGAGTCTCTTATATATCGTATTTTTATACGTATTCTATACTATATAATATATTTTATGTATTTAACAGTATTTATATTTATTATATTCCTGTATAAATTCTATATTATATATTATAATCATTTCTTTTTAATTTATATTATATATGTATGTATGTATGTATGTATGTATGTATGTACGTTTTCTTTTAAAAATAAATACGAAGAATATAAAATAATCTAATATCTATAATATTAAATACATTTTGGAAATCAAGTATTATTTTTGTGTATATACTGTATTTCTATTTTTTGGTATATTTTGTATATAAAATAAATATATAAGTACGTATTTTTATAAATAACAAATGTATGTATATACATAGTATATATATACATGAGTTTAAATACCCTATTTTTATTTGAATACCTAATATGTATATATATTAATATATATGTATATAAATGTATATATTTCAAGTTACCATACTATATATGAATATGTATAAATAAATGATGTTATGGATATTATCTATTATATACATATATATGTATTTATTGAATATAACATAATTACCAGTGTATTGCTAAATAATACATAAATATTATTTTTGTACTAATAAACAAATATATTATTTAATATATTTAAATATGTTTTAGTGTACATATAAATAAAAGTGTTAGCTATATATACATACAGCCCCGACCCCGTGTCAGTTGTAGATACGGACAGTGTGTCCTAGTCGTGCTATTGTAGCGACTAACTTGGACATTACTATATCCTGTATAGGATTGCTGGACACTACTGCCGAGGCATCAGGAGCAGGGCTTTGGATTTCGCAGCTATCCGGGGCAGGCAAGTATACCTTGTTGGATTACTGCTTTAAATTTAAATGTTAAATATTTCAATTATACATGAACTGTGCGTGTCCGAGAATGACTCGGGTGCGGTCGACATTGCGTCGATGAGTAGTGTACATGTCCTAGTTGCTAGCTGACTCACCCACTGTGAGGATATTTTGATATCTTCCTTGACCATGGCACTATACACGTATCGTGATGGTACACTCATATTGGGATGCGGGTCCACGTATCCGATTCGCTATCGGTACGTACGACATGCATCACGGACTAGCTTGTATTCTAGAATAATATAGTTAATTGAGACTTGGCATCTAGATACGGTACACTCAAGTCGTGCATTCGACTTGCGTATCTACATTGGGCGGGAAGGACAACTGACAAACGTATGGGATACCCCCACCGGATTCTGTGGTATCCAGAGGAACCATAGACCCGGTGACTCCCTATATTCAGACACCGCGCTCTACGGAGTGTTACGGACGTATGTATACATAGCAGACACCACGCCTTAGAGTGTGGACGTTATACTTATATACAGATACCTCATTCTTCGGAATGATGGACGATTACAGATACCACACTCTAGAGGACGTTGGACGTTATGCCTACACCTACTTATACGTTCCTAGGTTGTCCTTATATTGCATTCACTTAGATGGTTAGCACACCCCTCCTCTTTACTTTTATTTCAGTACTATATCCAGCATGCATATTGTATCTTGTTACGTCCCTCTGAGGACCTGGTTATTTTCCAGATCTGGACGAGACCTTTTATCCCACAGTTTACGGGCCAGGTGTAGAGGCGAGGTTTGCTCTTGACGAGGAGCTGGAGGTACTTCCATCAGAGTACCCCTGATCAGATTGGTAGGCCTTCCGCCTATGACTGGAGCTCCTTACCTAGTTAGATGTTGTTCCAGTCTCTCCTTAGCTGTACTTTCATTTCAGACATTCAGTACTTTATTTCAGTCTATCAGTACATTGTAGTGGGTTTGTTCCCACCAGACTTATTTCAGTTGTACTATGTCTTTCGTCTATGTCCTTATATTACAGTCTTTCTTTCAGTATTATACTTGTTGTTTGTGGATGAGATTAGACATTGACTGTTGTTGATTAGACTTGTTAGATTTAGGACAGCGTAGCACGCTTCGCCAGGATCCATTAAATTAGGATATCCTCGGAGACGTGTCAGCTGGCCAATGCCACGTGGCCTGGTTCCATAATATTTTGGGACTGGGGCGTGACATGGTTTTAGTGGTGGCCCATGCAGGTCTGAACATCAAATATTTATCGCTTGTGGTATGGGAACGTGCCCAGCGAGCCTGCAATAGGATAGAAATTACTAGGTCTCATCCACTTGATTACGCCTTTGAACCTCTTCCGTACTTTTAATTGCATCCTGTTTGATTTATTCCGTACTCTCTCTAATGAATTTCTACCTCTTACAGCGAGATGAACCTTCGGAGCCAACGTGAGATACTCGGTGCCATAGCACCACCTGCAGCACAGAGGGAGGATACGACTCAGGGACCACCCAGAGAGCAGCCTCAGCCAGAGGCAGAGGTGATCCCCCAGGCCCCGATGATGCACTGGCATCAGGTCTCTCCCGACGAGGAGATGCAGCAGCCAGAGGGCCAGGCATCACAGACGATTCCGAGGCAGTACTACGAGGGGCAGACCTCGAGGGCAACACCGATGCCGCAGTACGAGAGGCCGACACCCGAGGAGACACAAGGGAGACAGCAGGAAGTACCGCTTCCACCCCCTCCACCGTTTCCACCTCAGATGCCACCAGCGGAAGGACAACCCCAGATGATGCAATTCTTCCAGATGATGATGCAGGCCCAGATGCAGCAGACGGAGACCCTTAGACAGGGATTGATGGCAGTACTGGAGAGGGCACCTGCCCAAGCACCAGCACCAGCACCAGCACTTGCACCTGTCCAGCGAGCCGACACTGTACGAGGTTTCAGAACGATGGGCCCGGATACCTTCTCGGGCAAGGAGACGGCAGAGGAGATCTCAGACTGGGTCTCCAACACCGAGATGCTTCTAGAGGGTTCGCAGCTACACCCCGATCTCTGGATGACTGCGGTGAGGGCCCAACTCACAGGCAACGCCCATCACTGGTGGGACTCTATGGAGCGCAGCATTGGCCGACAGCAGACTTGGGAGGAATTCCTAGAGCACTTCAACGCGAAGTACTTCCCAGCTACGGTGAGGAACGCCCTGTACTCTCAGTTCCTGCACCTGGAGCAAGGGAACCTGACTGTGGACGCCTACGACGGAGAGTTCAGCAGACTCAGCCGATTTGGTGCAGCCCTGATCCCCAATGACCTGGAGAAAGCCAGAAGATTCCACCATGGGCTCTCTAACGAGCTGCAGAGGTACACTACTACCCAGGCGAGGATCTCTTATGAAGAGGTCCTATCAGAGGCGAGGATCCAGGAGGCTATAGGAGGAGGAGGAGCGAGACGTTCCAGCGTAAACGTACCAGCCAGGACCCAGCAAGGAGCCGGAGGACCGATCCGCCGTCCAGGAGCACAGGCGCAGCAGAGGACAGCGCCATACCAGCAGAGGGAGCTTCCGACCTGTCACTTCTGTGGCAAGAGGGGACACGTCATCCGAGACTGCAGGAAGAAGCTCGGGCTCTGCATGGTCTGTAGAGCCAGCCAGCACCTTGCTAGAGACTGCCCCCAGCGCAGAGACGCAGCACCCCAGACTGGACAGAGGCCACCAGCAGCACCACTGAGGATACCACCCCCAGCAGGAGGACAGCGTCCACCAGCTACCGGAGGACAGCAGAGAGGACCACCCTTGGTTCCACAGGAGGCACACTTCAACCAGGCCCGCCAGCAGGCAGGAGGGCAGAGGCGCGGGCAAGCCTTTGCTTTAGCATCCATTGAGGAGGAACCAGAAGGAGAGGCTATAGCAGGTACAATTTTAGTTGCATCATTACCTGCAACTGCACTGTTTGATTCTGGAGCTACACTGTTATTTATATCTAGTAGATTCGTAGCAATGCATAGAGTAGCAACCTCCCCCTTACCTAAGAGTTGGAGAATACTTACCGGAGGAGGCATCGTACCGGTTACCAACACCATTAGAACGTGCTCAGTAGTAGTTTGTGGTAGGGAGATGAGAGCGCGATTGTTGGTACTCCCAATGCCAGCTTTCGACGTAGTTCTGGGTATGGACTGGTTAAGCCAGTACAATGCCGTGCTAGATTGCCGGAAGGGTAGCGTTACTTTTAGACTGCCAGGACAACCGGAGTTCGAATTCATGCGAGGCACCATCGAGCGAGGAGTAGGACATGCAGCTGGAGCTTACATGGCGATGGAGACGGCACCCCCAGAAATCGTTGTAGAGTTCGAGGATGTTTTCCCGGAGGAGTTGCCAGGCCTACCGCCTGATAGAGAGGTGGAGTTCACCATCGAGCTAATACCTGGAGCAGCACCGGTATCATCAAATGTGTACCGGTTGGCGAAGAAGGAGCTTGACGAGCTGAAGCTACAGCTAGAGGAGTTGCAAATCAAGGGATTCGCTCGTCCTAGTGCATCACCCTGGGGAGCACCAGTGTTGTTTGTGCCGAAGAAGGACGGGACGTTCCGGGTGTGCATTGATTACAGAGCCCTTAATGCTCTGACTATCAAGAACAAGTACCCTCTACCGCGAATCGACGATCTGTTCGACCAGCTGACAGGAGCAGTGGTGTTCACGAAGATCGACTTGAGATCGGGCTACCATCAGGTGAAGGTGCGAAGGGAGGACATTCCAAATACAGCATTTAGGACTCGTTACGGTCACTACGAGTTCTTAGTGATGCCTTTCGGATTGACAAATGCGCCTGCTGTGTTTATGAACCTGATGAACCGAGTTTTCCATGAGTATCTGGACCAGTTCGTGGTAGTCTTCATCGACGAATCTTAGTGTATTCGAAGAGCCACGAGGAGCACGGAGAGCATTTGAGGCTAGTGCTAGAGACGCTGAGACGAGAGAGGCTTTATGCCAAGCTGAGCAAGTGCGAGTTTCTTCTAGATCGTGTCGCATTCCTTGGACACGTTATCTCGGGAGATGGCATTTCAGTAGATCCCGCAAAGATTTCATCCGTAGAGACGTGGCCGACCCCTACCAACGTCACGGAGGTGAGAAGTTTCCTAGGACTTGCCGGATATTACCGGAGGTTCGTAGAGAACTTCGCAAGGATCGCAGAGCCGATGACCCGCTTGACCCGCAAGGATCAGGAGTTCACCTGGACAAAGGAGTGTCAGACGGCATTCGATGAGCTGAAGAAGCGTCTGACTACAGCACCCATCTTGACCATACCTTCTGGACCCGGAGGATTCTTGATCTATAGCGATGCGTCCGGGAAAGGATTAGGATGCGTTTTGATGCAGCATGGGAAGGTTGTGGCCTATGCCTCTAGACAGTTGAGGACCCATGAGAAGAACTATCCTACCCACGACTTGGAGCTTGCCGCAGTGATCTTTGCTTTGAAGCTTTGGAGGCACTACCTTTACGGAGAGCACGTGGAGATATTCACCGATCACAAGAGCCTGAAGTACGTCTACACACAGAAGGATCTGAACCAGAGGCAGAGACATTGGCTCGAAGTGATGGCAGACTTCAAGATTGAGCTACAGTACCATCCGGGAAAGGCTAATGTGGTAGCCAATGCTTTAAGCAGGAAGCCCATAGCATTTTTCCTGACTACCCAACAACATCTGTTGAGAGATTTAGAACAGTTGGGTATCGAAGTCGTCATGCCCGGAGTAGACGGCCAAATGTCGAGTTTCCAGGTGCAATCGACATTGGTAGAGAGAATCAAGGCTGCTTTGCCAACAGACGCCAGATTTCAGCGGCTTCGACAGAGGACAGAGGCTGGAATATAGACGGGACTGCGTATACACGAGGACGGGACTTTGAGATGTGGAGATCGTCTCTATGTTCCGAATGGAGAGCTACGCCAGGAGCTGATGGCGGAGGCACACAGTTCGACCTATTCTATACATCCAGGAGGCACGAAGATGTACAGAGACCTGAGGCAGTACTACTGGTGGCACGGGATGAAGAGAGAGATAGCCCGCTTTGTGGCTAAGTGTCTGGTGTGTCAGCAAGTCAAGGCTGAGCATCAGAGGTCTGCCGGATTACTTCAACCGCTCCTGATACCGGAGTGGAAATGGGAGCACATCACCATGGACTTCGTCACGGGTTTTTCGAGGAGTCCTAGTGGTCGCAATGCCGTATGGGTAATCGTAGATAGACTCACCAAGTCTGCCCACTTCTTACCTTTCAGAGTAGGGCAATCTACGGAAGTCTTGGCAGACATGTACATAAGGGAGATTGTACGATTGCATGGAGTGCCAGTCAGTATCGTGTCTGACCGGGATACGAGGTTTACATCATACTTTTGGAGGAGTATGCAAGAGAGTCTTGGTACCCGCCTTAAGTTCAGTACTTCGTACCACCCGCAGACAAATGGACAATCCGAGCGCACCATTCAGACGCTGGAGGATATGTTGAGAGCTTGCATGCTTGACTTCAGCGGTTCTTGGGAGGACCACTTGTACTTGGTCGAATTTTCCTACAACAATAGCTATCAGGCGAGCATTCAGATGGCTCCCTATGAGGCATTGTATGGTAGGAAGTGTCGTTCCCCCGTATGTTGGAACGATGTAGGCGAGAGGCAGATTCTAGGGCCAGAGTTGATCGTCCATACAGTGGAGAAGGTGAAGAAGATCCAGGGGCATCTACGAGCAGCACAGGACAGGCAGAAGCATTGGGCTAATGTGCATCGGCGACCCCTAGAGTTCCATGTGGGAGAACATGTGTTCCTGAAGATTTCACCTACCAGAGGAACCATCAGATTTGGAGGCAGAGGAAAGCTGAGTCCGAGGTACACCGGACCCTTCGATGTGCTAGAGCGCGTCGGAGAAGTTGCTTACAGATTGGCCTTGCCGCAGACACTAGAAGGAGTTCACGACGTCTTCCATGTATCCCAGCTGAGGAGATACATACCGGATCCGAGCCATGTGCTTGACCACTCGGAGATCACCGTTGGTCCAAGCTTATCATACCAGGAGGAGCCGGTAGAGATCCTAGACCGAAGCGAGAAGGTACTGCGAGGCCAGACTATCCCTCTAGTTCGTGTCGCATGGAGGCATCATGCACCAGGTGAATCAACCTGGGAACGAGAGGACGATATTCGGCAACGTTTTCCCCATCTCTTCGAAGGCCTAGGTATGTGATAGTACTTATTTCATTCAACAGTTTTGTTATATGTCTGTTTTAATTTCGAGGATGAAATGCTCTAAGGAGGGTATGTTGTAAACCCCCTCGACCAGAAATTAGGGTTTACTAGTTTAATTAGCCTAATTAGGGTTAACCTAAATTAATTAAGATTTAATATATAGTATTATAATACTTGTGCAATGATTTATTGTTTTAGGATACTACCTTAGCTGTTGCCCTAAAACAAATTCCACATATTTGGCCTAGACCTGTAAACCCATCATATTGAACCAGGAACAAACCCCGGATACCGATTTTCGTGCCTGATTTTAGACGCACAAAAGTCGTTACAAACGTCCGTGCGCAAATTATTAAATTTGCGTAATTACGTTCGTTGTCCGTTCCAATCGAAATTGAGACCCAACCTCAACCAGTTTTGACCAACCCAGATCACGATAATATTGTACACTGAGCCTACTAACACCAATGACCCTTGTCCAACCCAATTTAGACTCCCAGCTTATAATTAAATTAAATTAGAAACACCGTTACATTAATTATGAATTAATTAATGTGGAGACCTAACCTAAATTAAATTGGACCCAAATCCAACCCAAACCCACATGCACACCCACAAGCCTCATACAAAACACCAAACACCATCATGGTCCAATGAGGAACACCAAACATGGTGTTTGGTCACATTAAATCCCTTATGCAAATTAATTATGCAAATACCAAATTGTCAGGGGCCTAATTGCAAAATTGCAATGAGGTGCCCCCCTCTCATTGGCCCAAACCATCATGGAGAAAAGTAATGGTCATGACCAATCGTGAGCATTAAATTTTCCCTCCATTTTCATGTCCTTGCATTACCTTTATGAGAACCCATCTTGACCCTACAAATTTGAATGGCCTATTCCTAGCCCTCCACTCATCTTGATGGACAACCCCACTCCCCAAAAATGGTTGTCCAGCCGGCCCTAATCCCTAGGCAGCCACCCCTCACTCTCTCTCCTACATATACATGTTTATTTACTCATTAAATGAGAGAAAAACCCAAACCCAAATACTAAAACCCTAAGTCTCCCAACCAAGCTCAACCACCCAGCCGACCCCAACCCCTCATCCCCGAGCTCCACCACCGCCACCAGCCTCCACCGACCGCCGCCATACCAACTCGACCACCCTCGCCTGTCTCCCCCCCACCTGCCACCTGAGTCTTCGGCCCCCACGACGCCGGAGTAGCTCCCCCGACCGCCCGCACCAACCCGGCTGTCCTATCCCACGCGTCCACAGCCGACCACCCCATCGTCTCGTACTCCTCCACCCCTGCACCTCCGACCACCATACTTCACCGAAGCCTCCCCCGTCCAGTCCTCCACCACCCCACAAAATTTCAGCCGCCGCCGCCGCATCGAGGTGAAATCGGACCCGCAGCAAGGACCTATACCCAACTGCTGCTGCTGCCCGCGACCTCCCTGAGCCTCGCCGGAGTGCCGTCCAGCCACCCCCGCCGGCGACGACCGACCAGCTCGACCCCCTCGACCTGTCGAGCAATAAGGTACAATATTTTGTGTGTAATTATTAAGATTTATACATGTAATTACAGTTGCGAGTTTATATATATGTGAGTCTCTTATATATCGTATTTTTATACGTATTCTATACTATATAATATATTTTATGTATTTAACAGTATTTATATTTATTATATTCCTGTATAAATTCCATATTATATATTATAATCATTTTTTTTTAATTTATATTATATATGTATGTATGTATGTATGTATGTATGTATGTATGTATGTATGTATGTATGTACGTTTTCTTTTAAAAATAAATACGAAGAATATAAAATAATCTAATATCTATAATATTAAATATATTTTGGAAATCAAGTATTATTTTTGTGTATATACTGTATTTCTATTTTTTGGTATATTTTGTATATAAAATAAATATATAAGTACGTATTTTTATAAATAATAAATGTATGTATATACATAGTATATATATACATGAGTTTAAATATCCTATTTTTATTTGAATACCTAATATGTATATATATTAATATATATGTATATAAATGTATATATTTCAAGTTACCATACTATATATGAATATGTATAAATAAATGATGTTATGGATATTATCTATTATATACATATATATGTATTTATTGAATATAACATAATTACCAGTGTATTGCTAAATAATACATAAATATTATTTTTGTACTAATAAACAAATATATTATTTAATATATTTAAATATGTTTTAGTGTACATATAAATAATAGTGTTAGCTATATATACATACAGCCCCGACCCCGTGTCAGTTGTAGATACGGACAGTGTGTCCTAGTCGTGCTATTGTAGCGACTAACTTGGACATTACTATATCCTGTATAGGATTACTCGACACTACTGCCGAGGCATCAGGAGTAGGGCTTTGGATTTCGCAGCTACCCGGGGCAGGCAAGTATACCTTGCTGGATTACTGCTTTAAATTTAAATGTTAAATATTTCAATTATACATGAACTGTGCGTGTCCGAGAATGACTCGGGTGCGGTCGACATTGCGTCGATGAGTAGTGTACATGTCCTAGTTGCTAGCTGACTCACCCACTGTGAGGATATTTTGATATCTTCCTTGACCATAGCACTATACACGTATCGTGATGGTACACTCATATTGGGATACGGGTCCGCGTACCCGATTCGCTATCGGTACGTACGACATGCATCACGGACTAGCTTGTATTCTAGAATAATATAGTTAATTGAGACTTGGCATCTAGATACGGTACACTCAAGTCGTGCATTCGACTTGCGTATCTACATTGGGCGGGAAGGACAACTGACAAACGTATGGGATACCCCCACCGGATTCCGTGGTATCCAGAGGAACCATAGACCCGGTGACTCCCTATATTCAGACACCGCGCTCTACGGAGTGTTACGGACGTATGTATACATAGCAGACACCACGCCTTAGAGTGTGGACGTTATACTTATATACAGATACCTCATTCTTCGGAATGATGGACGATTATAGATACCACACTCTAGAGGACGTTGGACGTTATGCCTACACCTACTTATACGTTCCTAGGTTGTCCTTATATTGCATTCACTTAGATGGTTAGCACACCCCTCCTCTTACTTTTATTTCAGTACTATATCCAGCATGCATATTGTATCTTGTTACGTCCCTCTGAGGACCTGGTTATCTTCCAGATCTGGACGAGGCCTTTTATCCCACAGTTTACGGGCCAGGTGTAGAGGCGAGGTTTGCTCTTGACGAGGAGCTGGAGGTACTTCCATCAGAGTACCCCTGATCAGATTGGTAGGCCTTCCGCCTATGACTGGAGCTCCTTACCTAGTTAGATGTTGTTCCAGTCTCTCCTTAGCTGTACTTTCATTTCAGACATTCAGTACTTTATTTCAATCTATCAGTACATTGTAGTGGGTTTGTTCCCACCAGACTTATTTCAGTTGTACTATGTCTTTCGTCTATGTCCTTATATTCCAGTCTTTCTTTCAGTATTATACTTGTTGTTTGTGGATGAGATTAGACATTGACTGTTGTTGATTAGACTTGTTAGATTTAGGACAGCGTAGCACGCTTTGCCAGGATCCATTAAATTGGGATATCCTCGGAGACGTGTCAGCTGGCCAATGCCACGTGGCCTGGTTCCATAATATTTTGGGACTGGGGCGTGACAACACCTTCCATCGTGATTTTGACATGCGTGGAAGCTTCAGGGTGCCTTCTCCCAAGCCTGGGGGAAGAGTTGACGTCCCCTCGGTTTCTTCGGACGAGGGCGAGGAGTCTGGTACTCCGGATGAGCCTCTGGTGTCGGTGCCGAGGTGCGAAGTGCCTCCGCCTGCGGGGGCTTTGGTAGTCTCTTCTGGGAAGCGACGGGCTTCTGCTCCGAAGGAAGTTTCTCTTCGTAAGAGGAGGAAGGAGACGGTTGATCGTCCTCTCCGCATTCTTGGTGTTGAGGCTCCCGGGAATAAGCCTGCCTCTCCCCATATCAGGGATGATTCTTTGGCTGAAGGTTCCTCGCCTTTTAGAGAGGGACCTTCTATAGTTTCGGCCGGCGGCGCCGGAGAATCCTCGCTAGAGGTCGCTGTCGTGGTTGCTGTTCCAGGTAGCGGAGCGAGGTTGCCTGTGTCGCCGAGGCAGATGGAAGAATCTTTTCGAGGTCAGCAGCAGGAAAAACTCCCGTCGTGTCAGCGAGCACGTCTGGTGAAATTCCAGCTAATGAACCTCGACCGCATCTCGGTGGAGGCTTGACGGAACTCTTGGTGATGTCGGTCGGCCCACCTCCTTCTCCAGGTATGACGGTTCACATTGCATCATTAAGGCGTGGTTTAGCTATCTCGGGTGCGGATGCGTCGTATATGCCGTTGGCTCCAGGTAATTGTCGTCTTTATGTCTCCCTTTTAGATAGATTATCATCATACTGATATTAACTTTCTTGTCCTCTTTTCAGGGGATAGCGCCCACGGGGAGTATAGCATTGAAGCGCATTCTGGCTCGCTCGGGCTCCTAACGGTGATACAGAGGCGTCCGACTTCGATGAGGAAGTGGCTTCGGGGGCCAGTACGCCTGGAGTAGTTTCGTCACCTCAAGAGGAGGATGAACCCGTCGTCGTGACCTTGCCTCTTGTGAGTGTGGCGATGACTTCGACCGCCGTTGCCGCACCTTCTTCGGTCGCGCCATGCGTCGATGCGATGACTGTGGCCATCTCGTCTGCAATTATCCCTGGAGAGGGACTTGCTGATATTGTGGCCGCTTCCGGCGCCCAGTCGGATCTTGTTGCGTTGACCGAGCAACATACCAGCCTCTTCTACACCGGTTTGAAAACGATGATATCAATGGTGTTAGCGAAGAGTCTAGATTTTGAGCGCCTGAAGAAGACTTCTCTTGCTTCGATCGGGGTCATCAGGGAGCTCGGCGTTTCTGGGGTAGCTGACGCCCTGGAGGCGGTGGTTAATGGGTTAGAGCAACCCATTACCGAATACTTGCAGCTGACTCGGGGCAGCCTCGATGCTGATGTCCAGGCTCGGTTCGACCTCATGACTGCGCAGCTTGCTACAAAGCTGGAAGGCCTAGACAACTCCATCCAGAAGCATAAGCTGGAGATGGATAGGAGAAAAGCTGTCGTGGAAGAGGCTCTTGCTGTTGAGACGCAGTGTCGATCCGAGCATGAAGGGAATGCGGCGAGGGTCTCCAAGCTGAAGGAAAAACTCGCTCGGGCAGAGGAGTGGGCTTCTCAGTCGCTGGCGGGTCTAGAGGTAGCAGCTGGTCGTCTGAGCGCAGCGCGACAGGATTTGGACCGTGCAGAAGCTGCTCGTGCGGGTTGTCTTCGGGCGAAGGCCGATCTGACCCTTACGAACACTCCCGAGGCACGGCTGGAGCAGGCTCGCGCCGACGCCTTGGCTCTAAAAAATGAGAGGATAGCTGCACTGGAGCGGCTGATTCGCAATCTGACTACTCCGCCATTATGATGTATCCTTTCCCTTTTTGCTTGCCTAGATGTAATTCTGCCTCCCTTTTGGGAATAAATAAAGGCGACTCCTTTCTGACTTTTGTGGACCCGTCATTTCGGAATGTAAATGACAGTTTTTAGGCGAGAGTAATATTAGAGATAGTATGGACATGATAAACTCTCGATAACCTTTTAGCGGGACATCTATTCAGAGGCCTTACGGACATGATAGAGTGTAACCCAACTAATTGCGTTCTGGAAGTAGTTTTGTCAGAATCGAGATCCTCGCTATATTCCACTCGAGCGGGGGAGATTAAGCATAGTACCTCTTCAGGAATTTACCGTTGATAGGAGCCATTAACAGGTCTCCGTTAGGCTGGGCTAACCTGTAAGCGCCATTCGAGAACGTTGTCTCGATCACATAAGGGCCTTCCCAATTGGGCTGGAATTTGCCTTTACTTCTGTGAGTAAGAATCATCGGCCTTCTTACGGCTAGAACTAGCTCGCCGACTTTGAACACCCTTTCCTTCACTTTATGATTGAAAGCTCTGAAAATGCGTGCTTGGTAGAGGGCGATGCGCTGTTGAGCTTGGAGGCGTTTCTCGTCTAATCCTTCCAGCTCTTGGAGCCTTAACAGGTCATTCTTTTCTCGAGTTAGCTCATTAGTTACGGTTATCCTGAGCGACGGGATCTGGATTTCAATGGAGAGAACCGCTTCGCTCCCGTAGACCAGCGAGAACGGGGTGCAGCCTGTCGGCGTCCGTACCGTTGTGCGGTATGCCCAGAGACATTCGCCCAGCTTCTCGTTCCAGTCTCTTTTGTTTGAAGAGACGAATTTCTTCAAGAGTTTGATAATGGTTTTGTTGAAAGCTTCCGCCAAACCATTAGCAGCTGGATAGTATGCCGTAGAGGCAATATTGCGTATTCGATTTTTATCGCAAAATCGATGAAACACTTGGCTGATGAACTGAGACCCATTGTCGTGAATTATTCTCTGGGGTACCCCGAAGCGATAAATGACGTGATGCTTGATGAAGCTGATCACATTAGATGCCTTTACCTCAGCGAGAGGGATTGCCTCTGCCCATTTGGAGAAGTAATCCGTGATGGCCAGTATGAACTGGTGACCCCTGGAAGAAGACGGGTGAATAGGACCGATGATATCCATACCCCATGCTTCGAAAGGCCAGGATGCGACCGTGGGATGTAGATGTTCGGACGGTTGATGTATGAAGTCTGCATGAACCTGACAGGCTCTGCAATGTCTTGCATACCATATTGCATCCGCGATCATAGTAGGCCAGTAATAGCCCATTCTCCTGATGCGATCCTGTAGCTTAGGACCGGGTTGATGCGCTCCGCACACGCCGTCGTGAGCTTCACGGATAATCTGCTGTGCTTCGTCGTTAGAGAGACATCTCAAAAGTAATCCGTCGTAGGTCCGGCGATATAGGCTTTGTGAAGATGCATCGAAGTAGAAGCGTAGTGATCGTCTCTTGACGGATACTGCTTCTTTGGGCTCCTCCGGCAAGATTCCGTATGCCATGAAATCTATGAAGGGACTTGTCCAATCTCTCGTAGGAGGATCGGTGTTGACAGCGTAGCTGCGTTCTATGTGACAGCTGTTCTTCACACAGAACAAGTCTCTGTTAAGCAGGATTACCGAATCCTGCCTTCTTACGGGAGTAGCTAAATCTGTCGCTAGACTGGCTAGGGCATCAGCTTCCAGATTCTGAGATCGAGGTACATGCTCTAGGAAGAACTCCTTGAATGTCATGGCTATCTCGACCGTCGCTTGGTGATAGCGGATGAGGTCTGGATTCCGGACTTCATATATTCCCCTGACTTGATTGACGATAAGCAGAGGATCACCGAAAGCTTCCAGGGACTCTACCCCCAGCTCTTTAGCAACTTGGAGCCCTATTAGTAGAGCGTTGTACTCTGCCACATTGTTGGAGCAGGGCTCACTAAGAGAATATGCTCGGTTGATGACGAGCTGATCAGGGGCGACCAGGACGACTCCCACTCCCGAAACGATGTTTCCCTTAGGACCGGTTCTGGAGGCGCCGTCGAAGAACAGTTGCCATGCGTCACCTTTCATTGCGGAATTACATTCTGCAACTTCGTCGGGAATGTCTTCGTATAATTTGGAGGCCTCCGGGATCGGGTGAGCAGCTAGGAAGTCGGCCAGCGCTTGGCCTTTGATGGACTTCTGCGGTACGTATACCATGTCATATGGTGTTAACAGCATCGCCCAAGTTGCGAGTCAAAAATTAAGAACGCTCAGCTTGCTCATCAGTACTCGAAGAGGGTTAATCCTGGAGATGATGTGGATAGTCTGGCCGGTGACGTAGTGCCGCGTCTTTTGGATAGCGAACATCAGAGCCAAGCATTCTTTCTCCACTAGGTTGTACCGGTGTTCGGCTCCGACCATCATCCTGCTGAGGTAGTAGATAGCCTGTTCACGCCCTACATCGTTCTTCTGTGTGAGAAGAGCTCCTAGCGAATGATCCATTGCTCGAACGTATAGCAAGAACGGTTTTCCCATAACGGGAGGCACCAGAACTGGTGGACTGGTGAGGTAGCGCTTTGATATCTCCGAATGCTTGCTGGCAGGTTTTGTCCCATACGAAGGATACACCTTTCTTCATGAGATGAGAGAAGGGCTGACATCTCCCCGAGAGGTTGGATATGAATCGTCGGATGTAAGCCAGACGTCCTTGAAATCCCCTTAGTTCCCTCAGATTACGGGGCGGTCGCATTTCCACGATTGCCTGGACTTTATCAGGGTCCACTTGGATGTCTTTGGCGGTAATGACAAATCCCAGGAATTTGCCACTAGATACACCCAGAAAGGACTTCGTAGGGTTCATCTTGAGTTGATGTTGGCGCATTAACTCGAATACCGTCCTCAGGTCTTGAATGTGATCACCTTTGAGGCGGCTCTTGACGGCTATGTCGTCCACGTAACATTCCACTGTTTTGCGTAAATGCTCGTGGAATATGTTACTCATAGCTCGTTGGTATGTAACCCCGACGTTCTTCAATCCGAAGGGCATGACCATGTAGCAATATACTCCAATGGTGTCCGGAAGGCGGTGTGCTTCTCGTCTTCAGGATGCATCTTGATCTGATTGTACCCTGAGAACCCGTCCATGAAAGACATGCGTTCAAAGCCGCAGGTGTTGTCGATCATGATGTCCGTGATGGGAAGAGGGAATTCATCCTTAGGGCAGGCCACATTCAGATCTCGGTAATCGATGCCGATACGTACCTTTCTATTTTTTTTCATGACTGGGACAACATTGGCGACCCAGTCGGGATGTTGTTCTTTCCGGATGAAACCGCAGGCTATCAACTTCTTGACTTCAGCTTCGATGGCGTCCATCATATCTTGGCGGATCCGGCGTTGGTGCTGCTTTACTGGCTTCGAATCGGTCAATATATTGAGCTTGTGAGTAGCTACTTTCGGGTCCAGGCCTGGCATGTCCTCATAATTCCATGCAAAGACGTCGATATATTCCTTTATCAGCTGTATAACTTCTTCCCTTTCAGCTGGGGGAAGGTTGTTACTGATAAATATTGGCTTCGGCGAAAGTTCACCCCCAACCTCGATCTGGATAACTTCGTCTTTGGTGGGAGGTTCTCTTTGCTCGAAGCGGAATTCCCACTGTGTATCCATTTGCTGAGCCCAAGAGTCATTCTCAAACGGCTCCAAATCCTGCTCATCTGCTCCTGAGGGATCTGTCACCACCATATTTACTGATAGTGTTTGTTCGAGAGCATCAGGTGAGTCGGGGGGCGACGAGCCGTTCTGGAAGGAGGAAGAGATGTCCTCGTCTGACTTAGAAGTCGCAAGGGCGGTGGCATATCCTAATCCGAAACGGGTCTGTTGATAGCGGGTGTTGCCGCGCGACGGCGTTCGTCTGCCTCTTCCGTAGTTGAGGCCTGGCTTCCGCTTTAAGTCGTAGCCCATGTTTTGCATGATCTTCAGCGCTTGAGGGCTGTATCGGTGAACCTGCATTCTCCCAGTATCGTTGTCGAAAGGATCTTCCTGGGCAGTCGGTTGATTGTGCATGCGGCCGAAGACTATCGAACGCTGGCTGCTGCAGGTAGGCGGGACGATGAAGATAGAATCCTCGTGTGGCCCATATGTCGTGACGACGTTGGACGATGATGCCACTTCCCAGACATACGGACGGTAGGAGTTTATAGCTTCCAAGAATTTTCGTGCTATTGGTTCTACTTCGTCATGGGGAGTGGATTCCTGTTTCAGAATTTGAGCACCGATGTACCGGAAAAGAGGATGTTTATTATCATCTGGAACTCCGTTCCTGGTTGTGCTTACATCAGTCGGCTGCCTATTGTGCCGAAGGTTGATGGCCAAGGGTGGAGGCTTCCGGTTCAAAGTGATTACTAGAGGATCACTCCCTTCTCCTGACTTGGTCTTGTTAAGGTGGATAGCCATAGGCTCTATGGCTCTTGGACGAGTGGTTCGTCCTTTCACTTTGATCGACAGCGGCAGTGTGGTAGAGGACTCTTCTGGCTCTTGGACGAGTGGTCCGTCTTTGGCCTCGCCTGGCGCTTCTTTCGTGTGGTCTTGGGAGTACAACACGGCATCGGAATAGTAGGATTTTATTCCTTTAAACGGGTTTAGGTCAGCCACCTCCGTTTATACGGTTCCTTGTGCGTCTACATATTTAAGGCATTGATGTAGGATTGAAGGAACGATGTTGTGGTCGTGGATCCACGGTCTTTCCAGCAAAATATTGTAGGACACCTCTGAATCGATGACGTAATATGTGGCCACCGATCTAAGGTTGCCGATCTGGATTCTCAAGCGGATCTTCCCCAATGGCTTACTTCTTCCAGCGTTGAAACCCACGATTGTAGTGGTAGTGTAAGCCAGTTCGCTGGTAGGAATTCTTAGCGGCCTGAGCAGACTGTGAGGGATGATGCTGATCGACGACCCCGGATCTATGTAAATCCGGTCGACCTCCATGGAACCGACGTACCCGGTGTAATAGAGGGGCCTGTCATGTCTGTTATATTTTAACAGCATGTCGTCTTGAGTGAAAGTGATATTTGGGACCACCTCCATCACGCTGTGGCATTGAGGACACACCACTGGCTCCTCGTCGGGGGACTTGAGCTGGGTCAAGTATACCTCCGCCTGTATCAGTGCTTCACTCAGGGCTAGACGAGTGTCTGGGGAGAGCCTGAGTAGCTCAAAGATGGACAACCTGGCCGGCGTATTGGCTAGTTGGGCCAGGATGTCAAATTCGTACGGCTTCTCTAAACCTTTGCTTGGAATGTTTTTCACAGATTTATCAAAGCGTACTTCTCTCTGCTTCCCCTTTTTCGTCGAAGTAGTTTTCGCAGGGATGATGTTTTGCATGGCGGGACCTTGTTCTGAAGGTTTGGCGGCTGGAGCGTTAGCCGGCGCGCCTTCCTGACCTGCTCCGTTGTCGTTGAGGTAGGCCTTCCCCGAACGGGTTGCGGCAAATACTTCGTCTTCGTCCGATGCAGAAGAAGTTGCGACCATGTGGCATGGTCTGTATTTGGGGCTCTTCTTGGTCTCTTCCTCGAGCTCTGACACCAAATCTGGATGAACCCACATGATTTTGCCCTGCCGGGTGGTCAGGGGTACTAGGTCTTAATTTTGATCTCTAGAGGGAGGGAGATTGACGATGTCCATCGTAGCTCGGGAAATGGGCGTGACACCGTTCATGACCTCTTGGGAAGGCAGATCGCCGAACCGTAGAGAGATCATGTTGGCCGTGACCGTCTTCTCGGTGTTGTGCAGAGTGATGGCCTTAGTATCGATCAACCTCTGGATCCTCCTCTTCAGTATGTAACACGCCTTTGTTGGGTGGTGTACGTATCTGTAAAAGATGCAATATTTGGGGTCGTCAGTACTGCCGGCTTCTTGGGGCCGCCTTAGCTCTGGAAGGGTGATCTTGCCGCTTTTGACGAGACATTCGAATATACTAGGGATATCGTCGTCGTCGAAAGAGTAGACTTCGATGGGCCTGGAAGTCCCGGGCTTCGTCTGCGTGGTCGCCGCCATCTTTTGTCTAGACGTATTGACTGTCAGAGCTTCTTTTTCCTTGGAGCTGCGAGGATGGTTGTTGCTGGGAGATGACCTTTTGCCTCTATCGGAGGCGGAGATCATGATGCCATTATCGTGCGCCTTGCGACTGTTGTCTTCGGCGGCCACTGCCGAGACGATGAACGAAGGCCACTCATGGAACTGATATGGTCCTGTAAACACCGAGACTATAGGAAGGAGGTTTTTCCTGCAAATGTCTACTAACGTCGAGTCCGGAACTCCTGGAGGCATTTGTAAGGTGGCCTGACGAAAACGTTCGACGAAGGTGCGAACGTCCTCCTTTTCCCTTTGTTTGACTTCGATGAGAGAGGACATAGACTTGTCCATCCCACCCTCGTAGAATCGCGTGAAGAATAAAGCTTTGAAGTCTTCGAAGGAAGTAATGCAGTTGTCCGCCAAGCTACGGTACCACTGATAAGCTACTCCTAAGAGGCAGCCTTTGAACACCCGAGTGAGGAGGGCGTCGTTCCCTTGTAGCAACACCGTCATCATACTGAAATAGTTCATGTATTGACTGGGCGATATTTTTTCCTTCGAACAGAGCCATAGTCTGGGGCTTGTACTTCAGAGGAAAAGGGACTTCTTCCCAGATAGCTGGGTAGGGTTGGTTGATTCCCAGTTTCTTGAGCTGATCTTTGTGCTTCAAGGCGTCGAACTGGGCTTTCAATTCCCGTACTGCCTGCATCGAATTTTCGGTCGGAAGCGGAGCTACGGAGTGGTGCGGAGTTGGTTGTATCGTAACTCCAGCGGGAGGTAAGGCATTCCCTGAGTGAGGAAGCGGAGGAATTGCTGACTTTTGATCTAGCGCAGGCTCTTGGCCCGGGTTGGATGGTGGTAAGTCCACCCCCACACGTATCTGAGTTGGCGGGACCGATGCTTGAGCCACGACAGTGGCGTGCTGAGCTAGCATCCTCCGGTGCATGTTCTCCATCGTGGATTGCATTTGTCTCAGAGATGTTTTCAGCATAGTGATGCGTTGTTCCGCGTTTCCTGACGGCGAAGCTTCCTCGCGTTCGTCTTCAATGGCGTAGACTCCCATTTCCCTGGGCGTCCTCGAATGATAAGTATAAGTCGCTGCAGAAGTCGACTCTATACTCTCAGCATCTGATCTGGGAGATTGGCGACCCCCAGTGTCGGAATCAGATGAGTACGAAGCCGGTTGCTGTGACCTTGCACACGTGTTTTGGAACACCCCAGCTTCAGTGTTCCTGAGGAGGTCTTCGAATCTTCTTCGGCTTGGAGGTCCTGCGGGATGACGTCTTGAGCCCGGCCCTCCTCTAGGTATGTGAGAAGCCATGTTCACGGACGCATACGCGGGCTCTTCTTCCGGGAAAGACTGAGAGTAGCTCAATCGGTCGAAAATCGACCGTTTTGCCTTAGAACAGCAACAGTCAATAACAATTTATGACTATTACAACATTGCTCGCTATGGGGCGTAATAGACATGTTGGAAGGTCCCATCTCCTTACGCTTCTGGATTAAGTATTTGCGCAGGTCAGGGGGAGTAGCAACTTGAGCTTGTTTTACGTCGTCGGACTTTGCCCGGCGTAAATTGGAGATTCGCTCAGAGTGGCGTAAGGCTGAAGAGGTCCTCAGCTGGCCGTCGGCTTCTCGCGTAATCCGGAGGGTAGGCAGATTGCTCCTTTGCTGGCGTAACGGCCGAGGAGTCGAGTATTCCGCTACCTGCTTCCCTTCACGGAAATCACGAAGTTCATCTGGTTCCTCGTAGAGGTCAGATGTTGTCTGTCCTGGCGCTGAGGCATCACCAGAAGTTTGGTCTGTATCGCGCGTAGCGGGAGACTGGTTCCTACGTGTAGAGCACAGTGGATACTTCTGGGTTAGCGCTGAGGCTTTGCCCGAAGTTTTGTCTGTACCGCGTGTAGCGGGAGACTGATTTCTGCGCGTAAAGCGCAGTGGGTACTCCTGGGTTAGCGCTGAGGCTTTGCCCGAAGTTTTGTCTGTACCGCGCGTAGCGGGAGACTGAATTTTATGTGCGGGGCACGGAGGGAGCGATGCTACCACCTCATTGGTCGGAGAGATCGGAGAGATCAGAGAAATCGGAGAGTCCACAAGAACGGCGGAGGATGTCTTGGGCATCCACACTTTGCGCAGCTTCCTGTTGTCTCGGACGGAGAGAGAGTGAGAGCTACCCCCAGTCCGAAGCATGTCTTCGTAGGCAGACTGGTCGAATTGGACGACCAGTGTCTTCTTTACGGATCCCACGGATACCGCATCGTGTTGAGCAATTACTTCCTCGTCAGAAGAGAAAGACGTCCCCAGCAGAGTCGCCATCTTGTTTGTGGTATTAAACGAAAGAATGAAAGTGTATTTCAATGACAGGGTTTATACGAGACCCGTGCCCTTTGGTTTACAAACAAACTTGTACAATTCGATCCTATACGAGGATGCGGGAGTATAATTTATTTAATTTGGGTATAAATTGCTATAGGTGTCTGATCTGCAGTCGATCACTTTAGCCCTTGGACTACACGATGTTGAAGAAGTGCCGTGGAAGATGGGTAGCGGCTTCGAAGGCTGCGAAGGAGGGTGGATGCATGGTGCCAGAGCCGTCGACCCCTACTCTTTGCCTGAGCTCCGGACTCTTCTCTCCTTCTCTTTCTCTCTCTCTCTCTCTCTTTTTTTTTTACCAATTCTCCGACCTGGTTCAATCTTCCAAATTGTCGACCTTGTTCCCCATTGATAGGGGTCTCTATTTATAGAGTTTTGGTGACAGTGACCACTCAGTCGGTGTAACAACCGAGGAGTGGACAATACAGCACCCTTTTACACAACGGTTAAAATAACCAATGCCTGCGCATAAATGACCTTTTGAGTGAGCATGTGACACGTGTCCAACTAAGGGGACAAAATGTGTATATCTGCTGCGAAGATCACGGCGTAGAAGCCACGTAGGTAGGTATCCCTTGTGTAGAAGAGGTTGGCGTAGAAGCCAAATGACTGTCACCCCTGGCGTAGAAGCCAAAATAGGCATAGAAGCCGAACAGGCGTAGAAGCCGAATGGGCATAGAAGCCGAACAGGCATAGAAGCCAAACAGGCATAGAAGCCGAATGGTCGTAGAGACTGAGTGGGCGTTTGAAGCCGAATGAGCACAGATCCTGGATGGACGTAGAAGCCGCTGCGTACCGTGCCAGAGTGTTGATGTGGATGTCTTCGCCGAAATTATGGCTTTCGAAGGTGTAATCAAATCTCTTACAGAGATTTGCCACCATCCTGTGCATTAAATACGGAGACGTGTTTTGAAGGTCTGCAGCCCTTCTGTGCATCCGTCGCAGAGATGTGTCTTGAGGGAAACTGTCACCGCTCTGGCGATTTGACGTAGAGACGTGCCTCGGGCCCTGTACGAAGTGTAGCTTTTGACGTGGCAGGCGGTTTGTCTACTGCGGAGCGTAAAACAGCTCATGTTTGCCTGTGTAAAACAAGGCGGCGTATTCCCTTGTACGCGAAAGAGCGGTTTACGCTGGGAGAACTTTGGTAACCGACGGTTTGGTGATATTTTAACCAAATCCTCTGCATTAAATGCCGAGATCCTCCATCATACTGTGGGCGCGTCCCGAGGGGTCTGCCATCGTTTCCAGCCGTCGTCTGGGTAGCCGTGCAGCACTTTTTGTCAGGAGTCAGAGGCCAGGTTCACTGCGTGACTTGACAGGTTCATTTCGGGGAAAACGAAGTGTTCCTCGTACGCATTAACGCTTCTTAGAGAGCGTCTGAGTTTTACGCCATGGAGGCGATGAAGAACTCTATCTTACGCTGGAGCGGCCTGGACGTACTGCACTTACGCGGATGGTCCTTTGAGCTTTATACTTCATGCTGTGTTTTTTAGCGGAGAAAGCTCTATTACACGTTTGATGGCTCTGAAGGCCTCTGTTTACGCGGCTCTGCATCAAGAGGCTGCGTAGATCCTCCCAGCGTATTTTTTATGCTTCTACACGTGCCTGTGCTCTTCGTAAAGAAGAAGGACAAAACGTTGTGACTCTGCATAGACTATCGGGAGCTAAATAAGGTCACTATCAGAAACAAGTATCCCCTGCCAGGATAGACGACCTCTTTGATCAGTTGCAAGGAGCATCAGTGTTCTCGAAAATCGATCTTCGCTCTGGCTACCACCAATTGAAGATTAAGCCAGAGGACATACCGAAGTCAGCATTCCGAACCCGCTATGGCCATTATGAGTTTTTTGTTATGCCATTTGGACTGATGAATGCTCCTGCCGCTTTCATGGATTTGATGAACCGTGTGTTCTGACCCTTTCTCGACAAATTTTTGGTAGTTTTCATCGATGATATCTTAGTGTACTCGAAGAATAAGGATGAACACGCAGGACACCAGCGGATGGTGCTTTAAACTCTTCGAGAAAATAAGTTGTACACGGAGCTAAGTAAGTGCGAGTTCTGGTTGGACAACATATCTTTCCTTGGGCACATTATTTTCGCAGAGGGCATCTCAGTTGACCTGAAGAAAGTAGAAGCCATCGTGAAGTAGAAAAGGCCTGAGTCAGCTAGCGACATTCGGAGTTTTCTTGATCTAGCAGGCTACTACTGGAGATTTATACAAGATTTTGCAAGGATCGCCTCGCCTCAGACTCATCTCACTCGGAAGGGTGTAACGTTCGTGTGGACGGACGACTATGAAGCTTCCTTTATGGAGTTAAAGCAGCGACTTGTCTCAACACCAATTCTTACCCTTCCGGACGGACCCGATGATTTTAAGATCTATAGCGACGCCTCAGGAAAGGGTTTGGGATGTGTCCTTATGCAGAGAGATAAAGTGATAGCCTTTGTGTCGAGGCAGTTAAAGCCTCACGAGAAGAATTATCCAACGCACGACCTGGAGCTCACTGCGGTGGTGTTCGCGCTAAAGCTATAGCGGCATTACCTTTATAGTGTACCATGGAAAATCTACACGAATCATAAAAGCTTAAAATATCTCTATACTCAAAAGGATCTGAATCTATGGCAATGATGCTGGCTTAAACTCCTTAGCGACTTCGACTTGATGATCAGATACATACCGGGTAAGGGTAACATTATAGCTGATGCGATGAGTCGAGTGTTCGTTGAGTGCTTGGCTATTGATGACAGGCTGCGACGGGATCTTGAAAGTTTAGGCATTACACTCTGAATCAGATACTCAGCTGCGCCTCAAACCAGACTTGTTGGAGAAAGTAAAGTCCGCTCAGAAGGACGACCTATTCCTGAAAAAGATGCGAAGTCTCATATCAGCAGAAAAGACAACCGACTTTGCGGTAAGCACAGACGGAATAATACGGGTGAAGGAAAGATTGTGTGTTCCTAACGATGTAAACCTCAGAAAGGAGATACTCACCGAAGCTCACGATGCAATTTATATTTCACATTCCGGTAGCACAAAGATGTATCGAGACCTTCGTACGATATTTTGGTGGCACAACATGAAAAAGGATGTGGTGTTGTTTGTGTCGCAATGCATGGCTTGTCAGAGAGTAAAGGCCGAGCACTAGAATCCAGACGAAGAGATGCAGAACCTTGCTATACCAGAGTGGAAATGAGAACACATAACGATAAATTTTATTGTTGGTTTGCCAAAGACGCAATGGGGGAACGATGCCGTCTGGGTCATCGTCGATCGACTCACCAAGTCAGCTCACTTTCTGCCTATCAAAGTTACTTGGAGTACCGACCGCCTGGATCAGATCTACCTCAAAGAGATTGTTCGACTCTACGGCGTGCCCGTATCCATTGTCTCCGATCGAGATGGACGATTCTTATCACGCTTCTGGGAAAGCCTTCAGTCAGCAATGAGGACGAAGTTGAAGTTCAGCTCCGCCTACCATCCTTAGACAACGGCCAGACAGAGCGGGTCAACCAAATCCTCGAAGACATGTTGCGGCTCTACATCTTGGACTTGAAGACAAGTTGCAACATGCATATACCGTTAGCCGAATTTGCATACAACAACAGCTACCAATCCAACATTCAAATGGCGCCATATGAGGCATTGTATGGACGAAAGTGCAGATCTCCGATCTATTGGGATGAAGTTGATGAACGACAAATTCTTAGCCCTGAACTCGTAGAGTAAACCGTCCAGAAGATCCGCTTGATTCGTGAACGGCTGAAGGTAGCACAGAGTCGTCAGAAAAGCTACTCAGACACGCATCGACGACCTCTTGAGTTCTCAGTAGGTGATCGAGTATTTTTCAAAGTCTCGTCCATGCGAGGAGTCACCAGATTTAGAGCAAAGTGGAAGCTAAGTACAAGATTCGTCGGCCCGTTCGAGATACTAAAGCGAGTCGCCTCAGTTGCATATCAGTTTGTCCTGCCACCGTCACTATCTGAAGTGCATGATATCTTCCATGTTTCATAACTTAGGAAGTACGTGTACGACACGATTCATGTGGTGGATCTTGATCAACTGGACTTGAAGGCAGACTTGACTTATGTTGAACATCCTGTGCGTATCTTGGATTACAAGGAGAAGCTGCTTCGAAGTCGTTCGGTTCCTCTCGTGCGCGTTCTTTAGAGAAATCATTCGGTCGAAGAATCGACTTGGGAGCTTGAGTCTGAGATGAGGGAAAAGTTTCCTTCATTGTTTTATAGTGGTAGGTTCCATTTCTAAGTTTCGTGGATAAAACTTCCTATTAGTTGGTTAGGATGTGGTGCCCCGTTCCCTCTATTCGGGGAGCGCGGCTAAGAAATACAAATCGGTATCGTTCGATCAGGATAGATTGAATCAAGATCTTATCCTCGTTATGGATTTGCTTCTTCGAAATTGATTCCCATATTCAGTGGACCCTGCCCGGAGGATGGACTTAGCGGCAGAGTCAAGTGGGACATCTCCGCTACAAGTTTTCTTGCCTAGTTTTCTCTGTCGCCTTGTTGCTTTCGTGCTTTTGAGTTGGTTTTCGGATTTGCATTTTCTTGAACGGTTTTGATGGATTTTATTGCTTTCGTTCGTTGAACTGTATTTTCTTCCAAGCTTGGAAAGAGTAGAAGAGGTATTGATCAGCTATTCGTGGTAATGCAGGTGATCGTGCAGTAGACGTCGTGCGAACTGAGTCTTGTAGTACCCCTTTCCTTTCCTTCCTCCAACCAACTTGTGAGTGGCTATATTCTATTCAGTTGACCCTTCTTTCAAATCTTCACATCTAAAATCTTGCATTCTTGCTTGTTCCGATCAAACGATACCATAATAACTAAAAGATGTCAAGATAAAAAGAAATAAACTTGGACTACTTTATGCTTATCAATTAACTTGTGGACGGTTACCTTGTTGTATGCTAGTTCGTTTAAAATATTCTTCATATGCTTCAATTTTAGTTAGAATGTATACTTCTTCTATAATTGTGCTATGTGTGGAACACATCTTGTTAGACAATAAACTGTTCAGGAAGACTATGCAAAATAAATCTTGTCATGCTACTTGTCTCGTACTCATGTTGCCTCAACTGCATAAATTGATAACTTAGTATAGACGTTGTTGATCACGGACAACTTGTGCACAAGGTCATATTTCCTGCAGACGGTCGCTGGGGCACTGACACCGATCCGATCTAGACGAAACTTCAAGTGTAGTCTTCTTGTACTGGATGGGATGGTTTATAGCGCACTGTGTACTTTCATTGTATACCATCATCGTCAATGACTAGTCATCCTTTATGGCATCATGCCAGTGATCCTCTCGTATATTTAAACTGTGCAAGCTAACTATGTCTTCGTGGCAGGGAAGGTCATGGTAAGTATTTGTGCAGGTGGTTCAGACGGACAGGTAAAAGTTATCGAACAATGGCATATTTATTTCAGTAAATTTTTATATCAAATGCTTGCTTGTAAAATAAACTAAGACAAGATAGAAAGACCATAAAATAACTTGCATGCTTCATATAAACAACTTGTGATATGGTATAGTTGGGTTAGCTCGTCTTCACCAGTGTATTTTGATGTACTGACCCTCGTTGAAACAGGTTTCCCGCACCAAGGAGATCCTACGAGGAGCTAAAGCCACTTCCCATTCCAGTCCACCAACCGGCACGTCCTGATCGTGCCTTAGTAGAAGCATTTTGAAGACCCATGAGCTCGTGCTTCAAATTTATGCAGCTTTGTGGAAAGGGGATAGCTTCGCCAGAAGGTCTTTAACATTTTGAAGTTTTAGTAGTAGGATGTAATGTACAGGACGACTATCTCATTTTGAGTCCACTTTTGTAAGCCCGTGCGACAATTATCCGACTCGTTCAAGAGTTTGTAAAAGATGTTTATTATCAATAAAGAGAACTTTTCCATGTTGTAACTTTGTGTTTCAATTATCTGTGTACTCTGAATATGTGCTCGTTATCCAAAATACCTTAGCCTTGTGAGATGCTCATCCTAGGCACGCACGATGTCATGCCCGGGGGACGACTATCAATTCCACGAAATCGGGGCGTGATAACCCTTAAAATGGATTTCCATCATATGTACTCATGACCTTGAATACTAATAAAAAAAAATCCTTGAATGTAATAAATTTCTCTCATATGTACTCATGATCTTGAATATTAATCAAATAAAGTCTCACCTTTTTCAGAATTCTTTTTTGTGTTTGTCATATTATATGTTATGGACTTTTGGTATTGTACTAGAGGTAATATGGACGTAGCACAACACCGAAGTCTTTTTCGGACATCCATGCCCTGCCTTCTTACAGAAGGGACAAGCACGAGCGGGCTGGGCTGGTCTCTGCATCTGGTACGTCTGCTGTACAGGGGCTCGGATAGGAACATGGAACTGCTGCCTCTGCTGCTGGAAATGGGGCTTCTTGGCTGGACCTGCGCTGCTGCCACCAAAAATATCTCGGTGCCTCTTGGGCCTCCAACTCAGGTCTCTTTCGACCTCTCGAGCCTCCCTCAAAATATCTGGATACGTCTCGTGGCTCGAAAAAATGAGAGCCTTTACTTCCCAGTTCAGACCCTCCCGGAATCTACTCGCCCGGTTCTCAGGGTCTCTCACCATATAGTCGACATATCTGCTTAACCTACCAAACTCGGCGGCATACTCCTCCACCGACATGTTCCCCTTGTAAAGGTTTTGGAACTGTCGCTCCAGGTCAAGTCTCTCAGTAGGCGGAAAGAACTTCCTTCTGAACAAGTTCCTGAACTCACCCCATGTCAATCCTGGATCAGCGATCCGTAGCTCATTCCGGAACCAAGTGCTGGCGATGTCCATCATCTGCAATCCCGCTGCCTCCACCATCAGGTCCTCCGTAAGACGGGTAAGCGCATGACGCACTCCATGCTCTCCAACCAGTCATCCGCATAGATGATGCCCTCTGTCCCCTTGAAAGGCCGGGGATCAAACTTCTTGAAGTCATGTATAGTGCCGGGCTTGGGCTATACCTCTCGTGGATGTGGTGGTGCGGTCCTCTCCACGGCGGTGATGGCCACCTGGTGAGCACTCTCGATGCCCTGTCTCATCACCTCAGTCTGTCGGTGCTGTGCCTCAGCCTGGGCCCTCTGGGCCTCCATCATCATCTGGAAAAGTGCAAATAACTGCGTAGCATCAGCTGGTACTGGCGGTGGTGGCGGAAGTCCCTCGAAAATAACTAGAGCAACCCTCTGAACTGGGGGAGGAGCACCCCCAAAAGCGGCTGCAGATACTCCCACCTGGACCGGTGAGGCGATCCTCTCAACTGGAGAAGAAGCAGTAGTAGCTGCTACTCTATCCGAGTAGGCTGAGAAGTAGCTGAGGAAGCTGTCGCTGCTCCTGAGCGATAGAATCTGATCTTCGGAGGCATCCTGAAGACAGATTGAAAAATACGGAATCATTATTGAATATAATGCGATATCATCAAAGAAGGACAGAACTTAATTCAAAATGAAAGACAATATTCAATGGATAAAGATTTTAAAACTGATATTGAAATGTTTCCTAGTTTTGATTAAGTAACTCTCAGCCTAAATCCTATTTTTCCTAAAGCAGGCTCGTAGCAATACTCTAGTCGAGTACAACTACGATATCTATTTAGACCTGCATGGGCCACCACTAAAAATGTGTCACGACCCGCACCCAGATATTCGGGCACGAGTACGTGGTTACACCCAGCCTATGCCACAGAATCGGCGGTAGAACGCTGTCTGGGTCATTTTTAACTATCTAACATCTCAACAATATAAAATGGTACCTGTCAATCATCTCAACTCCAAATGGAGGAGTAATATTGAATCTCACAAGTATATCAATCTCAATCATAAAACAAACTAAGGTAGGATAATGCACAAATAGAATAGCGAAGGAAGAAAGATACAATCCACAAGTCTGAAATAATAATACATCTGTGAATCTCTACAAAAGAATAGTCTAATACAAGATCACTAATCATAAACTAAACCTCACCGGTCACTGGTATAATGTCTTTCTGCTCTAGGTGAGTATCCTCTAAAGTCTCACCCTCCTGAGGGTCGTAATATGTGGGACACAGCTCCTCTAGCCAATCATCTGGAAAAAATATATCCAGTCAGGATTGGAGCGAAGTACATACCTATGAAAGCAGTTCCAATAACATAATTGAGCATATATAACAAGCAATAGAAAAGGGATACAAGATGTACAAGTACAAAGAATATACAATACAGGGTGAACAGGCAATAAGCACAATAAGAACTGGAAGTAAATATAACTGCAAGTAGAGAACAAGAATATTAACTATGTGTTTTAGAGTGTAAGTTCGTTATGTGATCGATTTAGGTTGCATATGAGGTATAAAGGTAACTCCATTATACGTGAGGTGTATAATCGACATGCACATGAGATCAAGAGGGCTTTGATCACATAACCAACTCCTACTCTCCCTCCCCAACCAATACTCATGGATCCAATCACGACATGTTACGTACATGATTACGATAGTCACACTAGCACACGAAATAATGGATGCACAAGAAGCACATGGAAGTCAATACCCGATGCACACGATAAAATACATGTGACTGGGTACCCGTTGCACACGGTAGGGGATAACACCTCCTGACGGGATCCATATAGCACCAGTCCGTGAAATCACTGTATTGGAAATCAATGTATATTATTCTAGAACATGCATATATATAGTATTATTAATTGAAAACAAACAGAGAAATATACTCGCCTGAAGTCCCGAGCAAAGTGTCTCTCGATGCCCAAGCTGGTGTCTCACAACCTATATATGGTATGTTACATCAATACAAGGTTCAATAATAAAAAATAAGTGAAGTTGATGCAATTCTAGGTCGATATGTCATTTCTAAGTCAAACCGATTAATTCTAGGTTGCAAGAGTCTAATGCTAAGTCACTAAGTCGACATACTATGAAACTATGCTAAACTAGCTAAGCTAACACACCACAGTACATTCAAAGAGCCGTATCCTAAGATACGCAAGTTTCAGATATAAAAATAGTGTTTTAGTTATATATACAAGTCAATCATTGATAATACTATATCAAAACAAGAAAAAATAGGATACCTTGGTCTTGCACAATTGCGTATCGCACCTAACCCGATACCCAATCTCAATACCTTGGGTATCGACCCAAACCTTGGTGATACCTTGGTATCCCGAGGTAACCCAACTCTAACATAACTAATACAATATGTACATACACATGTAGTTAACTAACTACTAGCTAACAAATTCTACTAACATACTTACATAATACACACATACATATAGTTAATTGCTAAATTAATAAGGTATATGTCTATACTAACATAATTATATATATAGGCACTAGCTACCTATTAGCTAACTTAATAGTTTAACTAATAACTAAGCTATACCCAAACTACCTTGACACCCAGAACCCCAACTAATACTCAACTCCCTGATACAAAACCTTCACTGAAGCTGAAGCGTGAAGGTAACAGATACTACATGAAATTGTGCCTAATTGCACAGTAGGACAGTAACTGAACAGTGATACCTTCAGATATTACACAGTGACTGGGTCCCAAAACTGTCGAGACTCTCTGCTGTAGTTGCTGAACTGTCAGTCACAGCTCGCTTGCTGCTAAGCCTCCCTGCAAGAGCTGCTGCCCCTCTCCTCTGCTGGTTCTGCAGTTGACTGCAACTGATGATGCCCGAGTTGTTCTTCCCTTCTTCCTTGGTTGCACGACCAAGGTAGCAGCTGTGCATTGCTGCACAATAATACTGCAATGAGGCTATCAATCCTGTTGCTGCACACTGTCTCCATATAGCAGCTGTACTGCTTGGTTCCATTGGGGAGTCTCCAATGTAGGAGCTCCCATACCTGTAACTGCTGCACTTCTTCAGTTACCTTGCTGTCATTGCCTGAGCCTCTATGAACTGCACTCAGTGTATCTGTGCAAGAGTTTTACCTCCCCGAGTTACCTCACACCCACACACAAACACCAAGCCTCTATGAACACTTCTATGAATATGTATAAATATACACATCTACCTATTTTCTAACATATACGCTTAACAATTATATATATAAGTGTATATATATATATATAAGTGTATATATATATATATATATATATATATATATATATATATATATATATATATATATATATATATATATATATATATATATAACATGACAACTATAGATACATACTACCCGTGAATATATATTCAACCACACTACACATATAGGTAACACATACATATATATAAACATGTAAACATAGCTCTGTATATCTATATACCCTCCTAATATACACATATAGACATACGTATATACCAAAACCCAAAATTCTCTATTACATACTCTATATAATACATAGATAGTATATACATATATAATTACATATGCATATATAGGACAAAGAGCCAAAATACAAATACATGGAGCGCATCGCACCCGTATCACGCTCTCTCTATGATACGCTTGCGATACGGCTCCAACACACAACCAAACGCATCCCGGAGGACACGTACAAGTCTAATACCTAAATTATAAACAATACGTATAGTAATTAGAGTGTTTACGTGTCCGAGTCACAATGTGATGCACAAGGCCCCGTGTCGGAGGAAAACTCCCAAAATTAACCCGTTTCGTCAAATTGACGAGATACGGCCTACACGTATCTAATTATGGACACGACACTAGTCACAAACACACAATCAAGTGTCAATTAGATCTATTAGATCAATTGACAAGCACTACATGTGCCAATCTCGGAATTTTCCCAAAATTGGCACCAATTTGGTCATAACTTCCACCGTAGGTCTCCGATTGACCCGAAACCAAATCCTATGGGTAGCCTATGCATGTGGGTTGGTTTCTCATGGTAAAATCTCAGATCTAGAGTCTAATAGAAGGGAAAAAAACTGATTGTACCTATTGGGAGATGGATACCCAATGAAAATGTCTCAATTGATAAGTAGCTCATCTCCTTATAGATCTTGGCCTCCTCCTTCTTGCTCCTTGCTCCTTGCTTGTAGATCCTTGATGTAGAGGCCTCAATGATGAATTTAGAAGGTGATTGGTAAAGAATTGATGGAGAATTAATGAGGAAATGGAGGGAAATTGGAAGAGGAAAATGTAGATCTAGAAATTTAGGAAAGAAATAAAATGAGAGCACTCTCTCTCCTCCTAATTATGGCTGGTCATAAACCCTTCTCCAAGCAATGTATAATGTCCCAAATACCCCTTGGGGCCTCTCATGAAAAAATAATTAGGGAGGGAAGGTTCTAGTCTAATGGTTTTACTAATTAATCAAGTCTCTTAATCCATGGGCCTAATTCATGTGCTCAACTTAGACTAGTCTAAAAGTTTGTTTCATGCTCTCTAATTAAATGGTTAGGTCCACTACACAAGTCCAAAATAAATCTATACTAGCAACAAATAATAATATAATAAATAAATAAATAAATCATGTCATGCATAAATATTAACTATAATTAAATCCTAAAATAATTAATACCCATTGACAATTACCAAACTACCCTTGGATGAAAATGTGAGGATGACAGGCTCCTGAGAGGCGCGCTTGGTACAACTCAATGCACTGTTGAGCTAGGAGGCATTTCTCGTTGAGTGGTTCTAACTCTTGTAGCCGTCGGCAGTGATTGTCGTCAGTGGTTAGCCGATTGGAGAGAGCTATTCGGAGCGAGAGAATTTGGACCTCGAGGGGGAGGACCGCTTCGCTCCCGTAAACCAAGAAGAATGTCGTGCTACCAGTCGGTGTCCGGACCGTTGTTCGATAAGCCCAGATACATTCACCCAGCTTCTCATTCTAGTTGCTCTTATTGGATGACACAAACTTCTTGAGTAGCTTTATAATGGTCTTATTGAATGCTTCTGCCAGACCATTTACTGTTGGGTTGTAGGCCGTTGAGGCTATATTCTAAATTCGGTTTTTGTCGCAAAATCGGTAAAAAACGTGACTTGAAAACTGTTGACCATTGTAATAGATGTTTCTTCGTGGCAAGCCGAAGCGGTATATGATGTGATGCTTAATAAAGTTGATCAAGTTTAATGTTTTGACTTCAGCGAGTGGTACAACTTTTGTCCACTTAGAGAATTAGTCGGTGATAGACAAGATGAACCGACATCCCTTCGACGAAGGTGGACTAATTGGCCTGATAATGTCCATTTCCCATGCTTCGAATGGCCAAGACGCAACTGTCGGGTGTAGGAACTTCGAGGTTCGGTGGATAAAGTCAGCGTGGATTTGGCATACTTGGCACTTCCTTGCATAGTTGACAGCATCTGCGACCATTGTCGACCAATAGTAACCCATTCTTCGGAGACGATCATGTAGCTTGGCTCCGGGATGATGGGCACCGCATACCCCGTCGTAAGCCTCATGGAGAGACTGTTTTGCTTCTATATTCGATAGACATCGTAGAAGAAGGTCATCGTAGGAATGACGATATAATATTTTGGTAGCGATATCGTAATAGAACTGGAGGGAACATCTTCTGATGGAAGTGGCTTCCTTTGGATTCTTGGGGAGAATTCCATAGACTGCGTAGTCGATCAATGAGAGTCTCCAGTCTTGGGAGTCGGTGCTTGTCTCTACTGAGTAGATCAGTCACAGACAAACGTTGTTCTTTGGGAAGATCAGCTCTTGACTGACCACGGTAAACAATTCATGAGTATTGATTGGAATAGCTAAAGAGGCTGTGAGGCCAGCCAGGACGTCAGCCTCAATATTTTACAGTCGAGGGACGTGCTCTATGAAGAACCCCTCGAAGTTTAGATTATTCCAAGCGCGACTTGGTGGTAGGGAATCAAGTCATCATTCCAGACTTCGTACTCGCTTCGGACTTGGTTGACCATTAGTTTGAAATTGCCATAGGCTTCCAAGTAGTCAACTCCCACTTATTTAGCTAGTTGGAGCCCAATAATGAGAGCATTGTACTCTGCCATATTATTGGAGCATGGATCTATGAGGGAGTAAGCGCGATTGATGACCAGGTCGTGTGAAAAAATTAGTATTATCCCGATGCCAGCGACAATATCGCCTTTGGGTCCTGTTCTTGAAGCACTGTCAATGAACATTTGCCAAACGACTTTTGCATTTGTGGTCATGTTCGAGTTTGCTACCTCGTCTGGGATCTCCTCGTAGAGCTTCGAGATTTCCGGTACAGGGTAGGCTGCAAGGAAATTTGCCAATGCTTGGCCTTTGACCACCTTTTGTGGGACAAATACCATACCGTATGGTGACAGAAGTATTGTCCACGTGTCTAGGCAAGAGTTGAGCGCTCTGGGTTTAGTCATAAGGACCTCAAGCGGATTAACTCGCGAGATCACATGGATAGTTTGTCCTGCCATGTAATGTCGAGTCTTCTGAATGACGAAGACCAGATCAAGGCACTCCTTCTCAATGGGGTTGTACCTGTGCTCTGCGTCGGCCATCATTCTGCTGAGGTAGTAGATGGTATGTACGTGACCAACATCGCTTGTCTGGGATAGCAGAGCCCTGAGGGAGTGATCCATTGTCCACACATATAGTAAGAAGGGTCTTCCCATAACGGGGGCCACCAATACTGGGGGATTCATGAGGTACTCCTTGATGTCGTCGAAAGTGCGTTGGCATTCTTCGTTCCAGACAAAGGAGACTCCCTTCTTCATAAGCTGAGTGAACGACTGACATCGTCCGTAGATGTTTGATATGAACCTCCTGATGTATGTCAGTCTTCCTTGAAGGCCACGAAGTTCTCTGAGGTTCTTCGGTGGACGTATTTTAAGGATTGCTTTAGTCTTGTCAGGGTCTACGCAGACACCCTTCAAAGTTTTGGCCCATGAACTTGCCGCTGGAGACTCCTAGGAAGGATTTGGTGGGATTCATCTTGAGTTGGTGCACACGTATGAGGTCGAACACTGTCTTCAAGTCCCGAAGGTGATCATCTTTGGAGTGACTCTTGACGGCGATGTCATCAACGTAACTCTACTGTCTTGTGTAGATGCTCATGAAAGATAGTGCTCATTGCTCGCTGGTATATAGCACATGTGTTCTTCAAACCGAAGGGCATAACTGTGTAGTAGTATACTCCTATCAGCATTCAGAATGATGTATGCTTCTCGTCATCAGAAAATAGCTTGATTTGATTGTAGCATGAGAATTCGTCCATGAAGGACATGGGCTCGAAGCCACAAGTGTTGTCGATCAGTATATCTGTGATCGGAAGGGGAAACTCGTCCTTAGGGCAGGCCGTATTTAGGTCACAGAAGTCAATACAGATCCAGATCTTTTCGTTCTTTTTGACGATGGACACGATGTTGGCTACCCAATCCGGATGTTCTTCGCGGACAAAGCCACTCTCAGTTTGTTGACTTCAGCTTCGATGGCGTTCATAATGTCCGATTGGAACCGCCGTTGCTGTTGCTTGACTGGCTTAGCATTCGGCAAGATGTTAAGTTTGTGGACCATAATTTGGGGGTCCACTCCCGACATGTCTTCTTAACTCCAGAAAAAGACATCAATGTATTCCCTGACGATTTGTCGCTGGGATTCCCGATCCTCATTGGATAGACTCTTACTGATGAAGATAGGTTTAGGGGAGGATTCATCGTCCAGATCGATTTGTACGACTTCGTTCTCGGTGGGAGGTTCTCGCTGTTCGAACCACATCTCTCATTGTGCGTCTAGGCGTTGGGCCCACGGTTCTACTTCAAGGAGTTCAGGTGGATCCTTGTCATCTTTCTCAGTGTTAGCTGACACCATGTTGGCAGACAACGTTTGTTTGAGAATCTCTCCGATACTGATATCGGAGTCCCAAGCGGAAGATTCTGAAGAGTGAGAGTGTAACTCATCTTCTTCATTCGAGCCTTCGGGGGTTGTGGGAGGCGTGACGTACCCTAAGCCATGATTGATCTTATGGTAGTAATCCTCGGGCTTGCTCGCAGGAGCCTGCACAGATGTTGCCATCGGCCTTTGTCGTAGTTCAAGCCTTTAGCGGCTTTCAAATCATACCCATCTTCTGGATGAGGTGCTTTGCTTGAGAGCTGTATCGATGAAGTGGCATTTTGTTAGTAACAGGTTCTGGCTCCAGTTCCTCTGGGACATAGGATTGGGAACTTTTCACTCTGTCGAAGATGATGGGTTTGTCTTCCCTCTTCCTTGCTGTAACTATGAAGTAGGAGTTTTGAATGGAGACACTACTAAAAATTGCGGGATTAGCGATATTTTTAGCGACGTCCAAATAAAACGTCGCTAAATTATAGGTATTTAGCGACGTCCATATTAAACGTCACAATACGTCGGTGATAGCGACGTGGAGCGACGTTTAGCGAATATAATTATTATAAATATATAATATGTCACTAGGTAGTCGCTAAACGTCGCTAACTTTTTAATTTTAGCAACATTTAGCGACGTTTATGTATTTAAGTCGCAGTATATTATTATATCCGCGACGTTTAGCGACGTATAGACCGACGTCGCTAATTTATTTGATATAGGGTTTGACGAGTTTCTCTTCCCCTCATTTCCTTCGAAATCTCAAAAATTTTAAACCACCCCCCATCCCGGCGCCCCACCTTTGCGACCCCCCTCTGGCCGCATCCTCCCCCCTCCGGGGTGCTCCTCCCTCCGTCAGCTCCTCCTTCCTCCGTCTCCCCTCCTCCCTCCGGCGTCCTCTGTCATGCCCCAGTCCCAAAAAAATGCGTAGAACTAGGATACGTAAGCATGCCAGCCGCATGGATATGGCAACTCCAATATATGGAAACCAAATCCACACGTACGCTGTAATATGAATATCAAATCCATAAGTGGTATAACTGTAATACAAGTCACAGGGTAAAATCTAAATCTCATCCACCAAAATCATATAGAAATAAATAAACAGTATCGATGAAACTAGATCTCAATAAGAAGTATCTAGGATGATAGTTTGATGGAAACAAATCCACTACCAACTCGAATAGGAAAGGTAAATAATACAACACAATCAAACCCAATATAAGTATACCAGCTATCGATCACGGCTCGAAGAGAAGACATCCACTAAGCATATACAACCATCCAAATCTGCGCTCCTGCAAATACTCAAGAACAGATACACCTGGCAGTGGACCAGGTCCTCAGAGGGACGTAACAAGATACAGAAAATATGAGTCAACTTGAATACAGTAAACATGCATATAATTTGAAAATAAATAAGTACGCTGTACAAGACAATCTATATGAATGCAAATGAGGACAACTTTTCGATGTATGGGCAAGGGTAGTCTACTCGATCTAAGCCTCATAACTCACACACCCGTCTAGAACATCAGAAATCGACATACCTCTGGGGTAGCGACCAGCGCGACTCTACAGAAATCGACATACCTCTGGGGTAGCGACCAGCGCGACTCTACAGAAATCGACATACCTCTGGGGTAGCGACCAGCGCGACACACGCCCGTAGTGTGAACTATATACTACGGTTTACCAGAGTGGTTAAAATCCCATACGCCTAATGATTGTCCTCCCATGATACTAGGTGCCATGTGTGTGTCAACATATCTAATACATAGTAATGACTGGAGAAAAACTACACATGCAAGAACTATACAGAAATGAAATAAATAAAAAGAAATATAAATAGCATACAAAGTACTGTAAACAATTTGGCAAGGTATCTTGCCTGGGGTCCTGCGGCTGGTATGAATCAGAGTCCAAGTCACAGTCCAAATAGCCTATGTATTACAAATTTATCACGTCAAAAGATAATTTTTTTAATTTATTTAATTCTGGAATAATTACTCTAAAATCCTATTTTAATCTTATTATTCTGATTTTTATGTTAATTCCTAAATTTTGTCCAAAGAAACTGAATTTTATCAACTCGAGACTCATGGCACGCAAATCGAGGCGATCTGTTTACCGAAAAGTCAACCGACACAAACTCAATTTTCATACATGATTTCCTGTAGATTTCAGCATCAAAAATATGCTAGAATTTACGGCTCGTCCGAATTCAAATTCGTTTGGGAATTATGGCACATACAAATTTTGTATTGTGCACCAATGGTTAAATTCTAACCTAGAAGTTCTATAGAATTAACAGTATATAAATACTTTGAATTAAATTCTAGGAAAAATATATGTCGATGATCTCGACATTAGCTTTCCGAAACTTTAAACGGTTCGTGATTCTGATTCCGGGTTCTCCCGAAATTGCGAAAACATTAAAATACGTCTATTTTTGGACATGCTGAGCTCTACAAATTTTTCAGAATTTAATACTAATAATTTAGAAAAACAATTTATATAATCAGAAAGCTAACCTCATTATCGTTCTAACAAAAAAATCTAGGCCTCGTTTGGAGTCCGCAGCTATGCGCAATGGCTTCTGGAAGTTGAAGGAACCCTAGATGACAATTCTCCAAAAATCGGCTGAAGAAAAACCCTAGAAATTAATATCTAAACTATTATATATATATATATATATATATATAGGAGAGAGAAAGTGCAGCTGCGGCTCACAGCGCGCCACGTGGTAGCCATCCATGCAGCCCCACCCAGATCGAACGGTCGCAGTTCGATGCGGCTCGGCTCAGCTGAGTCCGAGTCAAACTCGGTCTCGGCTCGGCTCGGCTCGGCTCGCACCCACTCAGCGGTCAATGACAGGCGGGCCCGACACTGTTCACTGCTGGAGGCTGACAGGTGGGCCCCCTGTTTGCTGACTGGGCAGAATTAATTACTTTTTGGGTTTTCTTTTTCAGAAATTAGTTTTTAATTCAGTTTTTCATAATTAACTCGAAATAAATGCTAAAAATAATCGAAAAAATCCCAAAAAATTCTAGAAAATATATTTTATTATTTAGAACCTAAAATAAAATTTTAGAATATTTTTAATTAAGTTTGAACATAAAATAAATTCTTTAAAGTCCTCAAAAATTAGTGTTACTAGTTTTTAATTAACTAAAAATTATGGAAAAATTCCAATAATCTAAAATAGCCTAAAAATAATTCTAAATAAATATTTATATAAGTAAATATACTAAAAAAATTATTTTCTAATTAACTAAGATAATACTCTAAATAAATTCAACATCTATAATAAATATAATAATATAAAATATACACAAATACCTATTTTGGGTGAGGGAGTTTACATCCTCCCCCCTCCGGCTGCTCCTCCTTCCTCCAGATCCCCTCCTCCCTCCGGCATCCTCCCCCTCCGGCGGCTCCTCCTTCCTCCGGCGTTCTCCTCTCTCCATCTCCCCTCCTCCTCACTCGGTGAGCTCCTCTTTCTGTCTCCTTTCTCTGTCTCTCTGTCTCTCTCTCTAACACGACACAACACAACACGACATGACACATACTAACTCTAACCCTAACTTGGACACACACACGCACGCGGACACACAAACACATGCGGGCACTAACCCTAATACTGACACGGACACACGGACACACACAAACATAGACAAGACATGACATGCCACAGACACACGGACACAAACAAGACATAGACATAGACATGACATGGGCTAATGAAGGTCAGCAACAACCAAATAAGTATTTATTTCTATTTATTTCTATTTATTTTTCGTGTACTAGAATTGTGTCGTCGTCAAATTTGACATAATTAAAATTTTAACCAACTAAAAGAGATAAAATTCTCCTTATTTAGTTTAACCCTAACAAATAAAAATGTAAACTAAAAAATCGAAGAAAATAATATAAAACCGATCTACGAATTGGACCCGGGTTTGGATCCATGAATGGTCTCGTATCACTAATCAAGCAAGAAATCACTCCCGTTGCTTAATAGTTAATACTAGTTGTGAGAGTGTGGACAGTTTAGTTAAAGTATAATATGAAGTTGAAACAGACAACACTAGTAATGTGATACCAAGAAAAGATTTTATGCTCAGAACAAGGTTCACAGTTTCAGTTTTGGAATCGATATCGAACTATTCCTATGAGTATCGGGATCGGTGGTATCGACAGTTTCGGATCGGAGTATCAGATTTTTTTGATATCAAAATAAAATAACTATTACCCTTTTACATGTGATAGACAAGGTTTCTTCTTTTACATACTTTTACAATCTTACCATTCTTTTACATCCTTGCTGATTAGTCTTTTTTGTTATTTTGAATTAACCAGAAAAGAGACCTACATTGTCGGTATCGGTAAGTATGAGTCAATATCGGGTATCGGTCAATATTGGATCGGGAAATGCCAAACCGTATCGGTATCGACCGTATCAAATTGGTATCGGCTGATACTGTAAACTATGGTTCAAAATTAGAATGTTAACCCATTTTACTGGAGCTCCTTTTTTGATATATTATAGTATTGTGGTAGTACATTATCAGCTCATTTTTTTTCTTCTATTTAAGTCCCTTAATTATATCGTATTTTAAATAAGTCCACTAGATCTTATTAATTGCTTAACCCCCTCCCAAATCACTAGAAAATGTAGTTATGAGTCCCCTTCAGTCTACATCAGTCAAAATGTTATGTTGAGGGCTCATAATGGCATAATGGCATAATTTATATTGGTTTTCTTGAATAACTCATAATGGCATAATGGCGTGATTTCTTTGACATCATAACATGGTGCTTACATAATTTTGTAAGCAACTTCTTTGACATGAATAACTCATAATGGCATATTCTTTAGAGATCTTTGTTCTACTAAGTTGCTCGTCGATCGTCTAGAAAAGTAAAAGAAGGACATTGCGATAACACTATGTAAGATCGAGAAGGTGTTTCCTCCTGGATTCTTCGACTCTATGGAGCATTTGCCAATTCATCTTTCCTATGAGGCACGTATTGGTGGTCCTGTCGGTTATCGATTGGTGTACCCCTTCGAGCGGCATCTGAATCACCTAAAGAGAAAGGTGAAAATTAAGGCACGGGTTGAGGGCTGTATTTGTGAAGCTTATGTTCTCGAGGAGATTACAAACTTTTGCTTGACGTATTTCAAACCTCATGTTGCTACTAATAGAACGAGAGCTCCGAGAAACGATGACGGATATCAGGAATCTAATGATGCAATACTCAAAGTATTCAATGCGTCCGGAAAGCCTTCAGAGAAAATAAAGAAGAGATATTTGAATGACGATGAGCTAAGGGCTGCTCAGGTGTATATATTACTCAATTGCGACGAGGATGAAGTAGAGAAGCTAGAGGGGTATGTAATTAATACGTCCATGTTTACATCATCTCAATGTAATAGTATAAGCTATTATTATGCTACTAATTAGCGGTTGCTTCGTTGTTTTTCAGCACATATAATGATGAGTTGAGTTCGATTAGACCCTACATAACAGACAAAGAAGTAGAACAAGAAATGAGATGCCATTTTCTTTCTTGGTTGAGCGCATATGTAAGGAGCTTGGTAATTACTTTTTTTTTCTGCACTTGCACAATAAATAACTTACTATCGCTACTTTGGTATTTAGGTCGATCGTCTAATAACACCCGAGACTGAATCTATTAGAACTCTAACCAAGGGACCAATTACTGCCGTTAAAATATGGCCAAGTTTATGTCTGAATGGGTTTAGGTTCAAGTTAACAAATGCTCCGATTAGAGACAACTTTCTGGATCTTGATTCTACGAAAAACAGTTGTTTGTGTATCAAATCTTCGAACTACAAAGACGTCGATCCAGGCAATGATTTCTTTGGCATCTTACGAAAGATTGTGGAGTTGACATATAATTATAGCATAGAACCTGCTAAGATCGTGCTATTCAAGTGTGAATGGTTCGATCCGATTCAAGATCAAGGTTAAAAAATTGACAAGCATGGCCTTGTGGATATAAACTACAAGCATAGATATCAAGGCTACGAACCATTTGTCCTATCAAGTCAGGCTCAGCTCGTGTACTTCACAACTTATCCTAGACGGGGGACAGCGAGGTCGGATTGATGGACAATATGCAAGACTAAAGCTAAAAATACCTTTGACATTGACGAAATAGCTTATCAGGAGGACGAGCTACCTCTTGTAACAAATATTGTAGACGTGGACTCAACAGAAGTTACTCATTACACGAGTAATAATGTAGAAGATGTAGAATTATCCGAAGAGGAAGACGAAGACGAAGTAGATCAAAGTAAAGATGAGGACGAGGAAGGCGAACAAGATAAATTTTCTGAAGATGATTGAAAATAAAATTTTTTGCCTGTAGATTGTACTATATTTTGACTGTAGAATGTACTATTTTGACGAAGATATGTATTATATTTTGACTGTAGAATGTATTATCCATTTAGACTTGTGACACCACTAGTTATTTACTGTACAATTCTATGAATGCTGTGAGATATGCATAATATTTTGACTGTAGAATATACTATATATTTGTGTATTTTTTATTCATCATATGTTGTTATCAGGTATGACAGAACGACGCGGAGGGTTCGACAGGTCCCGAGGTAGACGGAGTGCTCCTCCGGTACTGCCTACTGTTGGTTCTGGATCCTCGTCGCCTAGTACTCCAGTATATCGATCAGTCATATCTCTGTCGCAGTCTATATCGATCAGTCACATCTCCGACTGCGACGACGTTATGTGGCATCACTCCTGGGATGAGTAGTTCCAGGCCTGATAGTACTCCCTCGTCCAGCGTTCCTCCTGCTGACGGAACCATAGAAACAGATGAGCATATGGAGGAGGTCAAGCCGACGTTGTCCCAGCATCAACTAGATCCTCCATGCGTACCTCCGGAGGAGACGAGGACAGAGATTTGGATCGACGGTACAAAGTAAGTCAATTAGATAGTTTAGCATTATATATATCGTGTATTTCTTTATTCATCATATATTAACTTTTTCGATCAAAATAATTATCTCTGTATAGATATCGGCCCTCGTTGGTACAGAGACGCATGGGCCTCTTTCTGAGGAACAACTATGGTGGCCCTTGGATCAACTACTCTGAAGCTCCAGAGGAGAGAAAAGCGTTCTGGTTTACGCACTTCAAGGTAAAAGTATATTATATAAATTCTCTAATTTATGCATATTATATAACTACTAAATTATTTATTGTAGCAAACGTATTTCTATCCTCCACACTGGGCCGAGTTGATCAAGCAGATGTTTCCTACCGTTGTCGCCAAGCTTATTCATGATGCTCTGGATGACCAGAAGGCTCGTGATCGCGTTAGAAAATTGATCCAATGTTGGATCACGTCTGAGCAGTGGACTGCGATGAGAGCTAGATTCAACGATCCGAGGTACAAGGAAAGGTCTGAGAAGGCCAAGGCGGCTAGGCGGAAGGCAGCAAAGTGTTCTGGTGGCTCGATTCCGATGACGAAATATTTTTGTCGTTTGGTATACTTTTTATTTCATATATATTATTTTAATGCAAGTACGATAAAATGGTAGTAGGAAAAAATATTTAATTTTAGTACTAAATAATATATTTTTAACTGGTACAGAGGGGTGATGATGCAAACATGGTGACCGTCTTCCTGGCCATCCATCGAAAGGACAAAAATCTCATTGATGAGAGAGCCTCGCAAACTTATGTAAGTATTACTTTTATTTGTGTTAATTTTAATATAACTTAGGCAATTATCGAGTATCCAAATTTTCTAGGCCGAGTATCTTAGGCTGCGTGAGCGGGTGACTGTTAGTGCACTACAACGGGAGAGGCTGGTACTTCCTCGCAGCCCTCTCCAGCTCCGTCGGTGGACGAGCTGTGGGTGATCGCTGCTGGTGGTCTCCATAGGGGTACGTACTACGGTATAGGATCCTTTGGCGCCTTTGTTGCGACGCAGTCATCTAGGGCCTCCCCTACAAGTGCACATTCCCCACAGCCCTCACAGTCGTCGGCCCGAGTCCAGGAGGTCGTTGACCGTCAGATTGTGTCTCTCCGTGATGAGTTGTTGCGAAGGATTGAGGAGCAGCCCCTGTCCCAGCCGCATACGGACGATGCGACGCTCATCGCACAATTTGATATGCTCGAGCGCAGCATCATGGAGCTCCGGGATTTGACAGCTGATCTTAGAGCGTCGATAGAGCGCAGCGTGACGGAGCTGCATGTATCACAGCTATCCATGGGCAAGAGGCTGACGATGATGCAGGATTCAATGGTTCATAGCAGTACGCGGCTGTTATCTACCATGGATTCATACAACCAGCGACTAGCAGAGTTAGAGCGGATACGCCCTCCTAGTACGCCTACATCGACACAGACTCCACCGACGTCACTGCCTTCTCCATCGACATCGGTGTCGATTTCACGGGAGCAGTATGATCTGTTCTTATCCTTCATGCGCGTCGGTGGTCATCCTCCTACAGATCTGCAGTAGTCCTATTTAAGACCGTTTATTGATTGTTTGTGTTTCAGACCTATGATATTTGGTCATTTATGAATATTTTTTTATTTTTGAGGCATTCATACATTATTTCTTGTATTCTTTAGGATGAGGCTTTCAGACTGAATTGTGTGGATATTTGTTGTATTCTTTACGATAATATTTTCTTCTGATTCAATTTATAATCTCAATATTTTGTTTTCTTCAAATTTTATTATATTATTCATATTAAATATATGTTAATTTATCGGTGTTGAGTGTTCAACCGAAGGGGATTGGCGAACCCAGCAAATTCAACGGAGGGTTGCTCCGGGTCTATTTGTACAAATTATAAATTCATAAACTGCAGGAAGAATAGTTTGGAAATATTCAGTATTCTTTTTTTTACTGTATCTTTAGCGACATTTTTAGCGACGTTTTACGACGTTTAGCGACGTCTACTAACGTTGCTAATTACGTCGCTGAATACGTCACTAAATTCGTCGCTACACACGTCGCTAAACAAGTCGTTGTCCATCGCAAATTGCTGACAAGACAGTATTGTCAAGTCATAATAACGTCGCTAAATGAGTCGCACAACGTCGCTAAATTAGTCGCTAAACAAGTCGTTGTCCATCGCAAATTGCTGACATACATCGCTATAAAAGTCGCTATTTACGTCATTATAACATCGCTATCTATGTCGCTAATTTAGCGACATATAGCGACATAAATACATGTCGCTAATTTAGCAACGTTGCGTCGCTAAACATTGCTAATATAGCGACGCATATACGTTGCTAGAAAATGTCGAAATAGCGACGTTTGGCAATATTTTTTCTGTCAGCGACTAGTTTAAAGGCGACTTCAACAAAATGTCGCTAATTATGTCGCTAAAATTATTTAGCGATATTTTTTGGCTATTTAGCGACGTTTCTTTACGTCGCTAATTTGACTTATTCTGGTTGTGAGAGAGTTCGGTTCACTACATAGGTGGTGTCACCTATGTATGCAGGTGCAGGTCCAGACCATACTCAAGAAAATATAGCACGTTGAGATATGCGACATCTGAGTAGTTCAAAGATTGCCCTTTATTGATAAAATAAGGTATCTAATCTTCCAAAATTATATCGTCGAGAGAAGGGATGTTAGCATGAGCGGCTACGTACTCCTCTAGTTCTTTCTCCCTGAAATCTACCTCCAGTACGAGCGACAGCTTTGGAGCTCTCCTGCTCAGCTTTACCACTAGAGGTTCAGAAGTTGTAGTAGGTGAAAAACCTTCCTTCTGTGATCGACTCGGTCTACGGAGGTGAACGACCAGAGGCTCAGGTGCTTTCCTTGGTAGTTTCACCCTGAGGGGAGGAGCTGTGTCAGGAGCGCGTGCTTTGAGATGGACCCTCAAGGGCTCGTCCGATGTTGTCCCAGTATCTACCTTATTGTCTGTATTATTACCACGTTCATCTTGGTGGACTTGCTTGTAGAGGATCGAGTCAGAGTAGTAGGCCTCGACCCCTTTGAATGGATCAACGTAGGCAAATTTAGTCTTGACGATGCCGTGATCGTCCACATACTTCAGGCACTGGTGCAAGGTTGATGGAACGATCATATACTGATGTATTCGTGGATGTCATAACATGATATTGTAGGATACGTCTACGATGTAGCAGGTAACATCTGTTTTCAAGTCGCCGATCTGACACTTCAAGCGAATCTTTCCCAGATGGTAGCTCCTTCCTGCGTTGAAGCCACTGATGACAGTATTGGTTGCTGCCAGGCGATGCATCAGGATGCCCAAGGTCTGAAACACTCTGCAAAAAGATGTTGATTGACGATATGGGGTCGATGTGCATCCGGTCCACTTTGATGGTGCCAATGTTTCCTGTGTAATACATAGGACGATCGTGTCGATTGTTCTTCAATAACATGTCTTGTTGTGAGAACGTGATGTTGGGTATCGCCTTAATCACATTATTGCAGTGGGGGCATGCGGCAGGATCCTCAGCTGGTGGCTCGACCTGCGCCAGGTAGGTGTCAGCATTCTGCAATGCCTCACTCAGATCAAACCGAGTGTCTTTGGAGAGTCGGAGAAGCTCGAAGAATGACAACTTTGCTGGAGTATTGGCGAGCTATGCCAAGATGTCAAAGTTGTAGGGATTCTCCATCCCTTGGGCTATATCTTTGCGCAGCGGTTTGTCAAAGCGAGTTTCTTTCTGCTTGGACTTGTCCGCTGTTGGAGGCTGGGATGGACCCGGAATGGATATGGCGATTGGGAGTGCACCATCGTCAGGGATGTCGTACTCTCGTTGGTACGTCAAGCCTGACCTTGTTGTTCCTGCTATAACTATTTTAGAAGGAATATAAATCATATAGTAGGATTTATAATTCGTCTTTGGTGGCAGAATGTGTTGTCTGCTGCATCAAGTCTGGAGAAAGATCGGGATAGACCCACTTGACCTCCCCCTATGATATGGTGAGAGGTACCAGCCCGCCATTTGGTCACGAGCTGGCGGGAGATTGACAACCTCCATTGTTGTCCGGGGGATCCGGATTACTCCGTCTTGGGCTTCCGTCACCGAAAAGTTGCTGAAATGGAGAGATACCATGTTCGTGGCAACTATTTTATCTGGCAATCGTTTTGTCTTCGAAGTCCAGAGTAAGGGCCTTGGTGTCGAGCAGACGCTAGATGTACCGCTTCAGTATGTAGCAGTCCCGTGTCGCATGATGGACATAACGATGCTAGTGGTAGTATTTCGATTATTCACCTCGGCTGCCTCAATATGGCACTTTACGTCGAGGAGCCAAAGCTTCTTTCCCTTCATTTGCATGTCAAAGATTGTCATGACGTCATCATCTTCGAAGGAATATGTTTTCTTCGGTTTTGGAGCTTCTGCGAGCTTTTGCTCGGGCTTCTTGTCTATATTGGCGACCGGAGCCTGCTTCCCCTTGCTATCCATGGCGCTATTACCGTTGTTGTTGCTGTTGTAAGGGCGCGTTCCTCTATCATCAGCGACATAGATTTGTATTCCCAAGAGGCGGGCGTCATTTACTTTCTTTTCAGCACCGACAGCATTTATGATGAACGTCGTCCAGTCTTTAAACTGAGATTCACTCATCCAGATTCTGACTCTCGGAAGGAGATTCCTCCGGCAGGTGTCCATCAGCATGGACTCAGGGTTACTGGAGGGTAACTTCAACACCTCTTGGCTATACAGCTCGATGTATTCCCGTACAGACTTTCTCCCTTTGTGTGATGTCTATTAAAGAGGACACCGTTATATAATTTTCTCCGTCGTAGAACCGATCAAGGAAAATGCCTTTGAGATCGTCGAACGATGAAATACAGTTGTCCTGGAGGCTGCAGAACCAATCGAAGGTTATTCCAGACAATGCCCCAACAAAGAGCTTGGTTAAGAGGGCATCGTTGCGAGGTAGATGTCCCGTTGCCGTCTCGAAGTAACTCATGAATTAACGGAGAGATATCTTGCCATCAAACGGAGTCATATTGAAGGGCTTGTACTTAGGCGAATATGGTACGTCTCTCCACCCGAGGGGATACGATTGTCGGATCCCAAGCTCTCGCAGTGAGTCCCGATTGCCCATAGAGTCTAGGCAGGCCCTGAATTCTCGTACCTCTCGCATTGCTTCCCGAGCTTCATCGACTGTGGAAGGAGCAGACGATCTAGGAAGGGGATGGTTATCTCCAGCAAGTGGAGCAGTTTTATTTGAATCCTCATTTGTCTCAGGGTCCAGGCTTGCTTAGCCAGAGGCTCTTGCTGTTTGTGGGGCCATACTTGATTTCCATCATTGTTTGGGTCAAGGTTTGCATCGACACACTCATGGTCTACATCATGGCCTCGAGGGTTTTGAGGCGCTGTCGATCGGTGGGGCCCTCGAGATCGTCCCCTGCCATTTATGTTGTTCTCATATCGGAAGAAATGGATGGAACAGTGGACGTCACACTTTTTGCCTCAGACTCTTAGTCATCCACAAAATTTGGTAGTGTCACATCCTCTTCAGACTCGGAAGGAACACTACCCCCAGCGTAGGAAGCTGCATCCTCTTGACGAGGGTGGCTACCCCCAGGGATCTCAGCATTTGTTCCGTGGAAATTATTGTTTTTTTGGAACGCCGGATAGTCATAGAGGTCCAGGGGATTACAACCCCCAGCTAGCGTAGTCACCTGGGGTCCTAAAGAAGAACTACCCCCAGCGGCTGACAGCTTCTTCTTTGACCGGGTGCACAGAAAACACCTTATGTGGGTTCCGTTGCCTGTCCTCCTTGGGTTCGTCTTCTTGACTCGTTAGGCGAGAACGATGAACTGGAGGTGCTGGACTTCTGACCCCCCCATTGAGGGGGCCTTTCGAGCAGAATAACACGAGGCAAAAGACAGCTCCTCATCCTCTAGTGCTTGCACCTGTTCTCCGGATTATAGTCGGGTGGGTGCCTTTGGTTACAGCAGCTGGAATATCGACTACCTATTTGTTGGTACTGATGCTTTGTTACAGCAGCAGTTGATGAAAATGTTGGCAAAGTGATGCCCTGGGAAGGATACTTCATATGTCGTGGTTGTTTTTCTCACTTTGTGCTTGTGATTGATCATGTTGCGCAAGTCGAGCGAGGGCCGACTCGCCTTTGCATCCTCCTTATGAGCCCGGGTAGACCGAGCACACGTGTGCGCATGTGTTGATTTTGCTTCCTAACCTGGGGTTCATACAAGAATTTGCCCCAAGTTGCCCACGGAAGACTCTTTAACCGACCATGTCCGATTGCCACTACGGGCTAGACGCATGGGAAGGTTTTGTACGACTTTCCGTCAGGGGAACGCATAGTAAGCGGCGCCTGCTGACGTCTGTCGAATGAGCAATTTTTTGAGCTTGACGAGCTCTCATTGCCCTAGACTTCTTCGTCCTAGCACGCGCCTGTGCGTAGTATGAAGAGTAAAAATTCATATCTTCCCCTTTTTTAGCAAGGCGCATGGAGTTAGCGTTGCATGAAATTCGCTCGAAGACGGAACTTCGGTGGCTGTTTTGGCCGCATACGACCATCTGCTTGCGGCTGTCGAGCGGTGTCGCATAATCCTCCTCATGCGGCTTTTGACGTGGCTGCATAGAATGTATCTTAGCGCTCGAAGTCCTGGCATCGTAGTATTTTTCTCTGCCAGAGCTCAAGTGCTGAGCACTTTCCTTGTCCGAGGAGGCTGTCGTATGAGAGGTGGACACATGATGTGCGGTCTTTGTGGCCGAGAGAAAGACAGGGAGAGCATGCTCCGCAGTTGAATGAGGCACAATGGCCTTTTCAACCCATGTCCTGCGGGTCTTCAGGTGCTAAGCACTCTTCTTGTTAGAAGAGGCTGCCGCATAAGAAGTGGATGCATAATATGCGGTCCCTGCGGCCGAGAGAGAGATGAAAAATATGTGCTCCGCAGTTGGGTGAGGCACAACGGCCTTTGCAACCCATGTCATGTGGGTCTTCTTAAACTTTGCCAGCCTTGGAGAAGCACCACCCTCAGAGAGCATTTTCTCAAAGGCTTGCTGGTCGAAACGTACAACCAGCATTCTCTGGGTCAAACCCAGCTTCTACGCGTTGGACTACATCATATTTTTCTCATCAGAGGTGAAAGAAGTCCCCATCAGAGTCGCACATTGTTCACCATTAATGTAGGTTTGGAAAATCTTTGTTTAATAAACAAAAAAAGGAGTACAAAAAAAATCATACATAGACAATCCAAGTATAATATTTTTTTTATCTTGGTAGTGTGACGATGGAGATCGAGTACGATCGAGTACTGCAACGACTCTTTTACTCCGTTGACGGTCCGACGAGTGAATACGGGATGCTCTCTTCCCACTTTTCTCTCCTGAGCATGTGTGCATGTACGTAGTATAACACCCCGTTCCGCTCAAGCGGATTGCCGTCTCAAACGGCAATAGTGCAGCTGTCCCGACCCGCTTTGCCTCGATCTAGAAGCAAAGGATATCCAGACTTGCCCCTACGGGAATCCCAGCTTAGGCTTTCAGAGGCTCGCTCAGGCGTATTGCTCTACCGAGGCGAATCATCACTAAGGTGGGTGGCTACGCTGAACTTGTGTTTGCTTAGCCAGCACACATAAAATCTGGAATATTTATGCTAGTCGCTAGGTGATTCACCCCCTGCGTGCTAATAAATCCAACGCACCTAGCTAAGGGAATAATCCCAACTTGTATTGCTTGCTAGAACATGGAAATGAAATACTGCTTATATTCAGACCCTTGCATGCTAAGTCCCTTAACGGTTTCATCTCTCGGCTTACCTTCGGGCCCGAGCAACGTGCCTGCTTATGTTCCTAGAAACGCATGCTTGTCTGCTTGAATGTTGCCGTATTTTCATCCAACTCCGGGAGACTACTCAGTAGTCATTCCGTGTATGATTGACCCTGCAAGTATCCAGGAACGTTAGGTCACCAGGCAGCCCCGAACCAGGGGAATGCATCAAAACAAGTTATTGTACAAAGAACAAGATCCAAGTATCCCGTATACTCGTGTACTCGTGTTCCCGTACACTCGTGTTCTCGTGTTCTCTTATTCAAAGTGCACGCGTGTTCTCGTGTATCTCATGATAATTGAATGACCCAAAAAGAAAGTGCATGTCGCGGACAACTCGGAAACGAGGTATAGTTCCACGGACGGTCATCGGGGCACTGGGGCCGATCTGATCCGGATGGAACTCTTGTGTGGTCCCTCGTGTTCGGGCGAGTGGTTTGTAGCACCTCGTGTACTTACGTTGCATTCCACTTTCCCGGGACCACATCACGTGTGTAGTCCATCGTGTGCGGACAAGATGGTTTGTAGCGCATCGTGTACTTTGTTGCATTCCATCTTGGCCTTGGACTACTTCATGTACAATCCATCGTGTACGGGCGAGATGGTTTGTAGCGCATCGTGTGCTCTCGTTGCGTTTCATTCTCGTCTGGGATTAGTCCTTTATGGCTTTGCCAGCGACTCATGTTCATATAGATAAGTCATCCTCGCTTAGCGGCTATCCGCGTGCGAGTCATTGTATCGTATCAAGAACAACTGAGCACACCGAATACTGTCCCGTTCAATGACCCTCGTGTTTGTATATGCTATGCCCTGAATGCTTATACTTGCCGTTCTTGAAATTATAATGTTTGCCTCAATGTTTGCCTTGGACAGGGAAGGAGATGGTAAGTTGGTAAGTCTTGTCGTGTTTCCTCTCATGTTGCACGGCGCACTGCCCGACACGATAGGCTATTCAATATCTGCATAAAACTGATCCTAAGGCAACTAGAAAGACAACTTAATAGTTGTGCATGGAACCTGTATTACGTGTTTGGATTTGTCGAGCGGACGAGTAGCTTCCCCACCAGTGCATTCAATGTACTGATAATCCACCAGTTTGTATGCAGGGTGCGGGAGAACCTCGTTCGGTGCGGATGCCTCCAACGTGCGTGCTAAGGCCAGGAGTTTCCTCTGAAGCCTTGCAACGGTGCATCCGGAACAGAAGCACATATATAAGATATAATGTTGTGAACATAGCCCGAACTCGCCTGACCATCGCCTGTACATTCATTCTACAGTTGTAGCCACTTGGCACGCTTTTACCGTTTCAGAGAGAGAGGCTTGAGCGACTTGTAATCTCGGCTATACGCCGCCTGTAACCCTGTTTATATCAATAAAAGAGTTGCTTACTTCAACTTGTGTTTCTATGCTTCCGCTATATTTGTCGACTCAGAGAACTTGTTATCGAATCGCTATGCGTTCATGACTCCGCTGCACTCGGACAATCTGTGCGACTCTGTGGCTTAGAACTCTTGACGCCAGCCAATGAACCATGGCCTTGCACGGGCGTGGATCACGCTCGTGCAGTATCACGCCCGGATGGGTTAAGCGATCGTTCCGCGGGAGCGCTGGCGAGGGTGATTCCCGCCTAGCGGGAACGGCCGATTGCCTGCGGGAGATCGGGGCGTGACATGTTGGTATCAGAGCCTGGCTTCTATGCCTTTGGCCTCAATTCGATATCTCTGTTTCGAAAGCTCGTTCATGGGTTATGTGCACGCTCTCTCTCAATGCCTCGATGGGATGTTCCAACAATAAGTCTAAATACTTTCAAAATGTATTTTGAATGATATGCTTGCTTGTCTGGTTGTATGCTGCGAGTGGCCTTTGTGCCAACCTGTGCGAACCCTTGAGAGTATCGCTAGTAGCTTGTCCTATTTTCACTAAACCTAAGTTTGGTTGAATGTATCTATTCGAGGGACGCCTTGAACTAGTGCACCATCCAAGACTTAAGAAAAGGTGAACTCGAGTGCTGAGACTTTGCTATCACTGAGCTGGTTGACGTGTTCACGCTAGAGGGGCCCTTCGAAAGTGCGCACGATCCAGTCTGAGCGATATGCTAAGATCGATGCTTGTGCAAGTGAATATCCAATGAACAAGTACAACGACTTGTCTAGGATTGCCTCAAATCCTAGATCACTGCTTGTCCTTAGTAAGTCTCGAGGACGAGACTTTTTCTAAGTTGGGTAGGATGTAACACCCCGTTCCGCTCAAGCGGATTGCCGTCTCAAACGACAATAGTGCAGCTGTCCCGACCCACTTTGCCTCGATCTAGAAGCAAAGGATATCCAGACTTGCCCCTACGGGAATCCTGGCTTAGGCTTTCAGAGGCTCGCTCAGGCGTATCGCTCTACCGAGGCGAATCATCACTAAGATGGGTGGCTACGGTGAACTTGTGTTTGCTTAGCCAGCACACATAAAATTTGGAATATTTATGCTAGTCGCTAGGTGATTCACCCCCTGCGTGCTAATAAATCCAACGCACCTAGCTAAGGAAATAATCCCAACTTGTATTGCTTGCTAGAACATGGAAATGAAATACTGCTTATATTCAGACCCTCGCATGCTAAGTCCCTTAACGGTTTCATCTCTCGGCTTACCTTCGGGCCCGAGCAACGTGCCTGCTTATGTTCCTAGAAACGCATGCTTGTCTGCTTGAATGTTGTCGTATTTTCATCCAACTCTGGGAGACTACTCAGTAGTCGTTCTGTGTATGATTGACCCTGCAAGTATCCAGGAACGTTAGGTCACCAGGCAGCCCCGAACCAGGGGAATTCATCAAGATAAGTTATTGTACAAAGAACAAGATCCAAGTATCCTGTGTACTCGTGTACTCGTGTTCCCGTGCACTCGTGTTCTCGTGTTCTCTTGTTCAAAGTGCACGCGTGTTCTCGTGTATCTCGTGATAATTGAATGACCCAAAAAGAAAGTGCATGTCGCGGACAACTCGAAAATGAGGTATAGTTCCACGGACGGTCACCGGGGCACTGGGGCCGATCCGATCCGGATGGAACTCTTGTGTGGTCCCTCATGTTCGAGCGAGTGGTTTGTAGCACCTCGTGTACTTACGTTGCATTCCACTTTCCCGGGACCACATCACGTGTGTAGTCCATCGTGTGCGGACAAGATGGTTTGTAGCGCATCGTGTACTTTGTTGCATTCCATCTTGGCCTTGGACTACTTCATGTACAATCCATCGTGTACGGGCGAGATGGTTCATAGCGTATCGTGTGCTCTCGTTGCATTCCATTCTTGTCTGGGATTAGTCCTTTATGGCTTTGCCAGCGACTCATGTTCATATAGATAAGTCATCCTCACTTAGCGGCTATCCGCGTACGAGTCATTGCATCGTATCAAGAACAACTGAGCACACCGAATACTGTCCCATTCAACGACCCTCGTGTTTGCATATGCTATGCCCTGAATGCTTATACTTGCCGTGCTTGAAATTATAATGTTTGCCTCAATGTTTGCCTTGGACAGGGAAGGAGATGGTAAGTTGGTAAGTCTCGCCGTATTTTCTCTCATGTTGCACGGCGCACTGCCCGACACGATAGGCTATTCAATATCTGCATGAAACTGATCCTAAGGCAACTAGAAAGACAACTTAATAGTTGTGCACGGAACCTGTATTACGTGTTTGGATTTGTCGAGCGGACGAGTAGCTTCCCCACCAGTGCATTCAATGTACTGATAATCCACCAGTTTGTATGCAGGGTACGGGAGAACCTCGTTCGGTGCAGATGCCTCCAACGTGCGTGCTAAGGCCAGGAGTTTCCTCTGAAGCCTTGCAACGGTGCGTCCGGAACAGAAGCACATATACAAGACACAATGTTGTGAACATAGCCCGAACTCGCCTGACCATCGCCTGTACATTCATTCCACAGTTGTAGCCACTTGGCACGCTTTTACTGTTTTAGAGAGAGAGGCTTGAGCGACTTGTAATCTCGGCTATACGCCGTCTGTAACCCTGTTTATATCAATAAAAGAGTTGCTTACTTCAACTTGTGTTTCTATGCTTTCGCTATATTTGTCGACTCAGAGAACTTGTTATCGAATCGCTATGCGTTCATGACTCCACTGCACTTGGACAATCTGTGCGACTCTGTGGCTTAGAACTCTTGCCACCAGCCAATGATCCATGGCCTTGCACGGGCGTGGATTACGCTCGTGCGGCATCACGCTCGGATGGGTTAAGCGATCGTTCCGCGGGAGCGCTGGCGAGGGTGATTCCCGCCTAGCGGGAACGACCGATTGCCTGCGGGAGATCGTGGCGTGACACGTAGCTCGCCTAGAGGGATATTATCTCTCTGAAGCAGAAAAAGTCAGCCTTTGGGACGTCCAAGTTGCCTATATTTATAGCCATCCTGTTGATGGGATATACGTGCCGCATGTCCTTTTGTTTGGTGGCCGCATGGGGCTCCTTCCACAGAATACGGTTGCAACTGTAGCTACATAGTATGGGTTGAGTTTAGGGCAAGCTTCCATGTGGACGTTTTGTTGGGATATGATGTTGCTGGAGATCCTGCTGGTTCTCGTCTTCTGTTTGCGTGACTTGATCAGCTTGACACATGGCTCGTATTCAGTTGGAGAGAATCGCAACAGAAAGATTTTATCTCAGGGAACCTTGCCACGTTGGACACAAAGAGTTTGAGACGCGTGTGACGCATGGTGTCTGGAACACATGGGGCCAGAGACACATAGGATGCGTGGAGTCTGGAACGCATGGGGCCAGAGACGTACGAAATGCATGGAGTCTGGAACATATGGAGCCAGAGACGCATGGAGCGCATGGAGTCTGGAACGCATAGGGCCAGAGTCGCATGGAGCGCTTGGAGTCTGGGACGCATGAGGCCTCATAGACGTGGCATTGCACGCTTGTCAAAAGTCATCATTAGTCTGACGAGAGCCTCTTATCGCTTCGTGTGCTCACATCTTTCAAGGAGTTCAGAAAATTATTTTTGTCATAATTTTGTGTCAGACATAATCTTGGTGTCAGGCTTTTATGCGGCCAATATTTGGAGGCCGATGGATGATGCTTTTTCTTGGCCGCATGGTCATCCTGCGGCCTGGTTTCTTCTGAGTCGACTGTGTGGCACATGTTTGTTGAGCGCATGGATTTAGATTTTCCATGCTTCTACAAGACCCCCTTCAAAGTTTTTAAACTGATAAGTTTGTGATAGTTTGAATAAGAAGCATGGAGGAGATAACTTTGGGCCGCAGGGATGGCGGGCCGCATGGACAAGTCTTCACGAGACTGTCCAACCAATACCTGAGGCAGGAGGGGGCAACAGTGTACTGATTGGTATCCTTTGAGAATTGTTGGCATCTCAAGGACGTCGAAAGGACATACTCACTCAATCAATACAAGAGGCCTTGGAAAGAGGCATACATCATGCCAACAACTCAGCAAGCAACTTCAAGCGCCTCCAATCCTCGTATTTCTATGGCACTGAGTACGCAATTGCATTAGATGCATGGCTTCAGGATACATAAGCTATCCTAGAGGCAGCTGGAGTACCGACTAGAGAGCAAGTGTCAGTAGTACGACTATAATTGCTAGACTTGGTCCGAGACTGGTGGACAACACAGATGATTTCACTAACAATACATGTCCCTTGGCTGTCTTCAGTGAAAGGTTTTAGACCAGATATTTTAACGCAGTATCGCGTTATGACTTTTAGCAAAGGTTTAACAACTTCGAGCAAATGGACAGGTTTGTTGACGATTATGCGACAGAGTTCTGCAGACTTAGTCGGTTTGCTCCTACCTTGGTGGCAACTGAATTAGATCTAGCAAGAATATACCAGCAGGGACTTCACCTAGAGATTATATTGACAGTAGAACAACATGAGTTCCAGACTTTTGATGTTGTGTTAAGAGCAGCAATGAGGCATGAGTATACCTCCCAGACAATCGTGGACATGACTGGGGGACTAAATAGAACCCACACAGCAGGAGGTTCTTACACACAGTCTTCAGCACCAGCCCCGATAGTTAGGGCTTTAACCATCGGACCTCCGAGGAGGTCAGTTTTGACAGCCTCAGTTCAGCAAACAGCCCCAATCCAAACTCAACAGCAAATTACATCTTCTTCAGCAGGGTGTTCTTCTTGTGGAAATCCTGGGCACGTAGTTTCTGAATGCCGCAGAGCCAAGGGTTGTGCTTAGCTTGTGGAGCTCCAGGCCACAGAGTGGGATCTTGCCCACACAGAGCTAGTTTATCATTATCTTCTCCGGCAGAGAGGACCAGCACTGAGAGGACGAGGTCAAGAGATGGCACTCACTATGGAAGAGTAGTTAGCTTTGGGAGAAGTGGTAGCAAGTACCATTCTCGTCAACTCTCATTCAGCTTCAGTATTATTTGATTATGGTGTATCACATTCTTTTATGTCTGGACGATTTGCGACACGAGTTGGATTAGAATTCGAATCATTATTAGTAAGACTTAATATACTTACTGGTAACGGTATCGTGGGAGTCGATAGAGTTTATGCCTCTTGTTGAGTCAAAGTGTGCGAGCGAGAGTTTCTCGCTAGATTGATAGAATTTTTTATGGAAGATTATGACGTCGTCTTAGGCATAAATTGGTTGAGTGCTCTATATGCGATGATAGATTGCCATAATGGCAAGGTTATCTTTCATATCCCTGGTGAGAAGGAATTCTTATTTTCTAGAGGCGAGACGGAGTCTTCAACATCGATCATGAGGATGGCAGTAACAGAGGAAGTACAATTCTCCAGAGTTGTTAATGAATTCCATATATTACCAAAAGAACTTCCAAGTATGCCACCAGAAAGAGAGATCGAGTTTACCATTGATCTACTTCCAGGTACATCACCAGTGTCAGAGAGAGTCTACATGATGGTGTCTTCAAAGTTAGAAGTGTCATGCCCCGATCTTCCGCAAGCTAATTGACCATCCCCGCTCGGCGAGAATCACCGTGCCAGCGCTCCCACGGGACGATCGCTTCGGCCTATCTGGGCATGATGTCGCACGAACGTGAGCCGCACCCGTGCAAGGCCGTGGTTCATTGGCTAGCGGTAAGATGTCTAAGCCACAGAGTCGCACAGATTGTCCGAGTGCAGCGAAATTATAAACGTATTGGAGATTTGGTAACAAGTTCACTGAGTCAACAATAGCGAAAGCATTGAATAACACAAGTTGAAGTAAAACAAACTCTTTATTGATATAAACAAGTGTTACAGACGGCGCATAGCCGAGATTATAAGTCGCTCTAGCCTCTCTCTGTGAAACAGTAAAAGCGTGCCAAGTGGCTACAATTGTGGAATGATATGCAGACGATGTTCCAATATTATGTCTTGTATATGTGCTTCAGTACCGGACGTAGCGCTCCAAGGCTCCAGAGTGAACTCCGTGCCTTAGCACGTACGAAGGAGGCATCCGCACCGAACGAGGTTCTCCCGCACCCTACAAACAACCTAGTAGATTATCAGTACACGAATGCACTGGTGGGGAGGCTACTCGCCTGCTCGACAAATCCAAACATGTAATACAGGTTCTGTGCACCAACTATTATGTTGTCTTTCTAGTTGCCTTAGGATCAGTTTCATGGCAAGCATTAAATATCCTAACTCGTGCGGCAGTGTGCCGTACGATATAAGAGAAAATACAACGAGACTTACCAACTTACCATTTGTCCTTCCCTGTCCAAGGCAAACCAAGTTAATTCAAGCACAAGCATATATAAGCATTCAGGGGCAATATCATATGCAAACACTATGTCATGAACGAGACTATGTTTCGGATGCACGAGTTATTAGGATTTCTCAAGTATGTTGCATAAGATGTTTAAGTGCCATTTATGCACAAGTGTTGTTATACCATGATCGTTCAGGTGTTCAATTATTCTCGATGCGATACAATAACTCGTACGCGGATTGCCGCTAAGCGAGGATGACTTATCTATATGAACAATTATCGCTGGCATAGCCATAAAGGGCCGATTAATAGTCTCAGAGCGCAGATAACGAAGGTGCATGTGTCGCTTCCATCATCCCGCTCAGTCAGAGATTATTCGATAGTTCCATCCGGATCGGATCGGCCCCGGTGCCCCGGAGACCGCCCGTGGAATGAGATCTGAAGGTCCTCCTTGATTCCAAGTTGTCCGCGACACGCAGTCTTGGTCTTCTAAATCCATAATTTGACATGATAATTCATAGTTCTTTTCTGAACGAGAATGAGACAATCACATGGCATGATCTGTCTTGAATAGTCTCCCAGATCAACGAGTACGAGATAATCACATAGCATGATCTGTCTTGCATAGTCTCCCTGATCAACGAGCATTTTCTATGAACTGTGGTTCTTGTTTGGCTTGACACGATTCTCTTCAGATATAAACTTGGTATGATTATCATTCAGATGCAAACTTGACATAATTCTAGTTCAGTATTCAACTTGCCTTGATGCATACCCCTGGTGCGGGGACTGCCTTGGTGACCTAACGGTCCCGGATACTTGCAGGGTCATATGCACTGAAGAGCTAATTGATAGTCTTCTAGTTAACTTGGATGCATGCACGATACACAATAGTGTTCTTGATTGTGGCATGATTTCTGTGTGACAAGCACTGAGACAAGGCAATATTGCATTCATAAGGAAACTTAAACATTTACGTTCGCTCGGGCCCGAAGGTAAGTCGAGGAGTAAAACCGTAAGGGAACTTCCTGAGCAACGTGATCTAGGGTCGTGCATTATGGCATGCGAACAGTGCACTAAGAAGAGAATATACATATCGTTCTACTCGAGGCAAACGGGGTCTTGTTACACAAGGCCAATGTAGCATGCAAGGGTCTGATATATAAGCAATATTTTATTTCCATGTTCTAGCACAAGCAATACAAGTTGGGATTATTCCCTTAGCTAGGTGCATTGGATTCTTATTAGCATGCAGGGGGTGATTCACCTAGCGACTAGCATATATCGTTCCATATTTTAAGTGTGCTGGCTAAGCAAAGACAAGTTCGCCGTAGCAACCCACCTTAGCGATGATTCACCTCGGTTGAACGATACTCCGAGCGAACCTCTGAAAGCCTAAGCCGAAGTCCTGTAGGGACAAGTCTGGATATCCTTCGCCTCAAATGAGTATTCTCGTCTGAGCAAAGCGGGTCGGGATATTATACTTTTTTCATTTGAATCGGCAGTCCGCTTGAGCGAAACGGGATATTATATCATACACCACTCAGAAAAAGTCTCGTCCTCGAGACTTACTAATGCCATGCCATACTATCGCATTATCAAATCTTTTCCAAGCGTAGCAATCGGTACCACTAAATCCAATTTTGAACACAATCTCCTACTCGATTCTTGTGCCGTGTCGCGTGTATGTTGAGTCGGTCTCATTTGCGCCTTAGCGTAGGACATGTTGCTTAACATAGAGTACGTTTCAATCGATCTTGATTAACGATCTAGGGCTGAGGCAAACTTATACAAGCCGTTATACTTGTTCGTTTGGATATTCACTTGCACTAGCTTTTGAGATCCGCATATCGCGAGTCTGGATCATACACATATTCGAAGTGTCCCTCAAATATATGCACGTCAACCAACTTAGCGATAGCGAACTCTTAGCACTCGAGTTTCACATCTCTTGGGTCTTGGATCGTGCACACGTTCAAGGCATCCCTCAAACATATGCATTTAACCAAACTTAGAGATAGTAAAATCGGACAAGCTACTTGTGAAAATCTCATGAGTCTCGTTTATCAATCATAATGATTCTTTCCTTAGGGTCAATCAAATCCATATCATTTTTGTCACGCCCCAGTCCCAAAATACGTAGGACCAGGAATACGTGACACGCCAGCTACGCATTCGACCAGACTCTGGTCTGACTCGAATACGTATAAGCTGTAATATAAAAGGGCACTATCTAGATATCTCATAAATGTAAACCTCTATATCTTAATCCATAATGTACAATAGTATACAAGAAAGAGCTATATGTGCTAGAGTCAGCCGCCCAATAACACACTAACTCGAATAGACTCGAGAAGAAGTATGAGTCTATAAAAACTAGGCTACAACAGCAGATAAAATAAACAATAACCATAATGTCGGTAGATATAATGTGAGTACCTGGTACCATGCCCGCAAGACATGCAACTCCAACAGCAACTCCAAATGCTCCGTAATCATCTATGCTGCAAAACTGGCAGGGAACCAGGTCCTCAGAGGGACGTAACAAGGTACAAAAATACAGCAAGACAAGTAAACAGAAAGGATAAGTGCACGACAGGGTACTCTATCATAACCAAACAAGTGTGACACAGTTTAAAGACAATGTTCGACGCGTGGGCTTTCTAAAATAAAACCGTAGCTCCGGACACGGAAATACACGGCACATACCGCAGCTCCGGGCAAGGAGTAACACAGGTGAAACAGCTACACTAGATACAAGATCACTACAGAAATAATACACACACACACACACACACACACACACATATATATATATATATATATAAGCGCGTGCAAAGTAGCCCAAACGTCTAGTAACTGTCTTTCCCTTCCCAAGCGGTCAACGATTGTGCACTGAACCTGAACCTCTATCTAACAATCTCGACACACGAAAGATAACTCAACAGACGCGACCCTAAGGTCATCCCAGTCTCTGGTCATGATGTCAGTATCAGGATACAGGAATCTGTCTCGATCACAGTGTATGAGTGTTTCCTCGGGTGTCGATGTACTCAGGTACGTACATCGAGGTGCTACTAAGCATCTAACAATTTTTCTAATACGTTACGACGAATGTCAGCACCCGATTGTGATCCGGACGTAAAGTATCGAGTGTCAACATAAGTACGTGCACAATGTACATAAAGAACAACAAATATCTATAATATGAAATACAGAGTGGCAAGGTACACTTGCCTGCGCGAGGCTGCTGATGGCGGGGTCCCGGTACCGCATCCAAGTCCTCAGGTCCCGCAGTACCTAGAGATGAGATACAAACTAATAATCAATAATTTATTCCATGACAGACAGGGATGCTACACACACCTACACCTAAACCCAGTCTCAGCTACGACTCACAGGGATAAGACACTAGGGGAGTTGACCACAGTTGACTATCGGTACGATACGTCAAATCATCAAGTCATCAATACACTATCATCGACCAATCCTCATTCTTACCATATTTATCACGTGGTTCAGTAGTTCAGGTATGCTCATTCCTCGACAGTAACTTCTTATTAAATATTTGGTCTTCCTTTTTACAACCATCATTATCATTTCACCCAAAATTACTGTTCATCAATGCACATAAATTAATATGATAAACCCTAAATTTCAATGCCTATTATTTAAATCCATTTTATAAACTTATGAAGGACGATCCCTAAACTCACCTCCATAATTTATTCCTCATTAATTCGTTTGGCATTTCCCACCATGTACTATATCCCGAACATTTATTAAAAATAAAAACCTAAACCTTCAATGAAATCTTTTATCATTTTATAATTAATTTGCGAACACTAAACCTAAACCTTCAATGCAAAATATTTAATAATTATTTTAATCCATGTAAATAACCAATCATTTATAAGCCCTAATTAATTGATCTAGTATTCTTCCATCCATGTGTAATATTTATAGCATTTAGTTAAATCAAGCCCTAAACTCCCATAAAATTAAACAACTCTGACATAAACCCTAAACCAATATTAAACCCCAATCTCTTATCATTAGCACATGCTCAAATTATACTACACTACAATATCACAGTCATTTTAAACCCAAACCTAGCTAATGTACACGAAACCAAATATTTTGATATAGAGAGGGGGAAGAGTGGTATACCTTGACGTGGGGGCTGCGGCCGGAGAAGTGCTCGTGGCAGCGCCGGCCGTGGTGGTGGCAGTGGTGTCAATAAAGACTGGAGGTGGTGGTGACTCCGGCAATGGCGACTGCGTCCGGAGCTCAAGGAGGTGACGGTAATGGCATGTCGGAGAAGGGAACTCGGCTCGTGGGAATGTTGCTGGAGCTCGCCGGAGGGAAATGGGTGGCGTCGTGAGCAGCCGGAGGAAATGGGCGTGCGGGTGTGCTCAGGCGGGGGAGATCGACCGGGGGGTGGCCGGATGAGGAAGTCGGATGGCTGCATTTCTCGGTGAAGTGAGGCTCGGGATGGGGAGGAAGCTCGCTGGAGCTCGGGGGGAAACTGTGCTGCACCGTTGGGCACGCCGGAGCGGGGTGCGGGGTCAGCCGCGGGGTCGGGCACAGCCGCGGAATCGAACTGCTGCGGTCAGCAGCAGACCGGAGTAGAGTCGACGTGCGGGTGGTCAGCCGTTGGGACCGAGGGCTGCACAGCGCCAGAGATGGCTGCGGGAGGCTCGCATGGCTGGGTCGGAGAGCAGTGAAGTCGGGGGAAGAACGTCGTCGGGCTAGCGGCTCGACGGAAACGGGCCGCGGGAAGCTGCAGTGGCCTTAGGAGTCGTCGGGGCTAGCCGAGATCAGGTGGAAATGTCCAGTCGGCCGGCTCATGGCTGATCTTCTATCGCCTACAGTCGAGCTCCTCGACTGATGTCTTACTCGCGGAGGAGGGATCCACGAGCTTGCCTACGGCTCTGAGTCTGCCATGGCCGAGATCTCCACCAGGACAGTTAGGGTTTCAAGATGGGAGGTTGAAGAAGAAATAAAGAAGAAGAAGAAGAAGAGAAGAAGAAGAAATGTGGAGAGATAATTAGGTGTGGTCGGCTGGGAATGTGAGGGGAAGAGGGAGGAGAGAGTGTGAGGAGGGTGGTTTTCAAAGTCCCTAGGGATTAGGGCCGGCCTTGGGAAAAGGGAAGTGGAGGAGGGATTATATAGGAGAGTGTGTTGAGTGTGTGGTGAGGATGAGTGCTTTAATTTGAATGGAGGGCTTTGATTCTTCATGAAGGAGAAGTACATCCAAGGGAGAGAGAGTGTTGGATTAGACCGATCAAGAGAGGGGGAGGGGGCTTCTTCATGTGCCTTAGCCAATGGGATGGTGACACATATCGCTACATTTGCAAATAAGCCCCTTAAGTTTGGGTATTTGCACAAACACATGAAATGACACTAAAATTTTGGAGAAAAATGCGGTTGATGATTTGCATGGCGAGGGGGTGTTGTGCGTGAGGCACGGGTTTAGATAGATGGGCATTGGGATTAATTAAGGATTAAAAATTGGATTGACAAAGTTGGTGTCCCCGATTTAAATAGAAATAAAGTGTCCCGCAATTTTAAATTAAATGGGGGCACTTGGGGTCAAAATTCGAAAATCACACAAAGGCCAAAAATGGTGGGAGCTTGGAGTCAGTCTTGGACCCTTTAGTTGGTTCGACTCAACGGGTTAATTTGGTATCTCATAATTGAGGGTAACGACACATGTGTCCAACACGGAATTAAATATGAATATCGGTTACGGAAAATTGTGCAATTAAATTAGAGCACAACAAAAATATGATTTTTGAGTGACGAAAAGTCCAGTGCCTAATTTGGCGAGTCAAGTCAGAAGTACAAAAGTCCGGTAGAATTTATGGGCTGATATTGGACTCCGATTAATTTAGCAATGATAGGGCGCGCCAAGGGTTTTAATTAAATGAATTAAATACCAGATAATCTTATCTCCACTATAAACCTCGACATCTGCTACCAAAACCAAAATTTTCCAAATCCACCCTAACTATCTACAGAATAAATCGAGGGGGTTTACATTCTTCCCAACTTAGAAAAATTTTGTCCCCGAAATTAAAAGTAAAGCACGATAATATCTAAAAGAATTTTAAAACAACTAGTAATCAAATACCGTACATAAATTTGTACCTAGCTCCTCAAATACGTACGTGAATCACTGTCGAATAGAATCCTCGCACTCCCAAGTAGACTCGCCTGGTGAATGGTGCTTCCATGCCACTCTGACCAGTCGAATCGTCTGCCCTCTCAAAGTCTTCTCGCTGCGATCGAGAATCTCGACCGGCTGCTTTACGTAATACAAACTGGGTCCGACTGTAACCTCCGAATGATCAAGCATGTGGCTAGGGTCTGCGACATATCTCCTTAGCTGCGATACGTGAAATACGTCATATACTCCCTCTAATGATGGAGGTAATGCAAGGTGGTAAGCCACTTCGCCAACTCGTTCCAAGATGTCAAAAGGTCTGATGTACCTCGGACTCAGCTTGCCTCTGCCTCCGAATCTGATGGTACCACGAGTAGGCGATATCCTCAAAAATATATGGTCACCTTCCTTGACCTCCAATGGTCTGCGGTGCACATCTGTCCAAAATGTTTCTGTCTGTCTCGTGCTACACGTAGGTGGCTCTGAATCTGTTTGCCTTTCTCCACCGTCTGTGTCACCAACTCTGAACCAAGTATCTGACGCTCTCCCACGTCACTACAACATACTGGTGACCTATACTTCTTGCCGTACAGTGCCTCATAAGGTACCATCTGTATGCTAGCCTGGTAGTTATTATTTTAGGAGAATTCTACCAAGTATAGATGGTCCTTCCAAGATTCTCCAAAATTGATCATGCACGCTTTTAATATATCCTCTAATATCTGTATCGTGCGCTCTGACTGGCCATCAGTCTGTGGAGGATATGCGGTGCTAAACTTGAGACGAGTTCCTAGGCTCTCCTGCATACTCCTCCAAAAATGTGATGTGAATCTGGAATCACGATCCGATACGATGCTGACAGGCACTCCATGTAGTCGTACTATCTGCCTCATATATATTTCAGCTAAAGTCTTCGTGGATTGCCCAACTCTGAAGGGCAAGCAATGTGCGAACTTGGTGAGTCTGTCTACGACAACCCAAAACGGCATCCTTCCCGCTAGGGCTCCGCGGGAATCCTGTGATGAAGTCCATGGTAATGTGTTCCCACTTCCACTCTGAAATGGGAAGCGACTGCAGTAATCCTGCAGTCCTCTGATGTTCAGCCTTGACTTGCTGACAAAATAAATATTTTGTCACGAATCATGCAATTTCTCTCTTCATCCCATGCTACCAGAAATGCTGCCTCAAGTCTCGGTACATCTTCGTACCCCCGGAATGAATGGAATAAATTGAGCTATGTGCCTCGGTCATCAACTCTTGGCGTATTTCGCCACTTGGAACATATAGGCGATCTCCACACCTCAACGTTCCATCTTCATGAATCCTGAATCCTGAATCCTATTTGCATGTCAGCCTCTGTCCTTTTTCGCAATCGTCTAAATCTCGTATCTGTAGGCAAGGCTGCCTTGATCCTCCCAATCAATGTAGACTGAACCTCGAGACTGACCATCTGTCCATCCATGCCTGGCAATACAATCTTAATCCTGAGTTTCTAAAAATCCTCTAACAACTGACGATGAATCGTAAAAAGATGCCATAGGCTTCCTGCTCAAGGCATCTACTACTATATTCGCCTTGCCAGGGTAGTACTGCAACTCGATATCATAATCTGTCATCAACTCTAGCCAGTGCCTCTATCTCATGTTGAGCTCTTTCTGGCCCTTAGAATACACCAAGATATCATCGATAATTACCACCAAGAACTTATCCAAGTACTGGTGGAAAATATTGTTCCTCAAACTCATAAATACTACTGGCACGTTGGTTAAAACAATATGACTAGAAACTCACAGTGTCCATACTTCGTCCGAAAAGTCATCTTCGGAATGTCCTCTCCCCGTACCTTGATCTGGTGATAACTTGATCTGAGACCGATCTTCGAGAATGCATATGCGCCGCTAAGCTAATCAAATAAATCATCGATGCGCGGCATAGGGTACTTATTCTTTATTCGTTACCGCCCTTAACGCCCTGTAATCGATACACAAGTATATTGTCTCATCCTTCTTCGGCACTATTAAGATAGTTGATTCCCATGGGAAATACTAGCCCGACTGAAATCCTTGTCTAAGAGATCCTCTACTATGAATCTTCAACTCAACCAACTATATCGGTGCTAGTCTGAAGACGAGAGGATAACTGGCTCGGCTCTGGGAGCCCACTCTTTAACAAACTCCATCTCTCTATCAGGTGGCAGGCCTAGAAGATCCTCTAGAAAAACATCCTCAACTCTGATATAACATGGTGGTACACTGGTTCATCTTCTGCATTGTATACCCCTAAGGTAGATGGGCACCATACTCCTGGGCTCCCTGAACTCAACTCAGGGTAACCTGGTGGCCTAAAAATATAAATGCATCTTCGTCGACAATTTAGTGTCGCGTGGTATTGGCTCAATCAACTCATGCTAGGATGGTGTCATCTTCCAGACTTAACCTCAAAATAAATCATCCTGTTCTGTTTACCATACTAATCATTTTAAAAGAAAATTTTCTCCCCTGCCTAAAGTATAATTTCTCTTCTTCTCAAATTCTCCCTAAAATTTTTATTCCTCGAGTTTTTCTTCTTTTTGTTATTTATCTCTCCAAGTCGCATAGTACAATAATGGTATCACTCAAGCACATACTAAAATTCCTGGTATTAGATCATCATCTTCCAAGTGAGAGCTTGAAATTTTATCTCCTCTAGTCCATAATGTCATTCATGGTATTGCTATCATATACAACCACTAGTTTCTATCATCAGGCTATGCATTCCCTTAAATCATTCTAGGTCATGATCAATAATCCTTCTAGTTCTCAGTACTTCCAAGATCACTGCTACCTCAAGCACGGGTAGGGTACTACGGGCTCCCATTTCTCTTGCTACCCTTCCACACTAGTTCTAGAATCCAAAGAACCCATCAATCTATCCTGATAAGGTAACAATCTTCTCAGAGAAAGGTATACGAATTCTGTCTTCTGCCGTATGGTCTTCGATTTTCTTCTGGAGGGAAATCATCAGTCACAAGCATTCGCCTTCCCGAATAATAGGGGACGAGAAACAAGGATAGCGATATTGACGAAGATTGAACGAATGCAAAGTGGAAGTACAAGGGCGATAATCACATACAAAGAGTTTTAAAATCGATTATGGATTGAGATCCTATTCAACAATCATAACATTTATTCCTAATTTGCAGGCTCGCTTGGCACAGTCAGGTGACCAAGACGATTTAAATTGGACCTGCATAAGCCACCACAAAAACATGTCACGCCCCAGTCCTAAAATACGTAGGACCAGGAATACATGACACGCCAGCTACGCATTCGACCAGACTCTGGTCTGACTCGAATACGTATAAGCTGTAATATAAAAGGGCACTATCTAGATATCTCATAAATGTAAACCTCTATATCTTAATCCACAATGTACAATAGTATACAAGAAAGAGCTATATGTGCTAGAGTCAGCCGCCCAATAACACACTAACTCGAATAGACTCGAGAAGAAGTATGAGTCTATAAAAACTAGGCTATAACAGCAGATGAAATAAATAATAACCATAATGCCGGTAGATATAATGTGAGTACGAGCGTCAACATAAGTATGTGCACAATGTACATAAAGAACAACAAATATCTATAATCTGAAATACAGGGTGGCAAGGTACACTTGCCTGTGTGAGGCTGCTGATGACGGGGTCTCGATACCGCGTCCAAGTCCTCAGGTCCCGCAGTACCTAGAGATGAGATACAAACTAATAATCAATAATTTATTCCATGACAGACAGGGATGCTACACACACCTACACCTAAATCCAGTCTCAGCTACGACTCACAGGGATAAGACACTAGAGGAGTTGACTACAGTTGTCTATCGGTACGATACGTCAAATCATCTAGTCATCAATACACTATCATCGACCAATCCTCATTCTTACCATATTCATCACGTGGTTCAGTAGTTCAGGTATGCTCATTCCTCGACAGTAACTTCTTATTAAATATTTGGTCTTCCTTTTTACAACCATCATTATCATTTCACCCAAAATTACTATTCATCAATGCACATAAATTAATATGATAAACCCTGAATCTCAATGCCTATTATTTAAATCTATTTTATAAACTTATGAAGGACGATCCCTAAACTCACCTCCATAATTTATTCCTCATTAATTCGTTTAGCATTTCCCACCATGTACTATATCCCGAACATTTATTGAAAATCAAAACCTAAACCTTCAATGAAATCTTTTATTATTTTATAATTAATTTGCGAACACTAAACCTAAACCTTCAATGCAAAATATTTAATAATTATTTTAATCCATGTAAATAACCAATCATTTATAAGCCCTAATTAATTGATCTAGTATTCTTCCATCCATGTGTAATATTCATAGCATTTAGTTAAATCAAGCCCTAAACTCCCATAAAATTAAACAACTCTGACATAAATCCTAAACCAATATTAAACCCCAATCTCTTATCATTAGCACATGCTCAAATTATACTACACTACAACATCACAGTTATTTTAAACCCAAACCTAGCTAATGTACACGAAACCAAATATATCGATATAGAGAGGGGGGAAGAGTGGTATACCTTGACGTGGGGGCTGCGGCCGGAGAAGTGTTCGTGGCAGCGCCGGCCGTGGTGGTGGCAGTGGTGTCAATAAAGACTGGAGGTGGTGGTGACTCCAGCAATGGCGACTGCGTCCGAAGCTTAAGGAGGTGACGGTAATGGCATGTCGGAGAAGGGAACTCGGCTCGTGGGAATGTTGCTGGAGCTCGCCGGAGGGAAATGGGTGGCGTTCTGAGCAGCCGGAGGAAATGGGCGTGCGAGTGTGCTCAGGCGGGGGAGATCGACCGGGGGGTGGCCGGATGAGGAATTCGGATGGCTGCATTTCTCGGTGAAGTGAGGCTCGGGATGGGGAGGAAGCTCGCCGGAGCTCGGGGGGAAACTGTGCTACACCGTTGAGCACGCCGAAGCGGGGTGCGGGGTCAGCCGCGGGGTCGGGCACAGCCACGGAATTGAACTGCTGCGGTCAGCAGCAGACCGGAGTAGAGTCGGCGTACGGGTGGTCAGCCGCTGGGACCTAGGGCTGCACAGCGCCGGAGATGGCTGCGGAAGGCTCGTATGGCTGGGTCGGAGAGCAGCAAAGTCGGGGGGAGAACGTCGTCGGGCTAGCGGCTCGACGAAAATGGGCCGCGGGAAGCTGCAGTGGCCTTAGGAGTCGTCGGGGCTAGCCGAGATCAGGTAGAAATGTCCAGTCAGTCGGCTTATGGCTGATCTTCCATCGCCTACAGTCGAGCTCCTCGACTGATGTCTTACTCGCGGAGGAGGGATCCACGAGCTCGCCTACGGCTCTGAGTCTGTCATGGCCGAGATCTCCACCAGGACAGTTAGGGTTTCAAGGTGGGAGGTTGAAGAAAAAGAAGAAGAGAAGAAGAAGAAATGTGGAGAGATAATTAGGTGTGGTCGGCTGGGAATGTGAGGGAAAGAGGGAGGAGAGAGAGTGAGGAGGGTGGTTTTCAAAGTCCCTAGGGAGGAGAGTGTGTTGAGTGTGTGGTGAGGATGAGTGCTTTAATTTGAATGGAGGGCTTTATTCTTCATGAAGGAGAAGTACATCCAAGGGAGAGAGAGTGTTGGATTAGACCGGTCAAGAGAGGGGGAGGGGGCTTCTTCATGTGCCTTAGCCAATGGGATGGTAATTTGCAAATAAGACCCTTAAGTTTGGGTATTTGCACAAACACATAAAATGACGCTAAAATTTTAGAGAAAAATGCGGTTGATGATTTGCATGGCGAGGGGGTGTTGTGCGTGAGGCACGGGTTTAATTAGATGGGCGTTGGGATTAATTAAGGATTAAAAATTGGATTGACAAAGTTGGTATCCCCGATTTAAATAGAAATAAAGTGTTCCGTGATTTTAAATTAAATGGGGGCACTTGGGGTCAAAATTCGGAAATCACACAAAGGCCAAAAATGGTGGGGGCTTGGAGTCAATCTTGGACCCTTTAGTCGGTCTGACTCAACGAGTTAAGTTGGTATCTCATAATTGAGGGTAACGACACAGGTGTCTGACACGGAATTAAATATGAATATCGGTTATGGAAAATTGTGCAATTAAATTAGAGCACAACAAAAATATGATTTTTGAGTGACGAAAAGTCCAGTGCCTAATTTGGCGAGTCAAGTCAGAAGTACAAAAGTCCGATGGAATTTATGGGCTAATATTGGGCTCCGATTAATTTAGCAATGATAGGGCACGCCAAGGATTTTAATTAAATGAATTAAATATCAGATAATCTTATCTCCACTCTAAACCTCGACATCCGCTACCAAAACCAAAATTTTCCAAATCCATCCTAACTATCTACAGAATAAATCGAGGGAGTTTACAATTTTCTATTCCAACCCAATCAAGTATTTACACTTCCGTTAAGCACGATATATTCAGTTTACCGACTAGTGTCCATCCACTCGGGTCAAACTTTAGCACACGTTATCGTTCCCAAGTATAAACCTAAGTCTTGATGCCCCTGTTGTATAGCTTGTTCAAGCAATGTGGTAAAGTCGGTAACACAGGTTCATTCACTCGGCACTGGGTTGTCTACCTAATTGCTAGGTCAGCTCACAAGGTCATAGGTACAGGTTCAAGCACATGATTCATCGTACAAATTTGCCGTACGATGCTCGCCCCAATTCCTAGGGTCAAACCATTTTTCATTTGCATGGGGTGTTCTACCCAAGCTCGTTTCACTCAGATTTCTAAACATCGAGCACAGATTTATCCTACTCTCAATAACACGTTCGTTTGCACGAGGGACGAGTACGTTCAGTAAAATCCACAGTATATCCAATTGCAGGACAAGCCTAGTGATTTGCATAGTCTATCCCTCCAAACATATTTTGATAGAATCCCTATCCATTTTAAGCCTAATCCACCAAGCCAAGATTCGATTCTAAGCCCTTATTAATTATAACTCCAAGTCATCCAACCTGATTCATGTATTCATTCATGAAACTATCAAGCGTGATTTTATTACAGGTTCTAGGCTAACTTATCCTCAAATATTTTTCGATCATTTGCATTCCAAATTCATCTTTATCGTGTCGAACCAAAAGTCAAGACGATCCATTGGTTGTCACGTCTCGGTCTTTCGCAAGTTCGATCACCCTTGTTGGACCTGAGATCATCACGCCAACGCTCCCGCTGGATAATCATCCTAATCCGGGCGTGACGCATATATGAGCATAGAGTTACGCTCGCAGAAGGCAAAAACGTTTGAATGTTATGGTTATCTTCGGCACGATCGAGACACCTTATATTTTACCAAGTCATGTCCATTCATGCAGTGGTTATTATTCATCTAGTAAAATCATCCAACTTCAATGTTACCATTTGATAAATCGTCCAAGTCCATTCAAATTTTGATACATTCCATTCATCGAGTTTGTAATGCCCCGCAACCGCACGGTACGTTACGCTGAGTCGGATTAAATAAAACAATAGCTGGTTACATTTGATTTGTTGAATTTTGGGAAGAAGTATTGATTTAGTTGGTTTCATGTACAGATGGCTAGCGAAGTTCGATGAAAATCAGGTGTTCATTCAGAACAGTACTGAGATAGCTAGATTGGAGCGATAATGTCGTCTTCCTTAGTCCGATCGGTCGGATGATTTGGAGAGCATTGCCTGCTCGCACGGTCATACCAGTTGAGTAGATCGCGCTTTGCATCAGACCACGGGTTCAAGGGATTGGCCGTATCGGTGGGACAAGATGCTTAACAGAATCAAACATTGTGAGTGGGCTCTTTCCCTTCTCCTCTACTCCTTCATGCCTAATAATATGGAACACACGTCAAGGCTTGAACACTTGGACTGGAACTTGGGAATCACTACACTAAGGCGTGCATAGAGTATACGTCGTTTGCTTGGATAGGATTGTGGCTTGAATTATTTTGCGCGTATGGATAGTTGGAACTAGAGTTGGATTATACATTTGGGGCAGTTGGTTGAATAATTGGAATATGTCCTTTATGGCTTGGCCAGTGACTTCATATAGATAAGAGTTGGTTTGCTTTACTTTGGTTGGTTTATGCTTTCGTGTAGGCGTGACCACCTTGCCTCGGCATGAGTGTGCATATTAAGATTGGATTGTAATTTTTGGTTGAGGATGGATATTGAGACTTGTGAATGGTTCGATAGTTTCTCGTGTTGCTTGGGCTTTGAGTAGGAAGGTTTGCGTGCTAGTTTCCTTCTAATTGGTTATTCATTGCTTGTCGATTGGCTTGAGTTGAATGCTTGCATGCTTAAACTACTTTATAGCTTTCCTTAACATGTCATCCTTATGCCATAAAATGAATCTAGGATTCAACTAGAAAGATCACCATATAACTGTTTGTATTCACTATTTACTTAGTGTCGGCTTAGACGAGTGGGTTACCCCGCTCACCAGTACGGCTGTGTATTGACCCACGTTTGTGGGCATTATTTTAGTTACCCAGGTGTAGTGGCGCTGCTTGGATATACGGGACATGAATGAACTGTAAGTACCTTTGTGGGCTAGAGAAATAGCAAGAGTATTTCATCGCCTTTGAGGCAATCGCCTTTGTGGCATTCTCATTATGGTATTTCATTTGGACCCTATCGAGAGCTTTGTTGCGTATTACTCTGATGTGTGCTTGGTACACAATAATTGACTTTTGATGTAACTTGGTCGTTTCGATGAAAACTTTGGTGTTTGTCAACATCGCCTTGTACGAGCGCAACTCCAGGCTCGTACGGCATCACGTCCCGATGAGAACGATTGTCCTGCAAGAGAGCTGCAACGTGGTGATTCACGTTCAGCAGGGACTCTTGATCTTGCGGAAGATTGGGGCATGACAGAGTTCGTTTGGAAAAATCACCGAACATGTTCCCGTGAGTTCGATCATCCCTGCCGTACGTGAAATTACCATGCCGACGCTCCCGCAGGATAACCGTTCTCGTTGGGATCGATTTGAACGTTATCATTTCGAACTTGATTTCAAGATCGTTCTTCCAAACTCTAAGCCAAATCTATTATCGTTCATCTCTTTCATCGAAACACAATATTTATTTCGGGATAACTTCTATTCGAGCGGTATTGTATTCAAGTTCAATCCGTTTGTTTTAATCCGAAATCGCTCATATGATCCTCTAAGTTTATAACAAGTTTACTTAACCACGATATCGATTTCCATTTTCGTGAATCCCAATTCGATATAAGCCTTATCATATAAAATCGTTCAGTCCGATTATTGTACGAGACTTATGAATCCGTTTGGATATTTCTAAATGATCCATACACCACTCGAAATTGAGTCATCCAATGAAATCCATATTCGATTTGTATCTTCTAACATGAAATACCGTTCTAGCTATTTCCCAAAATTCAAGCACGATTCTCTATATTTGTCTAAGCGATAAATTTGAGAATATTTCTATCGGTTGGCATTCTAAGTCTGACTTGCCTTATTCCTGAACGATATCCAAATCTCGTTTGCAACTAGCTTGTACCAAAGGTCTTGGCGTGCGATACTCAGCACAACTTAGCCAAAAGGCTTTGTACAAATCTAACCGTTCGGGATAATATTCGATTTCGTACAAACCAGTTGGGCAAACATGTATAGGCATTTCGGTTTGCACATAAGTCATGATTCTAGCACGAGTCAATTCCCAAATGGACTAGCACAGGTTGGCACAAAGGCCTATAGCATCACAATTTCGTACAAGCAATCACATCATCCACATGTACTTTTTGAAAGTATTTAGACTCATTGTTGGAACATTCCGTTTGGGACACTGAGAGAGAGTGAGCACATAACCCACAAACGATCTTTCGAAACTGAGAAAATTAAAACGAAGTCAAAAGGCGTATAACCCAGGCTCTGATACCAATCTGTCACGTCCCGATCTCCCGTAGGCTAATCGGCCGTCCCTGCTAGGCAAGAATCACCGCGCCAGCACTCCCGCGGGACGATCGCTTCGGTCTATCTGGGCGTGATGCCGCACGAGCGTGAGCCGTGCCCGTGCAAGGCCGTAGTTCATTGGCTGGCGGTAAGATGTCTAAGCTACAGAGTCACACAGATTATCCGAGTGCAGCAGAATTATAAACGCATAGGCGATTTGGTAACAAGTTCACTGAGTCGACAATAGCGGAAGCATTGAATAACACAAGTTGAAGTAAAACAAACTCTTTATTGATATAAACAAGTGTTACAGGCGACGCATAGCCGATATTACAAGTCGCCCTAGTCTCTCTCTCTGAAATAGTAAAGGCGTGCCAAGTGGCTATAATTGTGGAATGATGTGCAGGCGATATTCCAACATTATGTCTTGTATATGTGCGTCAGTTTCGGACGTAGCGCTCTAAGGCTCCAGAGTGAACTCCATGCCTTAGCACGCACGAAGGAGGCATCCGCAACGAACGAGGTTCTTCCATACCCTACAAACAACCTGGTGGATTATCAGTACACGAATGCACTGGTGGGGAGGCTACTCGCCTACTCGATAAATCCAAACACGTAATACAGGTTCTGTGCACCAACTATTATGTTGTCTTTCTAGTTGTCTTAGGATCAGTTTCATGGCAAGTATTGAATAACGTAACTCGTATGGCAGTATGTCGTATGATATAAGAGGAAACCCGGCGAGACTTACCAACTTACCATTTGTCCTTTCCTGTCCAAGGCAAACCAAGTTAATTCAAGCACAAGCATGTATAAGCATTCAGGGGCAATAGTGTAACGCCCCACTACAAACGGTTACTTATGGAACACTAGCTGCTTCGACTCGGTTGAGAATCGAGTCTCGGGGAAACCTTACCGCCAAATCAATACGGACGAAGTGCAATGAACCCTTCGAATTAATCCAACGACTTCTATTGAAATAAGTCCAAGAGTGTTCATTGGTTGCTTTGCTTCTTGGTTTTGTGTTGCTTTGTGTTTTGAGTTGCTTTCAATGACTTGGTTTTCATGATTTTGCTTTCTCGCTTCCGCGTTCTTTTCGAATTGTAAGGAAAAGAGATCGAAGTATGCTAACCAAGTATTTTTGTATTTTCAGGACGCATAACCAAAGAGTGAATGTCGCTTAAGGCTTCCCCATCCTCTCGTTCGACTCATTCGGTGAGTGGCTTAGGCCCTTCGATAAATCCTTTAGTATGCATGCCTAATAAAGAATCTCTAGTTCACTAAATGTTGCCTCACTAAAAAGATAAGCTAAAGAAATGAACTGCATGCTTAAAGTACTAGAATTATGCTTTTGCTATCAAATTATGTTGCATGTTCTTCGCCCCTATGCTGCACAACCTGATTTATGGCAAGTCCCTATGTTTCGAATTTGATATGTGGAATAAGAGTAAGGAGATGAAAATTGTGTGTTTGTTGCTCAGAACTGTGCATTGTAGTATTATATCTGTTAGATGTTTCATGTCATGCATTGGTCTCGGACAACTTATGAACAAGGTCTTGTCTCTCGAACGGTTCCTGGGGCACTGGGAATCGCTCGATCCGGAAGAGATTTTTGGATCGCCCTGAGGGTACAGCCCGCTGGGGGTCTAGTGGGGCGATATGTCTATTAGTGTTGTGCGGAGTCCATGATGTCACAGCTGCTAGTACTCGTGTGTGTTGGTGGAGAGCTGAACCCTGAGTCACAGCTGCCGACCCATGCGTGTGCTAGTGAAGAACTGAACCTTGGGTCTCCGCTGCTAATCATGGGCTACCCATGGACCATCACATAGTTAGGGAGCATGCTAGGTTTACCTTCTTGCATACCTAACACTTGATGCCTTTATTGATTCATAAGTTATTCATATGCAAATTATGGCTAACTTGTGTGTCTGCTACAGGGATAACCGCTCGGCTGTGGATAAGAATTATCATATACATATGCTATATATCGTCTATGTTTCCTTGCATGAATTGTTAAAATGAAACTAGACAACTAGAAAGATCACCTAATAATGCTAGCTTCATCTGCTTACTTAGTGCGGATTTTTAAGGTGAGTTTGGCCACGATCGCTCACCAGTACATGTGGTAGCACTGACCCATATTTGTAGGCAATATCCAGGTACTGGAAGCGAGAGTTTGGCAAGCATCTTGAATCTGAATCAGCGTCCGCGCATCCTTCCGTAGGACTGTGTTCGTGCTGCTTCCTTTGCCTTCCTCTCCAGTGGGCTACTCCTCTTCTGCTAGATGTTTTATTATTTTGGTCCTACTACAAGGATGTAATGTTTGGGCGTTGTGGCTAATTTTGGGAATGTAAAAAGAGTTGTAAGCCTTCTAATGCATATTTTGTAACTCAGCCAAGAAAGCACCTTGTAATCCAAATCTTCAAGTATTCAATAAAAGAAAGTATTTTGTGCCTATCAATGTGTTCAACTTTGGTTATCTGTATTTTCATTCTGTGCCTATATATATGTATATTTTTGTCTATCTTGTGTCTTGTGCAGGTACGTTGCCTTGTGCAAGCACAACTTAGGCTTGCAAGGCATCGCGCCCAAGCGAGGACGAACGGTTCCGTAGGGACCAAGCGAGGACGATCGGCCCCTACGAGATTGGGGCACAACATGTGGTATCAGAGCATGGTTTTATGCCCTTGTCCTCTTCAAATATCGTTTTCGAAAATTATATATGTTTTCAAACGGTTTCAAAAGTCCCGAATTTCGAAAAATTGATTTCGAATCTATAAGAAGTAAATCGAGAGTATGAAAGGTCCCTAAGAGTATGAAAACCCAACGTCCCATACAATAAGTCCATAATACGTTATGAGACTAATGCAAGGTACTCTCTTTTGCAGCAAAAGATGACAAAAATATGTGCTAGTAATCCTGAGATATCGCGCGCAACAAGCGTGAGCGATGATCAAATTGATAGGCTGATTATAATGTTTCAGAATCAAAATGATCGCCATGCTGCACAATAGGAACGATTTGAGGCTCAGCAGCAACGGGCTGATGCTAGAGCCTTGGCACAACAACAGCAGCTTGAGTCCCTGACTTAGATTGTGACAACACTAGTAGCATACAGTGGTGCATCGGGAACCGCTGCAACACCTGTGACTGCCCCGACCAAGCCTCAGGGAGCAGGCTTAGCAGAAACTAACGAGCCTCGATGTGCGGCCAGGAAGTCTACCTTTAAAGGTGCTGAGTTTCTGAAGTTGAACCCTCCGGAGTTTGAAGGCAGGACCGCGCCGGATAAGGTGATAGACTGGATCACAAAGATGGAGAGCTTGTTTGACTTTGCTTCAATACCTGCGAACAAGAGGGTGGCATGTGCAGATATGTAGCTGCGGTTACGTGCACACGATTGGTGGGAAATTAAGAAAGCAGATCTAGCCACCAAGCATCAGGATGGTAAGATCACTTGGGGAATATTCAAGGAAGCATTCCTTGCATAATATCTCTCGCCAGCTGTCAGACAGAGGAAGGAAGACAAGTTTACCGAACTTAAGCAAGGGAGCATGTCCGTCGAAGATTATGAGTCAGAATTCTCCAAACTTGCTAAGTTCTCTAGCTCAATGATTCCTGATGAGGGAGCCCGCACACATCGGTTCATAAAAGGCTTAAACGATAATCTGAGAAAAGATGTTATGAACCGGGAGTATAAAATGTACATACAAGCTTTTAAGGCAGCCATGCAGAACGAGCAGTTCACCCCACAAAGTGCTCCAAAAAAGGCACCGGCTCCTCGAAACCCTCCTACAAAAAGATACCACAATGGTGAGAAAAAGGCCGATATGGAGAAACAGGCCGATGCAGGCAAAAACTGCAGAAAAGGGTGCAGCTTCTGTGGCTGTCAGGGTCACACCAGGGAGACATGTCGTCACATTACTAAGGGGTGATTTAAGTATGGAAAATTAGATCATATGATAAGTGATTGCCCAACCCTTAAGGCCTTGGCAGCAGATAGGATTGAGACTCATACCCCTCCGGGTCCTGCTCTTGATCTAGCTGATCAGATAAGGAGGCCAAGAGTTTATCAGTTGAATATTGAGCGTGACGCTAGTGGACACAATGTTGGTGAGTCTGATTCCTTTGATCTCTTGATGCATCGTATATCGCCTCCTTGATTTCTTAAGTTTTGGGGACGAAACTTCTTTTCAGTGGGGTAGTATGTAACGCCCCGCTCCAAACGGTTACTTATGGAACACTAGCTGCTTCGACTCGGTTGAGAATCGAGCATCGGGGAAACCTTACCGCCAAATCAACACGGACGAAGTGCAATGAACCCTTCGAATTAATCCAACGACTTCTATTGAAATAAGTCCAAGAGTTTTCGTTGGCTGCTTTGCTTCTTGGTTTTGTGTTGCTTTATGTTTTGAGTTGCTTTCGATGACTTGGTTTTCATGATTTTGCTTTCTCGCTTGCGCGTTCTTTTCGAATCATAAGGGAAAGAGATTGAAGTATGCTAACCAAGTATTGTTGCATTTTTAGGACGCATAACCAAAGAGTTAACGTTGCTTAAGGCTTTTCCATCCTCTCGTTCGATTCATTCGGTGAGTGGCTTAGGCCCTTCGATGAATCCTTTAGTCTGCATGCCTAATAAAGAATCTGTAGTTCACTAAATGTTGCCTCACTAAAAAGATAAGCTAAAGAAATGAACTGCATGCTTAAAGTACTAGAATTATGCTTTTGCTATCAAATTATGTTGCATGTTCTTCGCCCCTATGCTGCACAACCTGATTTATGGCAAGTCCCTATGTTTCGAATGTGATATGTGGAATAAGAGTAAGGAGATGAAAATTGTGTGTTTGTTGCTTAGAACTCTACATTGTAGTGTTATATCTGTTAGATATTTTATGTCATGCATTGGTCTCGGACAACTTGTGCACAAGGTCTTGTCTCTCGAACGGTTCTTGGGGCACTGGGAATCGCTCAGTCCGAAAGAGATTTTTGGATCGCCCTGAGGGTACGGCCCGCTGGGGGTCTAGTGGGGCGATATGTCTATTAGTGTTGTGCAGAGTCCATGATGTCACAGCTGCTAGTACTCGTATGTGTTGGTGGAGAGCTGAACCTTGAGTCACAGTTGCCGACCCATGCGCATGCTAGTGAAGAGCTGAACCTTGGGTCCCCGTAGCTAATCATGGGCTACCCATGGACCATCACATAGTTAGGGAGCATGCTAGGTTTACCTTCTTGCATACCTAACACTTGATGCCTTTATTGATTCATAAGTTATTCATATACAAATTGTGGCTAACTTGTGTGTCTACTGCAGGGATAACCGCTCGACTGTGGGTAAGAATTATCATATGTATATGCTATATATCGTCTATGCTTCCTTGCATGAATTGTTAAAATAAAACTAGACAACTAGAAAGATCACCTAATAATACTAGCTTCATCTGCTTACTTAGTGCGGATTTCAAAGGTGAGTTTGGCCACGGTCGCTCACCAGTACATGTGATAGTACTGACCCATGTATGTAGGCAATATCCAGGTACTGGAAGCGAGAGTTTGACAAGTATCTTAAATCTGAATCAGCGTCCGCACATCCTTCCGTAGGACTGTGTTCGTGCTGCTTCCTTCGCCTTCCTCTCCAGTGGGCTACTCCTCTTCTGCTAGATGTTTTGTTATTTTGTTCCTACTACAAGGATGTAATGTTTGGGTGTTGTGGCTAATTTTGGGAATGTAAAAAGAGTTGTAAGCCTTCTAATGCATATTTTGTAACTCAGCCAAGCAAGCACCTTGTAATCCAAATCTTCAAGTATTCAATAAAAGAAAGTATTTTGTGCCTATCAATGTGTTCAACTTTGGTTATCTGCATTTTCATTTTGTGCCTATATATATATGTATATTTTTGTATATCTTGTGTCTTGTGCAGGTACATTGCCTGGTGCAAGCGCAACTTAGGCTTGTACGGCATCGCGCCCAAGCGAGGACGAACGGTTCCGTAGGGACCAAGCGAGGACGATCGGCCCCTACGGGATCGGGGCACGACAAATAGCATATACAAACACTGTGTGGTGAACGTGACTATGTTTTGGATGCACGAGTTATTAGGATTTCTCATGTATGTTGCATAAGATGTTCAAGTGCCCTTTATGCACAAGTGTTGTTATACCATGATCGTTCAGGTATTCAATTATTCTCGATGCGATGCAATAACTCGCACGCGGATTGCCGCTAAGCGAGCATGACTTATCTATATGAACAATTATTGCTGGCATAGCCATAAATGACCGATTAATAGTCTCGGAGCACAGATAATGAAGGTGCATGTGTCACTTCTATCATCCCGCCCAGTCAGAGATTATTCGATAGCTCCATCTGGATCGGATCAGCCCCGGTGCCCCGGAGACCGCCCGTGGAACGAGATATGAAGATCCCGCTTGATTCCAAGTTGTCCGCGATACGCAGTCTTGGTCTTCCAAATCTATAATTTGATATGATAATCCATAGTTCTTTTCTGAACGAGAATGAGACAATCACATGGCATGATCTATCTTGAATAGTCTTCCTGATCAATGAGCACGAGATAATCATATAGCATGATCTGTCTTGCATAGTCTCCCTGATCAACGAGCATTTTCTATTAACTGTGGTTCTTGTTTGGCTTGACACGATCCTCTTCAGATGTAAACTTAGTATGATTATCATTCAGATGTAAACTTGACATGATTTCAGTTCAATATTCAACTTGCCTTGATGCATACCCCTGGTGCGGGGACTGCCTTGGTGACCTAACGGTCCCGGATACTTGCAGGGTCATATGCACAGAAGAGCTAATTGATAGTCTTCTGGTTAACTCGGATGCATGCAAGATACACAATAGTATTTTTGATTGTGACATGATTTCTGTGTGACAAGCACTGAGGCAAGGCAACATTGCATTCATAAGGAAACTTAAACATTTACGTTCGCTCGGGCCCGAAGGTAAGCCGATGAGTAAAACTGTAAGAAAACTTCCCGAGCAACGTGATCTAGTTGTGGCATGCGAATAGTGCACTAAGAAGAGCATATACATATCGTTCTACTCGAGGAAAATGGGGTCTTTTTACACAAGGCAAAGGTAGCATGCAAGGGTTTGATTTATAAGCAATATTTTATTTCTATGTTCTAGCACAAGTAATACAAGTTGGGATTATTCCCTTATCTAGGTGCGTTGGATTCTTATTAGCATGCAGGGGATGATTCACCTAGTGACTAGCATGTATCGTTCCATATTTTAAGTGTACTGGCTAAGCAAAGATAAGTTCACCGTAGCCATCCACCTTAGTGATGATTCGCCTCGGTTGAACGATACTCCGAGCGAGTCTCTGAAAGCCTAAGCCGAAGTCCTGTAGGGACAAGTCTAGATATCCTTTGTCTCAAACGAGTATTCTCGCCTGAGCAAAGCGGGTCGGGATATTGCACATTTGTCGTTTGAATCGGCAGTCCGCTTGAGCGTGACAGGATATTACAAGAAGTCTTGTACCGAATGATAGAAGAATCAAGAGCCAAGAGATTCATTCATGCTAGTGGATCGCCTTGGGGAGCCCTAATGCTACTTGTAAAGAAAAAGGATGTAACGTCATGATTATTTGTTGATTGTCGTACCCTCAATGCGGTAACCTTCAAGAACAAGTATCCCTTGCCAATGATCGATAACTTATTTGATCAGTTTAGTGGAGCAGCGATGGTTTCCAAGATTGATTTACGGTCGGGATATCACCAGATCAGAGTTAGGGAGCAGGATATACCCAAGACGGAGTTTAGATCAAGATATGCACATTGAGAGTTTCTAGTAATGCCCTTTGGAGCAACCAATGCCCCAATAGTGTTTATGGATCTCATGAATCATAGTTTTATGCCATACTTGGACAAGTTCGTGATAGTGTTCATTGACGACATCTTGGTGTACAGTCGAAGTGAAGCAGAGCATGAGCAACATCTTTGCGTAGTTCTTCAAACTCTCTGAGAGCATAAGTTATATGCCAAGTTTAGCAAGTGCGAGTTCTGGCTTGATCGCATTTCATACTTAGGGCATATTATTGCTAAATGAGGAGTTGAAGTGGATCACCGGAAGATAGAAGCTATTGAGACGTAGCCAGTTCCCTGAACAGTTGCAGAAGTTCACAGCTTCCTAGGATTAGCAGGATATTATTTGTGCTTCGTGTCAGACTTTACTAGAATTTTTGTACCCTTGACGCAGTTAACATGAAAAGATGTGCGCTTTGATTGGACGGATGAATATCAAATATTTTTTGAGAAGCTCAAACAGAAGTTGATCACGGCACCTATTTTGACTCTTCAAGGTAGAACATGTGGTTTCACCGTATATTATGATACGTCAGGCAGAGGATTAGGGTGTGTTATTATGCAGCATGACAAGGTTATAGCTTATGCATCTTGGCAGCTTCGCAACCATTAGAAGAATTATTCGACGCACGACTTGGAGTTAGCAGCAGTTGTCTTTGCACTCAAACTTTGGAGGCATTACCTCTATGGAGATCGGGTAGCGATTTGTACAGATCACAAAAGTTTAATGTATGTCTTTATTCAGAAGGATCTCAACATGAGGCAGAGAAGATGGCTAGAGTTGATGATGAACTATGACCTTGACCTTCAATATCATCCTGGAAAGGCCAATATCGTAGCGGATGCCTTGAGCAGGAGAGTAGGAGCCTATTTCTTGATAATGCAACGAAGAATATCAGAAGATCTTCAGGAGATGGACATAGAAGTAGTATTGTCTAGAAATACATCATTGATGGCTGGTCTACAAGTTCAGTCCAGTATAGTGGAAATAATCAAGGTAGCACAACCAACAGATGTCAAGCTTCAATGTCTCAGAGCAGAGTGTGAGGCAGGACATAGACCAGAACTAAGCATTCACCATGATAGAACTCTCCGTTTTGAGAATCGGCTTTGTGCACCAAGTGGAAACCTTTGTTATGAGATTATGGCAGAAGCTCATAGTTCACAGTATTCATTGCATCCCGGAGGAACAAAGATATACAGAGACAACCATCAACATTTCTGGTGGAACGAGATAAAGAGAGAAATATCTTGGTTTGTCTCTCGATGTTTGGTCTGTCAACAAGTTAAAGCTGAGCATCAGAGACCCGTGGGACTTCTTCAACCTTTACCAATTTTGGTGTAAAAGTGGGAGCATATCACCATAAATTTCGTATTAGAACTTTCCATATCCCCAGCCCACAGAGATGCTATTTGGGTAATAGTGGATCGTCTCACAAAATTTGTATACTTTCTTCCTTTTAGAATTGACCAGTCCACAGAACAGTTAGCTAAGATGTACATGAGACAGATTATCACACTACATGGTATACCAGTTAGCATTGTCTCGGATAGAGATTCCAGGTTTACTTATTATTTTTGGAAAAGTCTTCAAAAGAGCTTAGGTACCAGTCTAAAGTTTAATATAGCCTACCACTCGTAGACAGATGGTCAGTCAGAGCATACCATCCAGACTCTAGAAGATATGCTTCGTTCATGTACCCTTGAATTTGGTGGTTTATGGGATGATTATTTGTACTTGGTCAAATTCTCCTACAACAATAGTTTCCAAGCAAGTATCCAGATGGCACCGTTCGAGGCACTATATGGCCGAAAGTGAAGATCCCCGCTAGCTTGGGATGATATTGGCTAGAGGCAATTGCTTGGTCCCAAAATGATAGCTCAGACAGTTGAAGTAGTCAAGCAAGTCCGGAAGCATATCAAAGTAGCCCTAGATCGCCAGTGTCATTAGGCCGATTCGCATCGGTGAGTTATTTTTTTTTCGGCTACCATGTATTCCTTTTGTCATGTTTCGATCTTCCACAAGTAATCGGTCATCCCCGTTAGGCGCGAATCACCATGCCAGCGCTTCCGCGGGACGATCGTTTGACCTATCTGGGTGTGATGCCGCACGAGCGTAAGCCGAGCCCATGCAAGGCCATGATCCGAGCAGGCGGTAAGAGGTCTAAGACACAGAGTCTCACAGATTATCCGAGTGCAGCAGAATAATAAATGCATAGGCGATTGGTAACAAGTTAACAGAGTCGTCAATAGCGGAAGCATTGAATAACACAAGTATAGAAATAAAACAAACTCTTTATTGATATGAACAAGTGTTACAGGCAGTGCTAGGCCGAGGTTATAAGTCGCTCAAGCCTTTCTCTGAAACAGTAAAAGTGTGCCAAGTGGCTACATTTGTGGAATAATACATAGGCGATGTTCCAACATTATGTCTTGTATATGTGCTTCAGTTTCGGACGCCGTGCTCCAAGGCTCCAGAGCGAACTCCACGCCTTAGAACGTACGAAGGAGGCATCTGCAATGAACGAGGTTCTCCCGCACCCTGCAAGCAATCTGGTAGATTATCAGTACATGAATGCACTAGTAGGAAGGCTTCTCGCCCGCTCGATAAATCCAAATACGTTATATAGGTTCCGTGCACCATATATTTAGTAATCTTTCTATTCTTGCCTTAGGATCAGTTTTATGGCAATGATGAATAGCTTAACTCGTGTGGCAGTACGCCGTGTGATATAAAGGTACACAGCGAGACTTACCAACTTACCATCCGTCCTTCCCTGCCCAAGACAAACCAAGTTAAATCAAGCATGGGCATATATAATGAAATCTAGGGGCAAATAGCATATGCAAACACAAGTGTTGTAAGCGAGGTTATGTTTCGGGTGTACAATTACACGGATTATCAGGTGTGTTGCAGAAGATGTTGAAGTGTTCCATATATACAAGTGTTTCAATTATACACAAGTGTGTTATACTCATGATCGTTCAGGCATTGCAGATTATTGGATGCGATGCAATGACTCGCACGCTGATTGCCGCTAAGCGAGGATGACTTATCTATATGAACAAGAGGTCGATGACATAGCCATAAAGGCCATAGTCATTGATGGGGATGGTATACAATGAAAGTACGTGGTGCGCTACATGCCATCCCATCAATCACGTGAGACTAAACATGAAGTTACATTCTGAATCGGATTGGCCTCGGTGCCCCAGTGACCGTCCGTGGAACGAGATCCAAAGTTTATTTTGTTTCCAAGTTGTCTGCGACATGCAAGTCTTGGGTCTTCCAAATTCACATCTTGACAGAATAATCCATGATTCTTGTTCTGAACGAGCATTGCTCCATGAGCTATGATTCTTGATTTGCTTGACATGATCCTTTTTCAGATTCAAACTTGACATGATTCTCGTTCAGTGTTCAAGTTGCCTTAATGCATTTTTCTGGTACGGGGACTGCCTTGGCAAGCTAACGGTCCCGGATACTTGCAGGTTTACATTGCAAAGAAGGACTATTTGATAGTCTTCTGGCTAACTAGATGCATACACGATATGGATAGTATTACTTGATTTGTGGCATAATGTGTGTGATAAGCATTGCAACGAGGCAATAAGTATAAACTATGAAGTAAGCAGGCAAGCATGTATTTATATGAAACATAAGCATTTACGTTGGCATGGTCTATGGGTAAGGCGAGGAGTGAAACCGTAAAGAGACATACCGAGTAACATAATCTAGGGATGTGCAGTGTAAACAAGTGAATAGTGCACTACGAAGAGTATAATATTCTACTCGAGGCATAGCGGGGTCTACTTGCACAAGGCAAAGGTAGCATTCGAGGGTCTATTTATAAGCAAAGTTTTATTTTTATGTTCAAACACAAGCAATACAAGTTGGGATTATTTCCTTAGCTAGGTGCGTTGTATTCTTTATTAGTATGCAGGGGGTGATTCTTCTAGCGACTATCATGTATCGTCCATATTTTAAGTGTGCTGGCTAAGCAAAAATAAGTGCATCATAGCCACCCACCTTAGCGATGATTCACCTCGGTCGAACGATACTCCGAGCGAGCCTCTAAAAGCCTAAGTCGGAACTCCTGAAAGGGCCAAGTCTGGTAATTCTTTGCCTCAAACGAGTCTTCTCGCTGAACAAAGCGGGTCGGATCATTGCACTTGCGCCGTTTGTATCGGCTGTCCGCTGGAACGGGTCATTACACCTTCGAATTTTGCCTACCCGAGGAGTCATCAGATTCGGTGTGCGAGAAAATCTTAGTCCTCGGTACATAGGTCCGTTCGATATTCTCCAGCAAGTAGAGATGTTTTCTATCGTCTTTCTCTTCCGTCGTTGCTTAGTGAGATACATAATATTTTCCATGTATCCCAGTTACGACGGTATATACCGGATATGAGTCATGTCCTGGATCATTCAAAATTGGTTGTTCGTACCGACCTTTCATATGAGGAAAGAGCTGTATCTATTTTGGACCAGAAAGAGAAGATTCTCAAGAACCAGGCAATTCGTTTAGTCCGAGTTGCTTGAAGGCATCACTCACCGGGCGAGTCTAATTGAGAGCGCGAGGATGATATCTGAGCTAGATACCCGTGTTTATTTGACTCGTGAGATATATTTGTTCATATATATCGTACCATGATCATGTCTTGTGCATGCTTGTCTTGTTCTAGGTAGTTTGTAACATGTGATTGATAATCGTATGGTCTTACTTATTTTATTACCTGCTTGATCTCTAAAGATACCTTGATAGACCCGGTGCCTTGTTGAAATTTAGAGGACGAAAGTTTTCTAATAAGGTGAGAGTTATGAAGTTTTCTAATGAGGTGAGAGTTGTGAACGGCCGTCTCACTATTTTAGTATTATTGTATTTTATCTGGTATATGTGTGTTATAGTTGTATATTACTTCCCGTGTAATTTATGGATTTTTTTATCTGCTTTTATGTAATTTCTAGAATGGTGAATAGTGCTAGTCACCCTTTGATATATATAGCCTTCACTTTCTCTCTCGTCCTCATTCTTCTTCACTTCCTTCTCTTTCTTCATTTTCTTCTCCCTCTCCTTGGTCGAATCCTAGCCCCAGCCGTGAGCTTGCCTTGGGTAGTAGTGGTAGTAGTTTAGTAGCGGGTTTAGGAAAGTATATCTTGCCAATGAGAAAGAACTTACACTTTTAGCCACTCTTGTATTTTATTAGTCTATATTGTGTTTTATGAATTGCCCTACAACCAAACAAGGACAATGATTGGACCAACGTACTACAATAGTCTATGTCCATGGACTATTAATTGTCATGCCCCTACCCGCATGGCCATTCGTCCTCGCTTTGGTCCCTACGAAACCGATCATCCTCGCACGGGCGTGATGCCGTACAAGCCTAAAGTGCGCTTACACAAGGCCAAAGCTTTGAACAAGGGCAAGTAAGCTATTCAAATACTGAAGCAGCGGTACATATATTGCAGAAAAGTAAAGAACACAATGGCATATGAAGACATGCTCTTTTATTGATAATCGAAAGTGTTACAAGCGGCACATGGCCGAGGTTACAATTCGCTCAAGCACTCTTTCTCTCGATTATAATGACACCGTTCTATACATCATGTCCCTCTATACAAAAGCAGTACAAACTCGATACGGCTCAAGGCATCGACTCCAGATTTTTGGTTCCTTGGGATGAGGCACGGCTATCGCTTCCTCGGACGGACAGGCACCTGAGAACAAGCAAAATGTTGGTGGGTCAGCACTTTTATAAGTACTGGTGAGTCTAAAACAACTGAACAGAAGCTACACCCCCTGAAACCCACACTAAGTACTCATGTGGCAAAACATTTTATTACTAGTGATCTTGCTACTTTTACCTAAGTTCATTTCATACAGCTCAGAACTATAGTCAGATTACATCTTTTTGAAAATATAACTTTAAAATAGTTTTGCATATTCAAACTCATAAGCATACGATCGGGACAGTGCTCTATCGTGTAGTGTGCAGCATGTATTGTGCATCAAAACTAACTCTTTGGGGCAAAGCTTATCTAGCAGACTGAACATATCGAATCAAGGCAAACATATCAAGTGGACTATCATTCATTCAGGAAATTAAGGCAACATATCTATATGATTTCGGTCCCCGAGAAACTCAGGATCAGTAGCGGTAATCCAGCTAACCAATGACTCACATTCTGATCCTATTAGCAGTTGTGACCGAGGTTCAGCTCTGCACTAATAGTCATTGTCTGACCGATGCGAATGCATAAAGCACTAACAGATAACTCTATGATGTAGACAAAATAAACAAGAAGGCTTATGTATAAACTCATATTTCTTACCCCATAGTCGAACGGTTATCCTGCTGCAGACACACAAGTTAGCCACAATATGCATATATGGACAAACTCATGAATCAATTATTTGGTGTCATCAATCGATATGTATGCAAGAAGGTAACCTAGCATGCGCCCTATCTATATGACGGTCCATGGATAGCCCCATGATTAGCAGCGGTTATCCAAGGTTCAGCTCTTCACTGGCACGCGCGGGTGTCGGCAGCTGTGACCTAAGGTTCAGCTCTTCACTGGCACGCGTGGGTGTCGGCAGCTGTGACCCAAGGTTCAGTTCTTCACCAACACACCCAAGTGCAAATAGCTGTGACATCATGGGTTTCGCACAACACTAATAGACATATCGCCCTACTAATCCCTTGCGAGCCGTACCCTCAGGGCGATCCAAAAACCTCTTCCAGACGGAGCGATTCCCAGTGCCCCAGGAACCGTTCGAGAGACAAGACCTTGTGCACAAGTTGTCCGAGACTAATGCAATGACATAAACACATAGTGCAAGCAAAACAATAATCAAGCAAAACATATGCGGTCTTAGCAAAACACATCTTATCAAACGAAGCATATCTTTCTCAAACGAAGCACACAATTCACATATCTAATAGCACACCCCACTAGACCCTTGCGAGCCGTATCCTCAGGGCGTACTATTAGTCACTGCACTCACACATTTTTACTTAGCAGTTCGATATAGCAAACAGACAAACAAAACATATAATGGCAAGCGCAGTTGATTTCAAATCTAACATGCAATAACTATCTCTTCTTAGCATATTCAAAGGGACATATTCAAGCGATCCATTTACTTATCTTTCTTAGCAGAGCAAGGGTTCGTTCGATAGCTGTGTCGGTATTTCTAAGCATGCAATATTTTTTATATCTCATTAGCATAGCAATGGTTCGATCTCATTTCTGACAAGCATACATATTTTCTAGTTAGGCAAGCAGACAGATTTGTTTCAATGACAAGCTATGAGAGTTCTCTTATTAACATGCTAAGTCGGTTCTATCATTCTTCTTATGAAACAATCTTCTTAAGCAAACAAGCATTCAAAAACTCAGATTCATTATTAAATCATGCAAGAATCAGAGAATGCAGTTCTGCCCACTCATATTGATCAATTGGTCGAAAACTCTCCTAGAAGACTTTCATTCGAGCAAGCAAGGCGATATCAGTTGTACATAGCGCCTACACGGAGCGGGGCACTACATACTTACCCACCAACAAAGAGTTTCGTCCTCGAAACTCAAGAAGAAACTCATGAAAACATAGAGCAGCGATAGTCCTCATCCCTCATATTCCTCAATCAAAACATAAGCAAATCACAAGCACAAGGCACAACTCTCAAACAATAAATCAAATCCAGAAAACTTTTGTGTGCATTTTTGAGAATATCTATGGACTTATTGTATAGAACGTTCATTGCAACACAATCACAACTCAGAGTCGGAGGCAACGGAATGGGCAAAGAATCGAGTTGCTCTGATACCACTATGTCACACCCCGGTCCCGTAGGGCCATTCGTCCTCGCTTTGGTCCCTACGAAACCGATCATCCTCGCACGAGCGTGATGTCGTGCAAGCCTAAAGTGCGCTTACACAAGGCCAAAGCTTTGAATAAGGGCAAGTAAGCTATTCAAATACTGAAGCAGCACACACATATTGCAGAAAAGTAAAGAACACAATGGCATATGAAAATAGGCTCTTTTATTGATAATCAAAAGTGTTACAAGTGGCACATGGCCGAGGTTACAATTCGCTCAAGCACTCTTTCTCTCGATTACAATGACACCGTTCCGTACATCATGTCCCTCTATACAAAAGTAGCTCAAACTCGATACGGCTCAAGGTATCGACTCCAGATTTTTGGTTCATTGGGATGAGGCACGGCTATCGCTTCCTCGAATGAACAGGCACCTGAGAATAAGCAAACTGTTGGTGGGTCAGCACTTTTATAAGTACTGGTGAGTCTAAAACAACTGAACAGAAGCTTCACCCCCTGAAACCCACACTAAGTAATCATGTGGCAAAATATTTTATTACTAGTGATCTTGCTACTTTTACCTAAGTTCATTTCATGCAGCTCAGAACTATAGTCAGATAACATCTTTTTGAAAACATAACTTTGAAACAGTTTTGCATATTCAAACTCATAAGCATACGATCAGGACAGTGCTCTATCGTGTAGTGTGCAACATGTATTGTGCATCAAAACTAACTCTTTGGGGCAAAGCTTATCTAGCAGACTAAACACATCGAATCAAGGCAAACATATCAAGTGGACTATCATTCATTCAGGAAATTAAGGCAACATATCTATATGATTTCGATTCCCGAGAAACTCAGGATCAGTAGCGGTAATCCAGCTAATCAATGACTCATATTCTGATCCTATTAGCAGCTGTGACCGAGGTTAAGCTCTGCACTAATAGTCATTGTTTGACCGATGCGAATGCATGAAGCACTAACAGATAACTCTACAATACAGACAAAATGAACAAGAAGGCTTATGTATAAACTCATATTTCTTATCCCATAGCCGAACGGTTATCCTACAGCAGACACACAAGTTAGCCACAATATGCATATATGGACAAACTCATAAATCAATCATTTGGTGCCATCAATCGATAGGTATGCAAGAAGGTAAACCTAGCATACGCCCTATCTATATGACGGTCCATGGGTAGCCCCATGATTAGCAGCGGTTATCCAAGGTTCAGCTCTTCACTGGCATACGCGGGTGTCGGCAGCTGTGACTCAAGGTTCAGCTCTTCACCAACACACCCGAGTGGAAGCAGCTGTGACATCATGGGTTCCGCATAACACTAATAGACATATCGCTCCACTAGACCCTTGCGAGCCGTACCCTCAGGGCGATCCAAAAATCTCTTCCGGACCGAGCGATTCCCAGTGCCCCTGGAACCGTTCGAGAGACAAGACCTTATGCACAAGTTGTTCGAGACCAATGCAATGACATAAACACATAGTGCAAGCAAAACAATGATCAAGCAAAACATATGTGGTCTTAGCAAAACATATCTTATCAAATAAAGCATATCTTTCTCAGACGAAGCACACAATTCACATATCTAATAGCACACCCCACTAGACCCTTGCGAGCCGTATCCTCAGGGCGTATTATTAGTCACTACACTCACACATTTTCACTTAGTAGTTCTATATAGCAAACAGACAAACGAAACATATAATGGCAAGCACGGTTGATTTCAAATCTAACATGCAATAACTATCTCTTCTTAGCATATTCAAAGGGACATATTCAAGCGATCAATTTACTTATCTTTCTTAGCATAGCAAGGGTTCATTCGATAGTTGTGTCAGTATTTCTAAGCATGCAACATTTCTTATACCTCATTAGCATAGCAATGGTTCGATCTTATTTCTGACAATCATACATATTCTCTAGTTAGGCAAGCAGACAGATTCATTTCAATGACAAGCTATGAGAGTTCTCTTATTAGCATGCTGAGTCGGTTCTATCATTCTTCTTATGAAATAATCTTCTTAAGCAAACAAGCATTCAAAAACTCAGATTCATTATTAAATCGTGCAAGAATCAGAGAATGCAGTTCTACCCACTCACATTGATCAACCGGTCGGGAACTCTCCAAGAAGACTTCCGTTCGAGCAAGCAAGACGATATCACTTGTACATAGCGCCTACGCGGAGCGGGGCACTACACTAATAACTGCTAAGTCTTCTAATATGAAATTTCTATCAGCAGTTATCCCTAACGCACGTCCTATACGTACAGGAGGCCAAACCCGTCACGCAAGTCTGTGTCCTACATGAGACTCACACTCATGTAACAGCTGTATCACGGCCAATGAAACCTAATAATGCCTCATGATAATGGGGTGGTCTCATAAACTAAGTCACATGCATATACATAATAAAAACAGAATACGACGCCACCGTCGTTGCTCCCAAGTTTCCTTGGACGCGCAGTTTATATAGCAGTTAAAAATATATGAACTAAATGACAGAAATAAAATACATGCATCACATGGAATATAAATTACAGTACAATGACAAGGTATACTTGTCTGGAAAGAAAGTTGCGTAGTACCAATAACCTGCTCCTGATGTCGCGTAGAACAATCCGATAGTCCTATATACATGTAATATAATATAACACAATATCAGCCATTACACTAGCACATACACAACCATACTTATACTGGACTCAGAGGGTACGCTAGGGGTGACACTGGTCAACTAACATGGTCAACTGTGCGTCTAATTACGCGGGTGTCATGTCTTTAAATGCTGTATCAATCAGACAGTCAACTAACATGTGTCTAAGCTAGTACGTTAATATACACAAGGCGGTCAACTTGCAATCCCCAGGGTCACATGGTCAATACAAGATATCCGTGATTATACTAGGGTCATGTAGTATATATATACATATGTCATAACTATTACTAGCATATAATTACTTATATAATACATCCATATATATATATATATCAATTTAATTATAATAAGCGTACGTGTATGCGTACATATCATTGGGTTCACTGACACGGTCTGAACCAACCAACTAAACTGAACCTATATGCTAACCTAGCTATTATTCACACAAGCACACATAAAATGAAAGGAGAGGGACATGTTTGAACCTCGGGGTTAGCGTGCATGGGCACGAGGATCGGGGTGACTGCTGCAGGTCATCTTCGGCGAGGGTGACGGGTCCACGATAACGACGATGATGTCGATGTTGATGATGATGACGGAGATAATGATAATTGTGATGATGATGATGATTAAGGTGATGATGATGATTGGATGATGATGAGGATGATAACGGTGATGATTATGAAGGTTATGATGATGATGGTGATGATTGTGATGATGATAGGGGATGATGATGAGGATGTTAATGGCCGGAGGCTACCGGAGTCCGGCGGGGAGGAGGAGGCTGAGCAGGGAAAGGAAGGAGGACAGGGAGCAGGGAGAGGTGTTAAAGGTGGTGATGATGGAAGGAGTCCGGCGAGGTCGTCATGGGGAAGTGGGTGGCGGACAACGGAGAGCAGCGGGGCTCGGGTTGTTGTCGTCGGTGTAGGTGGAGATGTTAATGGCGATGGTGCTATGGAGGATCCGGCGAGGAAGAAAGAAAGTCGGAGAAGAGAGGGAGAGGTCGAGATGATCACTGGAGGAAGGAGGGAAGAGGAGAGGACTGCGGTGAGGTCGAGGGTGTTCTTAGGTGAGGGGGCGAGGGAGATGGCCGCGGCGGAGGAGACTGGTGCAGGTGAGCGGGGTCGTGGTCTCGGCGGATGACGAACAGCAGTGGAGGAAGGCCGTGGAGGTCAAGGCGCTGCAGAGGATGATGGTGGAGGAGAACGTTCAGTCCGGTGGTGTCGAAGGGGATTGCTTGGTGGTTAGGGTGCTGTACAGCGGCGTACAGCAGTGACGGAGCTGCTCCGGTGAGGGCTGGGCTCCGGTTGGGTTCCAGGGAAGGGATGAACAGGAGATGGGGGATGGGAATGTCGGCTGGAAAGTTTTAGGTTTGGGTTTTGTGAAAATAAGGAAAAAGGGAAAAGTTGTATATTTATACGTAGAATTTGGGTTTGATGTTGACCTAGGGGGTTGGGTTGGTCAACGTCCTACTTGGAGTGGGCTTGGCTTCACATGGGGATGTTTGGAGGGCTAGGATTGCGTTGTTTAAAATGCATGGCTAGGATTAGATGAGGGTTGATGTTGAGTGCTACACACTCCAAAAATCATGGAAAAAATTTATATTGGGTTTCTTCATGTGTTGTGTCCAATGGTGTGGACACTTTAATGCATTTTTGTAATAAAAATGCCAGACAATTAGAAAATTGCACAAAGATAAAAATTGGATTAAATTATTTAAAATTATTATAATTGGTGTTCTAAGATTAATTAGAAGTACATGGGATTAAATTTAGGTGGGACACAAGTGTCATGGACGTAGAAAACTCAGAATAGAAAACTGTCATAAATTGGGTTGTACAAAACAGGTCAAGATTGTGTCTCCAATTTCGATTGGAACGCACAAGGATACAAAGTTGGATTTATATAGAATTAAATATAAACGTCTGCAACGAATATTGTGCGACTAAAATAAAGCACAAAAGAGCATAATTATAAGTTACACGAAGGCCAGAATAGAAGGCGGGCATGTCTAGGATAAGGATATAAAATTTGTAGGAAGAAAATGGCTAGTGTAGTGCTCCAATTATTGAAGCAGCGATAAGGTGCACTAAGTGATATAAATATTACAAAATTATCTAAAATACCATATTCTATTTTTAATTGGACTCAAACTAGCCCTAGTCTTACTATCTAAGCCAAGTAGGCCTAATTTTGGTCGAGGGGGTTTACAATCTACCCAACTTAAACTAATTTCGTCCTCGAAATTAAAATAAGGCATAATTTGCTAAATCCTTTACATTTGTATATAATGCAAGTCAATCGCAATCTCTTCCAAAAATTTAAATAACGAAATCTATTCAAATCCATCGCAATCACTTCAAAATTAAGATAATCAATATTCAAATCAAAATTCAGCTTCTATCTTTGCTGCTAAATTATCCTCTCAACCTATTGTAATCTCTTCTTACTTTTTCAAATCATCAACATCTAAATTTAAATTGAATCTATATAACATCTTCAAGATTTAAATAACCCACATCAATTTTTATATCACGATCTCCAACTATCATAATCTCCTCTAGATTTTAAATAATAACAATTCTAATCAAATCTTATTCCTATTCTCAACGTATGAATTCTATACTTTTTTAAATTTTAAATTCAATTTCCATCATCAACATTTCAAATGGGTGATCCAACAATCAAAATTTAACTTTTAATTCAAATCATCAAATTATAAAATTTTTAAATCTAACTCCCCAATTGTTCAAGTCTAAATTTCTATATTTATCCTCAAACTTTAAATTGATGATTCAACCTTCAATATTCAAAATTTAAATCATGTGCTCAAAGTATAAATATTTGGTCCTCAATATCAAGATATCAAATTTCATTAAATCCTCATCATCTTAATCATTCTTCTAAAATTCTCAACATTTAAAATGACTTGAATCTCTCAATCTAATCTTACTTGATCACAATCTAAAAGAAATTTATCTCAAGTTGACAATGCAATTTCTACCCAACTTAGAATTTACCCATTTATCATATAATACTTATATATTTAAGAAAACTTCTCCAATTATTTAATCGTGTTATTCAATCCTCAAAAGTTTTAACACCCAAATTATATCATATATGATTTACCCTTAATCAATTATAAAAGATAGTCACCAAGTCATGTGTTTGGCCTATGGGTATATCTAGTACTCTCTGTGTATCAGACTTATACCAAGCACGAGCGTTCGTCTTTCCTAAATAGGGAAAGACGGAGAGCAATAATAAAGAATTCAAGGTGGAGGTAATAGAATACAAGTATGGGGATCAAGGCGTTTAAAGAATTTAAAAGGTAGTTGTCAAGGCAGTTATGGATTAGAATCCTATTTTGGTAAATTCTGATTCGCATGTTCGTATCAGTACAGTTATGTAACTGATATGATATGCTCTGACCTATCTAGAGGGCAAGTATATTCGTCTACTAGTCAACTATATATTTCAATCTACGTAAGGTAGTCATGCGAAGAGCGAACCAATGCACTAAGGTTGATCAGACTGTAATATACTGATTCAGATTAGACAACGTATTAGTGTATGCATCCAATAATACATATGTCATGAACAAGCTCAAGAAAAGAATAAGCTTGCAAAACTAGGCTATAATTGCAGCATAAGTCGAGGTAGAAAATATAAGTACGCTGGATTAAGATGAAAGAAGGTACAAAATAATTCAAGTTTACCAAGAAGATGAGACTCGTCCGGAGTTGTGCCGCTACGGTTGTCATACTAACTCCTTGTCTAAGTCTCTAGTCGACCAAATGGGGGTATAGGCCTCTAAGTTCTATAGTCTGAATAAACACTATTTTCTTGTGCAAGTCTATAGTTGGGGTCATTCCATTACACTTTATTAGTGGATCAAGAGGACTATGTGATACTATATTGTGAGGCATACTACCCAACTTAGAATAATAACTAATAATGTACTGCCTTAAGGATAAAGTAGAAACTCCTGTTAGGGTTTACGAGAAAAGGTCTTGGTACTTATTAGGGTATCCTTTCGCATTATATAGGTAATGGTCATCTTAAGTCTTAATCAAAGTGATTATAGAACAAAGGTGTTAATAGTAAGTATGAAAAAGTTATTGGCCTTCAAAGGGGAAGGGGATATAACTTGTATCGAGGTGTGGTTACAATTTACGTGATTTAAAACTAAAGGATAATCATCAAGTCACAATCTAAAAGAACAACTCAAACCATCAAGCTCTAACTACTAAGCATAAAATTTCAATCTTCAAGATTAACAACTAGCAAACTATATATCTTAACATAAAAGAAAATCACTTGGCCTACAATCAGAAGGGTTAGGTGGTACGAATTGAAAGATGAAGAAAAAAATTTAGTTGTCGCCATTAGCGAGCGCTAAGGTTTCGGAGGAACAAGATATGAAATTAAAAATATAAAGACTCTTGATAAGATCATGGTTTCCTAAGGGGAAGGTGGTATGCAAATCTCTATGTTCGAGGTATGATCAAGGAAAATGTTATATTTATTGCTCTTGGCTTTCTAAGGTACTGTCTGCTAATATCAAGACAAGAATCTAAATTTATAGTTCTCTAATACTATCTCACTATGAAAGTTAGGTTTAGTCCTAATATTCAACCTTGGGTTTATATTGGTTCCTCAATACTAGGGTCAAACAATATATTCAAATTTCTATCTAACCCTAGTAGTATCTATACTACTCTCAAGTCCTTCATAAATATATCAAGGGATAATGGTTAATTAATCTACAGGTAAGGGATGCTAGGGTTCATTAGGTATTCTAAACTTAGTGATGTGTCAATATTCTAGTTGTATTCTTAATAGGAAAGTTACCCTAATTATCATCTTGACAACATGGATTCCTATATTTTAGGAGGGGGCTATACTCAAGAAACTATTAGGGAAGCACATGAATCAAGCAGGATGCAATTATTTAAATAGAACAGATTGGGAGGAAGATGAGTCATAGTCAATTGTGGATGAGATCCTATACTCTAATCCTATTTACAGGCTTGCTCGGTACAGTAACGTAACCGAGACAATATGCTCTCGACCTGCATGAGCCACCACTAAAAATATGTCATGCCCCAGTCGCAAAATATGTAGGACTAGGAACACATAAGCATGTCAGCCATATGTATATGGAGACTCCAATATATGAAAACCATAACACATACGTACGCTGTATTATGAATATCAAATCCACAAGTGGTAAATATGTCACAAGTCACAGGGTATAACTAAATCTCATCCACAGAAATCATAAATAGATAGATAACCAATAACTATGTAACTAAATCTTAATATAAAGTATCAAAGGATGATAGTCGTGTGGAAACAAATTCACTACCAAACTAGAATATAAGATAAACAAAATAATATAAGCACATCAACTAATAATCATGAGGCTCGAAGAGAAGACATCCTCAAAGATAAGTAGCAAGTCATGATCCACGCTCCTGCTAACTCATGAATATCTACACCTGAAAAGGGACCAGGTCCTCAGAGGGACATAACAAGATACATAAAAGCATGCCAATAAAGTACTAAAATAAACATCCAATGGGTCGCCTAACCATCTATGTGAATGCAGTTTGAGAACAACTTTCCAACCAGTGGGCTGTCTGGCCATAAATGAGATTGGCATGATTCTCTCGGAGAATCAGAGGCCTACAAAGTATGTCGTCTTTTGAACGCCAGAGGCTACCAGTAATATAGGGGTCATCACTGCCACGTATCTCCGACGGAGCGTACGAGTTACAAAAAGAAAAGTGCAAAGGAGCCCAAATGCCTTACTTGTTGTTCTTCCCACCCCATGCTCTAGATGTCCAGTCAACTGCTGCGCCTTAACGCATTTTGGGAAGAACCAGCTAGCTCTGGGTTCGAGTGGCATTTCACCCATAACCACTACTCATCCGCTGATTCTTACCGCTTCTTTGAACCATTCGCTATCTACCCCATTCCTCTTCGTCTATTATTTCAAATAAAAAATCGAATTTGAGTCACCATTTACCCAATTTGAGATGTCCCCCCATGTTTACCACCCGTCGGGTAGAAAAGGGACATCTCCTGAACATAAATATTTCTTTTATTGGGACGATAACTCTGAAAAGAAAGATTTCCTATTTTTTTCTTTCACTTCGGGAGAAATACGATCGGGGGGGGGGGGGGGGCTAATTCGAATCCCTCAAGTAAAATTATGTCAACAGATCATGATTTTTCATATATAAATGTAACTAATGTATCTCCTTTATAAAGGGTTTCCCCATAATGTCCACGAACCGTTGCTCCCGAAGTAGCCAAATAGGGCTTAGCCGATCTTATAACTAAAGAGTCAATATCAATAAGAAAATTTTTCTCTTTCTTTTTTTTTTCTCAGAAAGTTCCCCTTTCATCTGCCGCTGTTATAACACCACTATATTCTTCCTTCTAGAGTCAGTGGGTAGTCCATCTAGCAGAAGTCTCCAAGCCAAGACCCCCGGAGGCATTTTTTGGTGCCACAAAAGTTTGTGCCATCGGAAAGGGGGCCTCTAGTTCTTAGTATATGACCAAAGCTACTACGTCGAGACGGAGTGCAAGTATCGGCATCGTAGCTTTGGTTCATAGCCTATTGTTAGTACAATAGCCCAACCTTATAACCAAACAAGGACAAAGATGGGACCATCGTACTACAATAGTCTATGTCCATGGACTACTAATAACTGCTAAGTCTTCTAACATACAATTTCTATCAGCAGTTATCCCTAACATACGTCCCATACGTACAGGAGGCCAAACCCGTCACGCAAGTCTGTGTCCTACATGAGACTCACACTCATGTAACAGCTGTGTCACGGCCAATGAAACCTAATAATATCTCATGATAATGGGGTGGTCTCATAAACTAGGTCACATGCATATACATAATAAAAACAGAATACGACGCCACCGTCGTTGCACCCAAGTTTTCTTGGACGCGCAGTTTATATAGCAGTTAAAAATATATGAACTAAATGACAGAAATAAATTGCATGCATCACATGGAATATAAATTACAGTACAATGGCAAGGTATACTTGTCTAGCAAAAAAGATGCGTAGTACCAATAACCTGCTCCTGATGTAGCGTAGAACAATCTAATAGTCCTATATACATGTAATATAATACAACACAATATCAGCCATTACACTAGCACATACACAACCATACTTACACTGGACTCAGAGGGTACGCTAGGGGTGACACTGGTCAACTAACATGGTTAACTGTGCGTCTAATTACGTGGGTGTCACGTCTTTAAATGATTTATCAATTAGACAGTCAACTAACATGTATCTAAGCTAGTACATTAATGTACACAAGGCGGTCAACTTGCAATCCTCAGGGTCACATGGTCAATACGGGATATCCGTAATTATACTGGGTCATGTAGTATATATATATATATATGTCATAACTATTACTAGCATATAATTACTTATATAATACATCCATGTCATAACTATTACTAGCATATAATTACTTATATAATACATCCATATATATATATATATATATATATATATATATATATATATATATATATATATATATATATATATATATATATATATATATATATATATATATATCAATTTAACTATAATACGCATACGTGTATGCGTACAAGTCATTGGGTTCACCGACACGGTCTGAACCAACCAACTAAACTGAACCAATATGCTAACCTAGCTGTTATTCACACAAGCACACATAAATAAAAGGAGAAGGATAGGTTCGAACCTCGGGGTTAGCGTGCACGGGCACGAGGATTGGGGTGACTGCTATAGGTCATCTTCGGCGAGGGTGACGGGTCCACGATAACGACGATGATGTCGATGTTGATGACGATGATGAGGATAATAATGATTATGATGATGATAATAATTAAGGTGATGATGATGATTGGATGATGATGAGGATGATAACGGTGATGATTATGAAGGTTATGATGATGATGGTGATGATAGTGATGATTGTGATGATGATAGGGGATGATGATGAGGATGTTAATGGCCGGAGGCTGCCGGAGTCCGGCGGGAAGGAGGAGGCTGAGCAGGGAGAGAAAGGAGGACAGGGAGCAGGGAGAGGTGTTAAAGGTGGTGATGATGGGAGGAGTCCGGCGAGGTCGTCATAGGGAAGAGGGTGGCGGACAGCGGAGAGCAGCGGGGCTCGGGTTGCTGTCGTTGGTGTAGGTGGAGGTGTTAATGGCGAGTGAAGGATCCGGCGAGGAGGAAAGGAAGTCGGAGAAGAGAGGGAGAGGTCGGGATAATCACTGGAGGAAGGAGGGAAGAGGAGAGGACTGCGGTGAGGTCGAGGGTGTTCTTAGGCAAGGGGGCGAGGGAGATGGCCGCGACGGAGGAGACCGGTGCAGGTGAGGGGGGTCGTGGTCTCGACGGATGGCGAACAGCGGTGGAGGAAGGCCGTGGAGGTCAGGGCGCTGGAGAGGATGATGGTGGAGGAGAACGTTCAGTCCGGTGGTGTCGAAGGGGATTGCTCGGTGGTCAGGGTGTGGTGCAACAACGTACAGCGGTGACGGAGCTGCTCCGGTGAGGTCTGGGCTCCGGTTGAGTTCCAGGAAAGGGATGAACAGGAGATGGGGGATGGGAATGTCGGCTGGGAAGTTTTAGGTTTGGGTTTTATGACAAATAAGGGAAAAAGGAAAAGTTATATATTTATACATGTAGAATTTGAGTTTGATGTTGACCTAGGCAGTTGGGTTGGTCAACATCCTACTTGGAGTGGGCTTGGCTTCACATGGGGATGTTTGGAGGGCTAGGATTGCGTTGTTTAAAATGCATGGCTAGGATTAGATGAGGGGATGATGTTGAGTGCTACACACTCCAAAAATCATGAAGAAATTCATACGAAGAAAAAATGGGTTTCTTCATGTGTTGTGTCGAATGGTGTGGACACCTTAATGCATTTTTACAATAAAAGCGCCAGACAATTAGAAAATTGCACAAAGATAGAAATTGGATTAAATTAGTTAAAATTATTATAATAGGTGTTCTAAGATTAATTAGAAGTATATGGGATTAAAATTAGGTGGGACATAAGTATCATGGACATAGAGGACTCAGAATAGAATACTAGCATAAATTGGGTTGCACAAAATGGATCAAGATTGTCTCTCCAATTTCGATTGGAACGCACAAGGATACAAAGTTATATTTATATAAAATTAAATATAAATGTCTGTGACGAATATTGTGCGACTAAAATGAAGCACAAAATAGCATAATTATAAGTTACACGAAGGTCAGAATAGAAGGCGGGCATGTCTAGGATAAGGATATAAAATTTGTAGGAAGGAAATGGCTAGTGTAGTGCTCCAATTATTGAAGCAGCGGTAAGGTGCACTAAGTGATATAAATATTGCAAAATTATCTAAAATAGCGTGTTCTATTTCTAATTGTATTCAAACTAGCCCTAGTCTTACTATCTAAGCCAAGTAGGCCTAATTTTGGTCGAGGGGGTTTACAGATAGTGCGATAAAACAGCCTGCGCTCAGGAAGTCTCGTGGACGAGACTTTTTCTGAGTGGTGTATAATGTAATGACCCATTCCGCTCAAGCGGACTGCCGATTCAAACAGCAAAAGTGCAACGTTCCGACCCACTTTGCTCAGGGAGATAACTCGTTTGAGGCAAAGGATTGCCGGATTTGGCCCTTCAGGAGTTCCAGCTTAGGCTTTCAGAAGCTCGCTCGGAGTATCGCTCGACCGAGGCGAATCATTGCTAAGGTGGGTGGCTACGTTGAACTTGTCTTTGCTTAGCCAGCACACTTAAAATATGGACGATACATGCTAGTCACTAGGTGAATCACCCCATGCATACTAATAAGAATACAACGCACCTAGCTAAGGGAATAATCCTAACTTGTATTGCTTGTGTTATAACATGGAAATAAAATATTGCTTATATACAGACCCTCTCATGCTACATTTGCCTTGTGCAACTAGACCCCCCTATGCCTTGAGTAGAACATTATACTCTTCGTAGTGCACTGCTTTACTTGCTACACTGCATGACCCTAAATTATGTCACTCGGTATGTCCCTTTATGGTTTCACTCGTTGGCTTACCCTTGGGCCCGAGCTAACGTAAATGCTTAAGTTTTCTTATAAATGCATGCTTGCCTGCTTATATATTAACTTATAATGTTGCCTCGATCCAATACTTGCCACAACAAAACTTATGCCATAATCAAGTAACACTATCGCGTATCATGGATGCTTCTAGTTAGCCAGGAGACTATCAAATAGATCTCTTTTGCAATATGAACCTGCAAGTATTCAGGACCGTTAGGTCGCTAAGGCAGTCCCTGCACTATGGGAATGCATCAAGTCAAATTGAACACTGAACGGGAATTATATCAAGTTTACATCTGAACAGAAATTATGTCAAGCAAATCAAGTATCACAGCTCGTGGAGCAATGCTCGTTCTGAACAAGGATCATGGATTATCTTGTCAAGATGTGAATTTCGATAACCTTAGAGACTTGCATGTCGCAGACAACTCGAAAATAAGGGGGATCTTTGGATCCTGTTCCACGGACGATCTCCGAAGCATCGGGGCCCGATTCGATCCAGAATGTAAATGATTGTAGGGTCTCTTGTACTTGACGGAATTGTTTGTAGCACCTCTTGTACTTTTATTATATTTTATCCTCGTCAAAGACTCGTCATTGATGGCTATGCCAGTGACCTCTTGTTCATATAGATAAGTTATTCTCGCTTAGAAGCAATTCGCGTGTGAGTCATTGCATCACATAAAGAATATCTAAACACATGAACGACCATGAGTTTAACACACACTTGTATTTATGGAATACTTCAACATCTTCTTCAAAACACCTGAAAATTTATATGCTCGTGCACCCGAAACTTAATCTCGTTCATAATACTTGTGTATGCATATGCTATTTGCCCCTGGATTTTAATATATATGCTCGTGCTTGAATTAACTTGGTTTGCCTTGGACAGGGAATGACAAATGGTAAGTTGGTAATCCTCGTCGAATTTTCTCTTATATCACACGGCGCATTGCCACACGAGTTAGGCTATTCATCATTGCCATAAAACTGATCCTAAGGCAAGACTAGAAAGATAACTTAATAGATGGTGCACGGAACCTATTGAACGTGTTTGGATTTGTCGAGCGGGGGAGTAGCCTCCCCACTAGTGCATTCATGTACCGATAACCTACCAGATTATTTGCAGGGTACGGGAGAACCTCGTTCGGTGCGGATGCCTCCTTCGTGCCTGCTAAGACGTGGAGCTCAATCTTAAGCCTTGGAGCGTTGCGTCTGGAACTGAAGCACATATACAAGACATAATGTTGGAACATCGTCTATGTATCATTCCATAAATGTAGCCACTTTTATTTGAGAGAGAGAGACGTGAGCGACTTGTAATCTTGGCCTAGCGCTACCTATAACACTTGTTCAATATCAATAAAGAGTTTTCTTTACTTCTATACTCTTGTTATCCAATGCTTCCGCTATTGACGACTCTGTGAACTTGTTACCAATCGCCTATGCGTTTATTATTCCGCTGCACTCGGATAATCTGTGCGACTCTGTGGCTTATACCTCTTACCGCCAACATGGACCACGGCCTTGCACGGGCGTGGCTTACGCTCGTGCGGCATTACGCCCAGATGGGTAAAGCGATCGTTCCGCGGGAGCACTAGCGCGATGATTCTCGCCTAGCGGGGACGGTCGATTAGCCTACGGAAGATCGGGGTGTGATACCACATACGGCAAAACAGCCATAGAAGTTCCGTCTTCGACCGAATCTCACACAGCACTGGCTCCATGCGCCATGCTGAGAAAGGCAAAGATGTAAACTTGGACTCTTTATACTAAGCACTGGCGTATGCTAGGACAAAGAAGTCTAGTGCAATACGAGCTCGCCAAGCTCAAGCAATTGCTCATTCGACCGACCGTCAGCAAGCACCGTTAACTATGCGTGGCACCTGACAAAAATTTGTACAAAATTGGTCCATTTGTCTAGCCCGCAGTGGCAATCAGACAAGGTCAGTCTAAAAAGTTTTTCGTTAGCAAATTGGGGAAAGTTCTTGTACGAACCCCAGGTCAGGAAGCAAAATCAACAGCTATGCATCAGGCTCATAAGAAAGGTATAAATGTGAATCAGCCCTCGCTTGACTGGCGCAGCGTGATCACCCACAAGCACAAAGCGAGAAAAACAACTACGGCATACGTACGAAGTATCCTCCACAGGGCATCATTATGCCAACATTATCATCAGTTGCTGCTCTAACAAAGCAACAGTACCTACAAAATGGCAGTCAATATTCCAGTGGCTGCAACCAAGGGCACCCACTCGGCTGCAACCTGGGGAACAGGTACAACCACTAGAGGCAGAGGAGATACCTCTCATCTCATGTTATTTTTCTCGGAAGGCCCCCTCCAAGAGGGGAAGTCAGAAGTCCAGCACCTCCAGTCTGTCGCTCTCGACCAACGAGTTAAGAAGACGGACCCAAGTAGGACAGACAGCAGAACCCGCGGAAGGTATTTTCCTGGCACCCTCTCAAAGAATAAGCTGTCAGCCGCTGGGGGTAGTTGTTCCTTAGGACCCCAGGTGATTATGCAAGTTGGGGGTTGTAATCCCCCGGACCTCTATGAGAATCCTGCGTTCCGAGAAGATGGTGATTCTCAAGGAACAGATGCTGAGATCCCTGGGGGTAGCCACCCTTGTCAAGAGGATACAGCTTTCTACGCTGGAGGTAGTGTTTCCTCCGAGTCTGAAGAAGATGCGGCACTACCAACTTTCTCGGATGACTATTCATAGCAAGAGTCTGAGGTAGAAAGTGCGACATCCACCGTCCCATCTATTTCTTCCCATGTGAGAATATTATACATGGCAGGGGACGATCACGAGGGTCCCAACGATCGACAATGCCTCAAAACCCTCAAAGCCATGATGCAGACCACGAGCTCATCAATGCAATCCTTGACCCTGACAATGCTGAAGATCAAGGCAAATATAACCTCACAACAAGCAAGGGCCTCTGGTCAAACAAGTCTGGATCCCGGGACCAACGGAGATTCAAATGCAACTGCTCCACCCGCTGGCGGTAATCATCCACTGCCCAGATCATCCGCTCTTTCCGTAGTCGATGAAGCTCGAGAAGCAATACGGGAGGTCCGAGAACTTTGGGCCCGCCTAGACTCAATGGGTAATTGGGACTCACTGCTCGAGCTTGGGATTCGACAACCATGTCCCCTCGAATGAAGAGATGTACCATACCCACCCAAGTACAACCCTATAACTTAAATCTATTTCATGGGAAGACATCCCCCCGTCAGTTCATGAGTTACTTCGAGACGGCAATGGGGCATCTACCTCACAATGACGCCCTCCTAACCAATCTCTTTGTCGGGGCATTGTCTGGAATAGCCTTCGATTGGTTATGCAGCCTCCAAGACAACTATATTTTGTCGTTCGATAATCTCAAAGGCCTTTTTCTCGCTCGGTTCTACGATGGGAGAAATGACATGACGATGTCCTATTTAATTGTTACACCCAGTACCAGAATACGGAGACGGACATGGCCAGCTACCCCGTAGAAGGTACAATACATCATACGAAGATCACGGATGTAATAAGACAAGGGGTGCATGCTACAATCAAGTCTCCTATGGTCAAGAACTCCTATGTCTCAATCATTCAAACAAGAAACAGTAAACATAGAGCATATATGATAAAGCAATAAGGCGTCCCAAATGCTTTCTCAAAATATTCTAGAGACCAGCTATGCAAAATAAAAAGCTGATAGAGTATCAAAAGTACATGACAGTGATCAACTGTAGTCTGATTTAATACAATCATGTAAGGAGTCTAATGTCTGGACGTGCCGGCTAACAGGTGCCAGTGACTAAACGCCCAAAAGAAGTAAATGTACAACGACGAGCAGGGAAGAAGAAAACCCACTCGTTATCCTCTGCGACCATATTCTTGGAACAAGCCATGAGTTGGGGGATAGTACGCTGGATCTTTGGGTGCTGGATCGAAACATGGCCATGCAAAACCAGTGGGATTAGACCCCAAATAGCAAGTACCATAAAGAAAATATGAAATAGAGAAACAAAAACTAAAGAAGTAATATACAATAATACATTGGTTCAGTGTCGTAACTTAGGTCCATAGCATATTCTAGCACAAAGGCCCAACCCTACAACCAAATAAGGACAAGGGTTGAACCATCATACTATGATAGTCCATTTTTCTAAGCTACTAACCGAATAATACAATCACAACCAAGTCAATTTTTTATATCGGCCAATCACTTGTACGGCTTGCTATTTTGTGCAGTCTGAGATTATCTCAAAAATAATGCATAATAGGTATTCTCATATCATGCCAGTGCCAAACATGAGCTAATCGATTAAAATAAAGAATATACAGGCACTTGCAGGATGCACTAGTCCCCTGTAGGGCCACCGCACTAAAAATATGGTATTAGTGGATCCAATGCTCCTATAGTGAAACAGTGGCTCAGCATATTTATAATAGGTCAGATACTGCATAACACTAAGATAGATGATATACAATATCTGTGGTGGCCAGCCCATAGTACACTAGAATGAATCTCTGTGGGAAGGTTCGTTGGCATGATCTCGGGATACCGTTCCCTCCAAATGTTACTACCACTATTAGTTACCTAATTAGCCCTATATTATGTTCAAAATCTCAAGGCATGGTCACATAAGAATTTCACTTAAGATATCATACAAAGTATGGGCACGCTAGATACGAATCCATGGAAGTTCAATCTGGATTCACCCGAGCGTGTATACAGCATTCAATCAATATTCTAGCCACACTTTGGTAGTTGACTCACTTATTATGCCCATATTAGGAAAAAGTAGTATGTATATATAATATCACGCATTAAGGAGAATTGGAGGCATTCTCGATGTACCACCCAAATATAAATTACTTAACATGTGTTATGGTATGTCGTACCTCGGCGCACATTCAATCATATACACTTTCAGGTATCAGCACAGATACAGTATTCGAGTCCAATTACCAATTATATATTGGGTCACATGAATCAAGATTACATTATAACACGAAGCTTATATCATGCACATAGCCGGTTAGTCACTACCCACTTAGTCTGGTTCATACTGAAATATCAGTTCAACTCATGCCATGTTCATAGCCAATCTTAGTGTCACGCCCCAGTCCCAAAATATATGGAACCAGGCCACGTGGCATTGGCCAGCTGACACGACTCCGAAGGATATCCTAATTTAATGGATCCTATCGAAGCGTGCTACGCTGTTCTAAAATACTAACAAGTCTAATATGCTAATATATAGCAGGCAATGTCTAATCTCATCCACAGAATACAATATCATAAAGACTGAAATAAATGCTGATAAATAAAATACAAGAGTTTGAATATCCATAATACATCTGAAATAGTCTGAATGGGGACAAACCCACTGAAATATAGAAATGGAAATAAAGTACAGAAAGAGGTAAGATAACTAGACTAGAGTATCAACTAGCTAGATATGAAAACTCTAGTCCAATGTAGCTGCGTACTCAAATCACGGGAACTCCCCTAGAAATGCCTCGTAGTCCTCAATCAGGAATCCTGTCTTTACTCCTGCTCCGTAGATGGTAGGGTACAAGTGCTCGTCCGGATCTGGAAGAGAACCAGGTCCTCAGAGGGACGTAACAAGTATACAGAAATACATGCCATAAAGTAAATACTGTGTAAACTCAAGGGTAATCTAACCAACTAAGTGAAATGCATTTTGAAGACAACCCTGGTACGTATGGGTAGGTGAAAGGTATAAAGCATAGCGTCGAGCCAGAGGCTAAGTACCTGGCATTAGCTGTAAATTGAACGCCAAGATATATATGCTGACTACATCACCGATCATGATAGCGCGCAGCTAGTAACCTCTGCTGGATGTATCGACAAGCATATATGCCCATAACCGGGAACCTGAGCCTATAATCGGGTAACACATGGCCCATAACCGGGTAATACTGAGGCTCACGGTCCCGCAGTTTACTCTGAAACTACGACGGCCAAATATCTGTCCCATACGCCTACTAATTGTCTTCCCCGCCCAATGTCAATGTACAAGTCGCAAATGCGATGTGGATACCTCATACTATGATGCTAGTCGCTACAGAAATAAACAACTAAGCTAAATATCGTCACACGTGCTGCTCATGCTGATGGCCAGTCGATCATGAAGCACGCGTCCCTACATGAACTCACTCTGTGATGTGTTAAGATACGTGTCAAGGCCTGGGAAGTCATATTGATAACTCCTCAACTTTAGGTGGGTCCACTAGACACTAGGTCAGACACAAGTCCTAACGTCAACGCCTTCGTTGACTGCACCCGAGTCTTCTCGGACGCGCACAGTTTAATATTGAAATAATGAAATATGCAACTAGTTAACAACTGAATTTAGACAGCATAAACAAGGCAAGGTATACTTGCCTGGAACTTTGGCGTGCACAAGCAATGTTCCGGAACCAGCAGTCAAGGTAGCACCGTCTCGGATGCCTACGAACAGATAACAATAAATATAAATCACTAATTTACACTATGCTTAATTATCTATGTTAACATAGAGCAGGTATACATACACAACACCTATACATGTATCTACATTAAATAATTTAATAACGTACATACATATACTCAATTATGTATTTAGACATATTTATATTTATTCATTATACATATATATATTTATAACAACCATAAATATATTTATATAGTATAACACTTATATACCTCTATACATAGTACATATATAACTAATACAATACCTGTCATATCTACATATATACACAATTACACATATATACATAGAGTACATATATATAACATACATATATAGAGTGCATATATATTTATATGTAAAAATATACAAAATGGGAAAAATGTACCCTTATATAGTATATACTAAAATATACTATATAATACATACAAGGTATATATATATATATATACATACACATACATATATTTGTTCACACACTAATATATATATATATATATATATATATATATATATATATATATATATATATATATATATATATATATATATATATATATATATATATATATATATATATATATATATATATTATGCACTAATACATTAAATACACAATATATTTATATTTATATATATACAATTACATATATATAATACTAATACATACCATGTATTTAATATCTATATATAATATACCAAATATATATATATATATATATATATATATATATATATATATATATATATGTAATATATATATTTATACATATACTAAATACACCAAACTATATATATATATATATTTATTTATAGATATATACCCATATTTATATACTAAGTACACAATATACAATAATATATATATGTATGCATATACATATACATATATTTATTACACTAATATACTTAATACATAAGGTATATATATTTATATATATATACATACATTTATATACACAAAATACATATATACTTATATACACAAAATACATACATATACCAACCAATATATATATTTATATATTTACACAACATATAATAATTATGTAATATACTAATACATAAAACGTATTTCTGAAATATATATATATATATATATATATATATATATATATATATATATATATATATATATATATATATACATATACATATTAGGTATTTAATAAATATAAACTATTTAGACTCAAGTATATATATATACTAGGTATATACATACATTTTATTATGAAATACATACATATATATATTTCTATTATATATAAGATATACTCAGAATATAGTAATACAGTATATACACATATTTATATACATAAATACTACAGAATAATATATATACTATACTAAATACGTATTTAAATACAGAAATAAATACAAAAACTATATATATACATGTACATAACCAATGCAACCCTAAATACGTATTTAAATAAATGTATAAATACATAAAATATAGTACCTAAACGTAGCTCAGGTCGAGGGGGATCCGGTGGCTGGCCGTCGACGGCGGGGGTGGCCGAGCGGAGCTCCGGCAGCGTTCGGGGGGTTCGGCAGCAGCAGCAGCGGCTAGGGGTTGTCTGTGCTGCGGGGGCGAGGGCGGCCAACTGCGGCGTCGACCGGCGATGGGAGTTGGCGGGAACGGAGGTGGTCGGTCGGGGAAGAGTTCGGTGGAGTTGGGAGGCCGGGCTTGCTACGGCGGCGGAGAAAAAGGAGGTCGGGTGGTCGGTCGGGAAAGAGTTCGGTGGAGTTGGGCGGCCGGGCTTGCTACGACGGCGGAGAAAAAGGAGGTCGGGTGGTCGGGTTGGCTCGGGGGAATGAGGAGCTCGGGTTGAGGAGGGTGGTTCTGGCGGTGGCTGTAGGCGGCTAGGCGGCTAGGCGGCGGGTGGCGGTGGCTGGAGGTAGGAAAAAGGTCGCCGGAGGTGGTCGGGTCCTTGCGGGGGTGGCCGGAGGCGGGGGCTGGCCGGGAGAGGGCGGCGGGTTGCTCGGGTTGAGGTTGAGCTCGGGCTGGAGGTTTTTGGGAGTAGGGTTTTTAGTTTGTGTTTCTCTTGGGTTGTGTGCCATTAAATGTGATGTAAGGAGCCCTATATATAGGAGAGAAAGTGGGGGGCTGCCTTGGGATTAGGGCCGGCTGGGTAAAATTTTTGAGGAGTTGGGGAGGCTTCATCATGATGAGGGGAGGGCTAGGAATTAAGCATTTCAAATGAAGGGTCATGATGTGCCCTCCAAAAAGTGATACAAGTACATAAAAATGAGGGGGGGGGAAATACATGGTGACCGGTCAAGGAATGTAGGCTCTTTCTCCATGTGGTTGGGCCAATAAGAGGGAGGCATCTCATTGCAATTTTGCACAAAGGCCCCTGAACAAATTAGAATTTGCACAAATTCTGGAATTAGGGATTTGATGTAACAAAATACCATGTTTGGTATTTTATATTGGGCTAGGATGGTGTATGGTGTTTTGTATGAGGCTTGTGGGTGTGTGTGTGGGTTTGGGTTGGAGTTGGGTCTAATTTAAATGAGGTTAGGTTACTACATTAATTAATTCATAATTAATGCACCGGGTGCCTCTAAATTAATTTAATAAATACCGGGGGTCTAAATTTGGGTGGCACAAGCATCATTGGCGTGGTAGGCTCAGGATACGATAATGTCATAATCTGGGTTGGTCAAAACGGGTTGAGATTGGGTCTCAATTTCGATTAGAACGGACAACGAACGTAAATACGCAATTTATTTAATTTACGTACGAACGTTTGTAACGACTTTTGTGCGACTAAAATCAGGCACAAAAATCAGTATCCGGGGGTTGCTCAAGGTTCATTATGATAGGTTAGTATGTCTAGGCCAAGTGTATGGAATTTATTTCAGGGTAACAGCTATTGTAGGGTCCTAAATACCGAGACAACGGTAAGGCGTCATAAGTAATAAAATCGCTACACAAATAAATAATACTATGCATAAACTTTCTAATTAGGACCAAAATAACCCTAATCATGCTATCTAAGTTAATAAAAAAAAAATTGGTTTTGGGGGTTTACAATCTACCCAACTTATAAGAATTTCGTCCTCGAAATTAAAATAACACATAATAAGCTATATTTTATCAAGCAATGCTACGGACATACCTAGGGCTGGTGGGGCTGGCGTTTGTACTATCTCCCGGGTTCTATCGCTATACTGGGAATACTCCTGAGCTTGATGTTGGTTCGATCAGCACCTCAAGCACAGTCCTAGTCTTCTTCTGCAATCTTTCTGGACATGTCCCTTCTTTCTGCAAAAGTGACACGTCGGTAGCTTCCTCTGCTGATATGGCACAATCTTCTGTTGTGTTTGCACTCCTGGATGGCGAATTGGTTCTCCTGCTCCGGGCTGAGCTCTGGCTGTTGCAGTCATGCTGGAATGCCTCGATCCTCTGCTAATAGCCTCCTGGATCCTCGCCTCTGATAGGACTTCCTCGTATGAGATCCTCGCCTGAGTAGTAGTGTACCTCTGCAGCTCGAAGGTAAGGTCATGATGGAATCTCCTGGCCTTCTCCAGGTCGTTGGGTATCAGGGCGGCACCAAATCGGCTGAGTCTGCTGAACTTTACGTCGTAGGCGTCCACGGTCAAGTTTCCTTGCTCCAGGTGTAGGAACTGGGAGTACAGGGCATTCCTGACCGTAGCGAGGAAATACTTCGCATTGAAGTACTCCAGAAATTCCTTCCAAGTCTGCGTCCTGTCGATGCTGCGCTCCATAGAATCCCACCAGTGATGGGCGTTGCCTATGAGTTGGGCCCTCACTGCGGTCATCCAGAGGTCGGGGTGTAGCTGCTAACCCTCCAATAGTATCTCAGTATTGGAGACCCAGTCTGAGATCTCTTCTGCAGTCTCCTTGCCTGAGAAGGTTCTCGGTTCCTTCTTGCGGAAGCCTCGTACAGTGCCCACTGGCTGGACAGGTGCAGGTGCTGGTGCTGCTGCTTGGGCAGGTGCCCTCTCCAGTACCGCCATCAGGCCCTGTCTCAGGATCTCAGTCTGATGCCACTGTGCCTGCATCATCATCTGAAAGAACTAGAACATCTGTGGCTATTCCTCCGCTGGTGGCATCTGGGGTGGAAATAGTAGAGGAGGTGGTAGTGGTACCTCCGACTGTCTCATCGGTGTCTCCTCGGATGCCGGCCTCTCGAACTGCGGCATCGACGTAGCCCTCGAGGTCTGTCCCTCGAAGTGCTGCATCGGGACCGTCTGGGATGTCTGGCCTTCTGGCTGCTGCATCCCGTCGTCGGGAGAGGTCTGATGCCAGTGTATCATCGGGGCCCGGGGGATCACCTGTGCCTGTGGCTGAGGCTGCTCTCCAGGTGGTCCCTGGGATGTCTCCTCTCTCGGTGCAGGGGCTGATGGTACTATAGCACCAAGTATCTCGCGTCTGCTGCGTAGGTTTATCTCGCTGTAAGAGATAGAACTTCATTAAAAGAGTACGGAATAACAAGCAGGATGCAGATATTTAATTTAATCAAATGCGAAGGAGGTTCAAAGGCGGAAAGTGGATGAGATCTATTAAATTTCTATCCTATTGCAGGCTCGCTGGACATGTTACCATACCACAAGCGATAAACATGACCTGCATGGGCCACCACTAAAACCATGTCACGTCCCAGTCCCAAAATATATGGAACCAGGCCACGTGGCATTGGCCAGCTGACACGACTCCGAAGGATATCCCAATTTAATGGATCCTATCGAAGCGTGCTACGCTGTCCTAAAATAGTAACAAGTCTAATATGCTAATATATAGCAGGCAATGTCTAATCTCATCCACAAAATACAATATCATAAAGACTGAAATAAATGCTGGTAAATAAAATACAAGAGTCTGAATATCCATAATACATCTGAAATAGTCTGAATGGGGACAAACCCACTGAAATACAGAAATAGAAATAAAGTGCAGAAAGAGGTAAGATAACTAGACTAGAGTATCAACTAGCTAGATATGAAAACTTTAGTCCAATGTAGCTGCGTACTCAAATTACGGGAACTCCCCTGGAAATGCCTCGTAGTCCTCAATCAGGAATCCTGTCTCTACTCCTGCTCCGTAGATGGTAGGGTACAAGTGCTCGTCCGGATCTGGAAGAGAACCAGGTCCTCAGAGGGACGTAACAAGTATACAGAAATACATGCCATAAAGTAAATACTGTGTAAACTCAAGGGTAATATAACCAACTAAGTGAAATGCATTTTAAAGACAACCCTGGTACGTATGGGTAGGTGAAAGGTATAAAGCATAGCGTCGAGGCAGAGGCTAAGTACCTGGCATTAGCTGTAAACTGAACGCCAGGATATATATGCTGACTACATCACCGATCATGATAGCGCGCAGCTAGTAACCTCTGCTGGATGTATCGACAAGCATATATGCCCATAACCGGGAACCTGAGCCCATAACCGGGTAACACATGGCCCATAACCGGGTAACACTGAGGCTCACGACCCCGCAGTTTACTCTGAAACTACGACGGCCAAATGTCTGTCCCATACGCCTACTAATTGTCTTCCCTGCCCAATGTCAATGTACAAGTCACAAATACGATGTGGACACCTCATACTATGATGCTATTCGCTAAAGAAATAAACAACTAAGCTAAATATCGTCACACGTGTTGCTCATGCTGATGGCCAGTCGATCATGAAGTACGCGTCCCTACATGAACTCACTCTGTGACGTGTTAAGATACGTGTCAAGGCCTGGGAAGTCATATTGACAACTCCTCAACTTTAGGTGGGTCCACTAGATACTAGGTCAGACACAAGTCCTAACGTCAACGCCTTCGTTGACTGCACCCGAGTCTTCTCGGACGCGCACAGTTTAATATTGAAACAATAAAATATGCAACTAGTTAACAACTGAATTTAGACAGCATCAACAAGGCAAGGTATACTTGCCTGGAACTCTGGCGTGCACAAGCAATATTTCGGAACCAGCAGTCAAGGTAGCACCGTCTCGGATGCCTACGAACAGATGTAGAAGCATAAAAAATACGCTAGGAAGCTCTACGCAGCATATTAATGCAAAGCAACGTAAACAGAGGACTTCAGAGCCTTCAACGTACAAACAGAGCTTCTCCTCCAAAGCACAGCGTGAAATATAGGCTCAAGGACCATCCGCGTAGGGCAGTATGTCCAGGCTGCTTCAGCGTAAACAGGGTGCTTCATCGCGTTTATGGAATAAAACTCATCCTCTTTCAATGCAGCATTGAAGTGTACGAGGGACGCTTTATATTCTCCGCAATGAACCTGTCAGATCCTGCAATGAACCTGTCAGATCCTGCAATGAACCTGATGTCTCAACTTCTGACAAAGGGATAGTGGTCGACTACCCAGGCGACGGCTATAATGATGGCGCGGCACTGCAACCCAGGCTGTCATTTACTGCCATTTCCCTTGCGTAAAACTGCTTTTACGTACACAGAGGAATACGCTGCCTAGTTTTACACAGGCAGATGATAGCTCCTTACGCTCCACAGAAGACAAACCGCCTGCCACGTCAAAAGCTGCACTCCGTACGGGACTCGAGGCGTGTCTCTGCATTTAATGCACAGGGTGGTGACAGGCCCTCAAGGCACGTCTCTGCAATTAATGCGCCGAATACTGACAAATGCCTGAGGCACGTCTCTGCGTTTAATGCACAGAAGGGTGGCAGACCTTCAAAACACGCCTCTGCATTTAATGTGCAGGGTGATGGCGGATCTCCACATTTAATGCAGGAGATTTGATTAAATGTCACCGAACTGTCGTTTAGTGACATCCCCTTTGCGAGAGCTTCTCCTACGCATACAAGGGAATACGCTGCCTAGTTTTACACAAGCAAACGTGAGCTCCTTACGCTCCGCAGAAGATGAACAGACTGCCACGGAAGCGGTTACTCTTCGCACAGGATTCAAGGTGCGTATATGCATTTAATGCGCAGAATGATGGCAAATCTTAAAGACAAGCATCTGCATTTAATGCACAGGATGGGGGCAGATCTCTGCATTTAATGCAAGCGATCTGATTATCTCCAAAAGCCATAATTCCGGCTAAGACGTCCACATCATCACTCTGGCACGTTACGCAGCGGCTTCTACGCCTATTCAGCTTCGGTGCCTGCTCGGCTTCTACGTCCATTCGGCCTTCTATGCCTACTCGGCTTCTACGCCTACTCGACCTCTATGACCACTCGGCTTCTACGCCCACTCGGCCTCTATGACCACTCAGCTTCTACGCCTACTCGGCTTCTACGCCTACTCGACTTCTACGCCTATTCGGCTTCTATGCCGGTTTGATAACTATTTGGCTTCTATGCCATGGTGACAGACATTGGCTTCTATGCCAACCTCTTCTACACGAGGGATACCTACCTACGTGGCTTCTATGCCGTGATCTTCATAGCAGTTATACGCGTTTTTTCTCTTAGTTGGACCCGCGTCACACGCTCATTCAAAAGATCATCTATACGCAGGCATTGATTATTTTAACCGTTGTGTAAAAGGGTGCTGTACTTTCCACTACTCGGTTTTTACACCGACTGAGTGGTCACTGTCACTAAAACTCTATAAATAGAGACCTCTATCAACAGAGGACAAGGTCAAGAAATTGAAAAGAGAAATATAGGAGAGAGAAAGAGAGAGAGGAGAATCCAGAGCTCAGGCAAAGAGAAGGGATCGACGACTTTGGCATTGGGCATCCACCCTCTTTAGCAACCTTCGAAGCTGCTACCTGTCTTCCACGGTACTTCTTCAACATCGTGTGGTCCAAGGGCTAAAGTGATCGACTGCAGATCAGACACCTATAGCAATATTTATCCAGATTAAATAAATTATATTTAGACATCCTCGTGTAGGATCAAATTTGTACAATCTTGTTTGTAAACATAAAAGAAGGGTGAGTCTTCGTACAAGACCTCATTTTTCGCATTCATCAAATCTTTTCTCATTTATTATCCAAAACAAGATGGTGACTCTGCTGGGGAAAATCTTTCTCTTCTGATGAGCAAGCTATTGCTCAACACGATGCGGTATCCGCGGGATCCATGAAGAAGACACTGGTCGTCCAGTTCGACCAGTCTGCCTACGAAGATATGCTCCAAATAAGGGGCTGCTCTCACTCTCTCTCTGTCCAAAACAACAGGAAGCTGCGTAAGGTCTAGATGCCCAAGACATCCTCTACCATTCTTGTGGATTCTTCGATCTCTTTGACCAATGAGGTTGTAGCATTGCTCCCTCCGCGCCCTGCACGTAAATTCAGTCGTCTGTCTCTGACAGAACCGACAAAACTTCTGGCAATACCTCAGCGCTAACCCAGAAGTATACTCCGCGCTCTACGCATGAAATTCAGTCTTCCGTCCCTGGTGGAATAGATAAAACTTCTAATAAAGTCAAAGACACGCTCCACGCGTAAAACAACATCTGACCTCTATGGAGAACCAGATGATCCCTGTGATCTCCGCAAGGGAAAGCAAGCGGCGGACTACTCAACTTCTCGGCCTTTACGCCAGCAAGGGAACAATTTGCACGCCCTCCGAATTACGCGAGACGCTGATGGCCGCCTGAGGACATCCTCAGCTTTATGCCAACCAGAGCGAAGCTCCAAATTACGCCAGGCGAAGCCCTAAGCGTAAAGAAGGCTCCAATTGCAGAAAGACACCCTCCTCGGGGATTATTCGCCACCCAGATGGCCAACCTGTTGTATACGGGTGGCATAGGGAAGACCATGGTTCCCATCATCCGTATGCCCACCAATGGGAGCAGAAGGAACAAGCCATCATCTTCTTCTTCTGCAACTCCTCCTGACCTGTGGGATTATCTGATCCAGAAATGCAAAGACAAGAGTCATAAACAGACTTCAGTTCCCCTAACGGTCAAACGCGGGGAGATCTTATGGGAAGATACATCAACGTCTAATGTCGTCATGACAGGTGGACCACACGAAGATTCCATCTTTATTATTCCACCAACTCGCGACAATCAGCATCCAATAATCTTTGGTCGCAGGCGGAACATCCCGATCATACAGGAAGAATTTTGCGAGTCTGAAACTGCTAGGATACAAACCCACAGATATAGCCCGCAAGCATTAAATATTATGCAAAGCATGGATTATGATTTAAAGCTGAAACAAGGTCTCAACTATGGAAAAGGTAGATGAACACCAGTGTGTGGTAATTCTCACCATCAACAAGCTCGTTTTGGGTTGGGATATACTACATCTCTTACGAGACCCAAAACTTCAAAATCTAATCCTGTACAACCAGAGGCAGCTCCTGCTAAATCAGTTTCTATGGCCAGAGGCCACGGCATGTCTGGGGGTAACTTACCTCGACAGAACAAGGCGGCATCCAAGGCCGGGGGTAGCATTTCCTCAAAATCCGAAGATGATGCAACGACGACAATCTTCCCGGAAAACTGTAAAACTCAGGCATCAGGAGCCCTACGACCAAAAAGGACTTTCTCCTTCAAAGAAGATGACATCATTAAAATCTTCAATATGCTGAGAAAGGAACACAAGCTTCAGCTACCCAACATCAGATATCCTGAGAGGGCCGGCAAAGTCGATGACCCAGATTATTGTCTCTTCCATCGGTACACTCATCACCATACAAGGGCCTGCTATGTGTTAAAAAGAAGAATTCAGGAGTTGATCGATGCCAAGGTCATCACCTTGCATCTGTAAAATAAGGGGACAATCACTACAGAAAAATACCAGAGTGTTAAGTCTACAAAAACTGCCATGTCCATATTACCTCTGAGCAGACGTGTACCTCCACCCCCAATGGAGTCACAATCAAAAGTTTATCATGTTCATATTACCTCTGAATAAACTTTTGGCTATCGACTATCATATTACCTCTGATATCGGTTGTCACCTACACTTAACATCCGTGCTTAGCCATAAGTACACCAGAGTGTTAAGTCCACAAAAATTGCCATGTCCATATTACCTCTGAGCAGATATGCAGCCTCCGCCCTTAATCATCAACCTTCGGCACAACAAGCAGTCGAGTGATGTAAATGCAACCAGGAATGCGATTTCTGATAATAACAATGGACCTCTTTTCCAGTATATCGACGTTCGTATTCCAAATCAGGAACCCTCTCCCCATGACGATATAGAGCCTATAGCACAAAAATTCTTGGCAGCTATAGATTCCTATCATCCGTACATATGGGAAGTGGCATCATCATCCAATGTCACCACGACATATGGACCACATGAGGATTCTATTTTCATTGTTCCACCTGCCCGCAATGGTCAGCGTTCAATAGTCTTCGGCCGCATGTCAACGAACAGACTATACAAGAGGATTCCTTCGATGACGACTCTAGTGAAATGAAAGTTCACAGGTACAGCCCGCAAGCCTTGAAGATCATACAAAATATGGGTTACAACTTGAAGATGGAACCAGGTCTCAACTACGGGAAAGGCAGACGAACACCGCTGCTCGGCAATCCCCACTATCAATAAACCCGTTTTGGGTTAGGGTATGCCACCTCCCCTACGACTTCCACGTCAGATGAGGATATCTTTTCCCCTTTTCAAGATGGCTCATCGCCCTCCGACTTATCTCACGCTCTCGAGCAAACATTATCAGCAAATATGGTAGCGACGGATTCCTTCGAATCAGACAAACAAAAATCCGAACCATTCGAGAATGACGCTTGGGCTCAGCAGATGGATACACAATGGGAGTTCTGCTTCGAGCAAAGAGAACCTCCCACTAAAGATAAAGTTATCCAGATTGACATAGGGGATGAACTTTCACCAAAGCCGATATTTATCAGTAACAATATTTTCGAAGAAGAAAGGGAAGAAATTACCCAGCTGATAAAAGAGTATATCGATGTCTTTGCGTAGAATTATGAGGATATGCCAGGTCTTGATCCAAAGGTGGCTACTCATAAACTCAACATACTGCCCGATTCAAAGCCTGTGAAGCAGCACTAACGCCGGTTCTGCCCGGACATGATGGACGCCATTGAAGCTGAAGTCAAGAAGTTGATAGCCTGCAGCTTCATCCGTGAGGAACAACATCCCGACTGGGTCGCCAATGTAGTCCCGGTCATGAAGAAGAATGGGAAAGTACGGATCTGCATTAATTACCGAGATCTGAACGCAGCCTGCCCCAAGGATGAGTTCCTTCTTCACATCACAGACGTCATGCTCGACAATACATGCGGTTTTGGACGTATGTCTTTCATGGACGGATTCTCAGGATACAATCAAATCAAGATGCATCCTGAAGACGAGAAGCATACCGCCTTTCGGACACCACTGGGGGTATATTACTATACGGTCATGCACTTCGGATTAAAGAATGTCGGGGCTACGTACCAATGGGCTATGAGTAACATATTCCATAAGCATTTACGCAAGACAGTAGAGTGTTATGTGGACGATATAGCTGTCAAAAGCCGCCTCAGGGATAATCACATCCAAGACTTGAAGACAATATTTGAATTGATGCGCCAACATCAAATCAAAATGAACCCTACAAAGTCCTTTCTGGGGGTATCTAGTGGCAAATTTCTGGGATTTGTCATCACCGCCAAAGGCATTCAAGTGGACCCTGATAAAGTCAAGGCCATCTTAGAAATGCGACCGCTCCACAATCTGAGGGAACTCAGGGGATTTCAAGGCCGTCTGGCTTATATCCGGAGATTCATATCCAACCTCTCCGGGAGATGCCAACCCTTTTCTCGTCTCATGAAGAAAGGTGTATCCTTCGTGTGGGACGAAGCCTGTCAGCAAGCTTTCGGAGATATCAAGCGCTACCTCACTAGCCCGCCAGTTCTGGTACCTCCCGTCATAGGAAGACCATTCGTGCTATATGTTCGAGCAATGGATCATTCTCTGGGAGCTCTTCTCGCACAAAAGAACGATATGGGCCACGAGCAGGCTATTTACTACCTCAGCAGGATGATGGTCGGAGCCGAACACCGGTACAACCCTGTGGAGAAAGAATGCTTGGCTCTGATGTTCGCTATTCAGAAAATGCGACACTATGTCACGGGCCAAACCATTCATATCATCTCCAGGATCAATCCTCTTCGGATACTGATGAGCAAGCCAAGTGTTCTTAATTCCCGACTCGCGACTTGGGCGATGTTATTAAATGCCATATGACATGGTGTACGTCCCTCAGAAGTCCATCAAAGGCCAAGCATTGGCTGACTTTTTAGCTGCTTATCCCATCCCGAAGGCCTCCAAACTGTACGAGGACATTCTCGACGAAGTTGTAGAGTGTAATTCTGCAATGAAAGGTAATACATGGCAACTGTTCTTCGATGGCGCCTCCAGGACTGGTCCTAGGGGAAATGAGGTTTCAGGAGTAGGGATCGTCCTAGTCACTCCTGATAAACTCATTATCTACCGAGCATATTCTCTTAGCGAGCCATGTTCTAACAATGTGGCGGAGTACAACGTCCTACTAATCGGACTCCAAGTCGCTAAAGAGCTGGGGGTCGAATCTCTGGAAGCCTTCGGTGATTCTCTGCTGATCGTCAATCAGGTCAGAGGAATATATGAACTCCGGAATTCTGACCTCATCCCCTATCACCGAGCAACGGTCGAGATAGCCATGACGTTCAAAGGTTTCTTCCTAGAGCATGTACCTCGGTCTCAGAATCTGGAAGCTGATGCCCTAGCCAGTCTAGCTGCAGATTTAGCTACCCTATAAGAAGGCAGAATTCGATAATCCTTCTTAACAGAGACTTATTCTGTGTGAAAAATAACTTTCACATCGAATACAGCTACACGGTGGACACAGATCCTCCCAAGAGAGACTGGAGAAGTCCCTTTATAGATTTTGTAGCATACGGAATCTTGCCAGAAGATCCTAAAGAAGCAATATCTGTCAAAAGATGATCATTACGCTTCTACTTCGACGCATCGTCATAATGCCTATATCGCCAGTCTTATGACGGGCTATTATTACGATGTCTCTCTGGTGATAAAGCACAGCGAATTATCCGTGAAGCTCACGACGGCGTGTACGGGGCGCATCAACCCGGTCCTAAGCTACAGGATCGTATCAGGAGAATGGGCTATTACTGGCCCACTATGATCGCAGACGCAATCTAGTATGCCAGACGATGCAGAGCCTGTCAGGTTCATGCAGACTTCATACATCAACCGTCCGAACATCTACATCCTACGGTTGCATCCTGGCCTTTCGAAGCATGGGGTATGGATATCATCGGTCCTATTCACCGGTCTTCTTCCAGAGGTCACCGGTTCACACTGGCCATCACGGATTACTTCTCCAAATAGGCAGAGGCGATCCCTCTTGCTGAGGTAAAGACATCTAATGTGACAAGCTTCATCAAACGTCACATTATTTACCGCTTTAGGGTTCCCCGAAGGATAATCCATGAAAATGGACCTCAGTTCATCATCCATGCGTTCCACCGATTTTGCGATAAAAATCGGATATGAAACGTGGCCTCTACGGTATATTATCCGGCTGCTAATGGTTTGGCGGAAGCCTTCAACAAAACCATTATCAAACTCTTAAAGAAGTTTGTCTCTTCGAACAAGAGAGATTGGAACAAGAAGCTGGAAGAATGTCTCTGGGCATACCGCACAACGATCCGAGCACCGACAGGTTGCACACCATTCTCATTGGTCTACGAGAGTGAAGCAGTTCCTCCTATCGAAATTCAAATTCAGTCACTCAGGATAGCCGTGGCTAATGAGTTAACTCAAGAAAAGAATGACCTGTTAAGGCTTCAAGAGCTAGAAGGATTAGACAAAAAATGCCTCCAAGATCATAAGCGCATCGCGCTCTACCAAGCACGCATTTCCAGAACTTTTAATCAAAAAGTAAAGGAAAGAGTGTTCAAAGTCGACGATCGAGTTTTGGCTGTAAGAAGGCCGATGACTCTTACTCACAGGAGTAAAGGCAAATTCCAGCCCAAATGGGAAGGCCCTTACGTGATCGAGACAACGTTCTCAAACGGCGCTTACAGGTTAGCCCAGCCTAATGGAGACCTGCTAATGGCTCCTATCAATGGCAAATTTCTGAAAAGGTACTATGCTTAAACCTCCTCTGCTCAAGTGGAATAAGGTGATCTCATTCGGATGAAACTACTTCCAAAACGAAACTAGTTGGATCATATTCTATCATGTCCATATGACCTATGAATAGATATGCTCTGCTAAGGCTTATCGAAAATATAGCACGTCCATACTACCTCTGATATCACTTTTACCCAAACCTGTCATTTACATTCCGAAATAATGGGTCCACAAAGTCAGATGAAAAGCCTTTCTATTATTCCCAAGAGAAAAAGAGCGAAAGTACATTTGAAAAGCAAAAGCAAAAGTACATCATGAAGGGCGAGCGGTCAGGTCGCGAAGCTGCTACGCCAGTACGGCCATCCTCTCAGCCCCGAAATCCAAGACATCAGCGCGGACCCGCTCCAACCATGCCTCGTCATCTATCAGGAGGGACAGTTCGGCTCTAGCCCGAAGGAAACCAGCACGGGCGACTCCTGCACTCGCCAAGTTCTGTTGTGCTGCGACCAGTCGGCCATTCACCACATCTAGACCTTCCGATGACTGAGAAGCCCACTCCTTTGCCTGAGCAAGCTTTGTCTCCAGTTTGCGGACCCTCGCTACATTGCCGTCATGCTCGGCCTGACACTTCGTTTGAAGGGCGATAGTCTCCTCCAAAACGACTTTTCCTTTGTCCATCTCCTGCTGGTTAGTCTCGATAAATTTATTCAGACCTTCCTTCTTTTCAATAAGATACGCAGTCAAGGAGTCGTATCTGGCCTGGACCAGAGCTTCAATGTTGCCTCGAGCTAGCTGCAGGTATTCGTTAATGGGTTGCTCCAAACCATTAACCATCGCCTCCAGCGCGTCAGCTACCCCGGTATCACCGAATTCCCTGATCGCCTCTATCAAGAACCGAGAGGACCTCTTCAGCGATGCAAAGTCCAGCTTCTTCGCCAAAACTATTGACATTAGCGTTCTCAAAGTGGTATAGAAGATACCGGTGTACTGCTCGGTCAGCACAACTAGGTCCGCATAAACGCGGGGAGTGTCCGCGATCGTGGCGACTTCCCCTCCAGGAATAACTACAGACGATGTCGCCACGGCCGTCGCCTCAACAGGTGGTGCGACGAAAGAAGAAGCGCCAACACCGGACGAAGATACCAGCATACTCAAAGGAGGCATTGTCGCAATAACAGGCTCGTCCTCCTCTTGAGATATCGGAACCTCGTCGACAGGCGAGCCGACACCCGAAGATGCTTCCTCTTCAAAATCAGCCACATCCGTGTCACCGCCAGAGCCAAAGGGTGCATCTACACTGCCCTCCCCGAAGAGGTCTTCCCCTGAAAGGAGGACGAAAGGAAGTTAATATCAGCATAATGTTAACTTTCCTAAAAGAAAAGGCGTGAAGACGACATTTACCCGTGGCCGACGGCATATATGTCGCATCCGCAGCCTGTACAGCTAAATCATTTCTTAATGATGCTAGGCAAGCTGTCATACCTGGAGAAAGGGGTCTGCTAACAGAAGCTGACAGATAGTCTTCCAAGTCTTCCTCAAAATCCAAACGAGGCTCATCGGCTGGAATCGCGCTAGGTGCGCTCGCAGGCGTGGCAGAAGTCCCTCCCGATGCTGATCCGGCTAGAGGTATACGAAACTTTATTATACTCAGCCCCGAAGGCGACCTCGCTCCACTACCTGAAGCAATAGCAGCGACACCAGTGTCCAGCTGAGATTCTCCGGCACCACCAGCCGGAACTGTAGAAGGTCCCTCTCTAAAAGGCGAGAAACCTCCAATCAAAGAATTGTCCCCAACACGGGGAGATGCAAGCTCACCTTCAGGAGCCTCAATGCCAGGAATCCTGAGAGGACGATTTACCATCTTCTTCTTCCTCTTACGAGGAGAAGTCTCCTTGGGAGTAGGAGCCCTTCGCTTCCCAAGAACTACCAAAGCCCCTGCAGGCGGAGGTACTTTACCCCTAGGGACCGACACCAGAGGCTCATTCGGGGTAACGAACTCCTCACCCTCGTCGGAAGAAACCGAGGGGACTTCAACTCTTCCCCCAGGCTTGGAAGAGGGTACCCTAAAGCTTCCATGCATATCAAAATCGCGATAGAAGGTGTTCGTTGGCATACGAATGCAGGATGCGCAGCTCCGTGGAGAGTGTAATGATGGGCACAGTAAAAATTTCCCCAGTACAGCCCATGATAAAATATTGCCATCCCCTCGCTCCATCAATGATTCCACCTCTGGACCTGAAGCTGGTGACGACATTGCCCACGTACAACTGATCATACCCAAACTGCCGGGCAAACCGACTGGGCAAGTAGGGCTCCAAGAAGCAATGATCTTCGCTTCTGTACAGCAGATGGGATGGTCTGATACAGACCAACCAATTAAAAGCTTCGGGAGAAAGAATGGTCTTCTCTCTACCCGAATCCTCGAGCCTAATCCCCGATTGATTACGATATACAGAAGGGACGGTGCAGAAAAGCTTCCAACTGTGACTGAAGCCTAGCGCCCGCCGACAGTCTATAACTGTGTTCACGTTCCAGGAAGACTTTCGGTAGTTCAACAAGAAACTACCCCCCGAACTACTGCCGGAACCGGGAGACATCACCCGGGGGTTATGGATAATTAACCACCCCATCAAATACAGGTATGGTAATTCTATCCTGGGAAAGCTATCACGCCAAATTTTATCGACGAGCAGCCCGTCAGTCATGGCCCTCAGGCCAGCTTGTATACGGCACACCATGGCAGGGAGCAAGCCCAGTCTTGTCCCGAACACTAGACGTACTGTAGGCCATAGCGTGTTACGGTGAATGCGGTCCGTAGATGCGACGCCAGGCACTACTACTCGGCGCAACCATATAAAGAGGAAGCCAGCCAGTTGAGCCTCCCTGGACAGAGGCCTGCGACAGCGCCACAAATAACTATAGGCCTTAGTGCCTTCAGGATACTTTCCCGTCCCTTCGTTGAGGAACCGGTCCGGAGCACCAGCATCCACCATGAGATCGTCAACTACCTGAGCACTAAGCGCACTCAGGGGATTCACAGGCAGATCCTTGCCCTCCAATACCTTCTCCGGCTTAGCAGTCCTGGACCGGTGAAAGAAGAAGTAGGACGTCCATTTGCTGATGTGAGCCAAATCTGAGGGCTCATCATAAAAAGCGGTGCAAGAGAGGTAGTGGCACATCAACTCCTGATACACTTCCACTACCCGAGGGTCTGAACCCCCCAGCTTCTGGTTCGTGGGAACATACTCTTCGTATGGAGTATCCCCCATTGGCAGTCTTGAGATCTCTGCTATCTCATGCAAGGCCAATCCCAACTTCCCCAGTGGAGTGGCGAAAGTCCCGGTGAGCGAAATATATTGCTCCATCAATGCCAGGAACAGGTTAGGGTTAGGAGGTAACCCAATACTGGTGGCACTCACAGCGGCAAATAGGCCAATGCTCTCCAACTCGGTCTGGAAATGCTTCAGGGCCTAATCAACTAAACGAGCCCATCGAAGATTTGTGGGGGTGATCCACCCGCCACACCGAGGGTTCACCTTAGGGTATACTCCCCTACGCCCCATAAAATCATTACAGAAAGTCGATAACTGGACCGGCTGGATCACCAAACTGTCTTCACTCGGGACACTGCCCGGGTACAGCCCCCTGAACAGTATCACAGAGCCAGAAGGGCGGCTGACAAACGACCCCTGGTCAGCTCCTCTCAGATGAAAGATCTTTCCTGGCTTGCCGTGAAGATCGGGGGTCAGCGTCCACGACATCCTCCTGGGATGCATAGCATGGAAGAAGGCCGAGATGGGGTAGTCTCTAGGCATATTGGGTAGGTACAAGACCAAACCCTCGGCAGGGAAAACCCAGAGTTCTCTCTTGGGCTTTGTCTGGGACTGCTTGTCAATCATGTCCCCGAAGAGGAAAGCCGACTTCAGGCATTGCTTCCCGTCTATGTACGTTAGGGGCTCCCCGTTGATCAAATTCAGCAGCATTCGCTCGCCCTGAGCCGATATCAGAATTGCCCTTCCTTCGGGATACTGGGGCCCGGAGATAGGAAATGTCACGTGTGACAGATCCTCCAAATAGTTTGAGTGCAGAATCTCGGCGGCAGAGCCCATCACTTCAGCTAGCGGAGACTTATGCAAGTTAACTACAAAAGTACAAAAGAAACACGTAAGTTCCTAACTAGACATTTCGGGACTTGCAGCATCCGCAAAAAAATCAACAGTCCGTGCTCTACGCCGAGACTGTGAACTTGTGCCTTTACGCTGGAATCCATTTTCTTAATATAAAATTCAAGATTGGCAGTATACGGTCTGTGCTTTACACCAGATTGATTAAATTGAGTTATTACGCCAGGATTTTCATCCACAAGCGTAAAAATCAAATTTTAGTAGTATACACCAAGTTTTCGGCAGTCAAAGCTTTTACGCTCAACTGCGAAAATATGGAGTTCTTACGCTGACACATTAGAAATGTGGGCGTAAAAGATGAAACGTCTCCGTGTGTCATCTTCCTCGAAGAGGCTATCAGCATAGGAGACGACCTAGCGCGGTCACGTTCAACGTGTGCGAAGGATTTTCAGTCATTCTCTCTTTTCCAAAAGCTCTACCTTCCAGGCCGGGTGCACTGCTCGTCGGCGGGATGTTCCGCTCAGAATGGGATTCGCCCTGTCCAACCAGAGACACTCTCGCTTAGGCCGAATAACGAGAAGAAGAATCAACCTTCTTTCCCTTAGCGGAGGAAGTTTGTTTCGAAGCCATTACTGGAAACTTTGAAGACTCGAAGAAGAAACGGAGAAGAACTCGAACAGTCGAAAGCTTTCTCTCGCAGAAGACAGATGGAAAGTTTTTCTCTCAGAAACTTGGGATATATATAGAGTTCGGATGGACTCCTCGGACCCCGAACCAAATCCCCTAATTAATATTCGGGTATGATTGGGTCCTACGTCAGCCTATTTATTCAGAGAAGGCGGACAGTCAGCGAATTCGAAAAGTTTTTCGCGCAAAGCAGGTTCGTGGTTTCTACGCTAAGGAGCTTTCTACGCTCGACAGCTACAGATCTACGGTTTTAGGTTCGCAGGCTATAAGTCTATGGTTTTACGCCCGGATGCCTTTGTGCTCGGTAGCTTTTATGCTCGAGAGGCTACAAACCTACAACTTCACGCTCAGCAGATACCAAATCGATGATCTCACGCTCGGTGGCGCATAGTTTACGCTCAGAGGTAACGGATCCATGACTTCACGCTCAGAAAATTTTCTTTTCAGAAGCAACGAATCTATAGTTCTATGCTAAAGAGCTTTCTACGCTCGACAGCTACGAATCTACGACTTTACGTTCGACAACTACAAGTCAGGTTTTACGCCTGGATGCCTTTGTGCTCTGTAGCTTTTATGCTCGAGAGGCCACAAACCTGCGACTTCACGCTCAGGAACTACAAGTCTATGATTTCACGCTCGATGGTGTTTAGTTTATGCTCAGAGGCTGCCAACTTACGATTTCGCGCTCCATGACTTCCCGTACATCTGAAAGATATGCAGGCCAGAGTACGCGTACATCTGAACGATCCTCAAGGCGGTCAATTACAAAAGTTCACACAGAAGATACTCCTTCTTGACCTCAAGATATCCCAAGTACCCGAAGCATACAGAGTTCAACATTGAAAAATTATTCTTCTTCATGGGTCGATTCGAAGTTCATCCAGACTCCAGTCTGAATATTTTATCTACCAAGATGGAAAATCAGTTTGACAGCCATTTCTTGCCCTGTCACAAAGGGATTTTTGAGAAATCATTCTTGAATATGATGTCTGAACAAAGAAATTCTGTTTATCAGAAGTAATAATTCAGAATTCTATATGGTTCCTCACTCCTAAACAACAGGACAGTTCGAACACTAGAATGCTAAAGCGGCTTTCTACGCATCCCTAGTTATGCGTAAAAGACAGGACAGGACCTAGCACTCTTTCTAAACAGAGTCGACGTAAAGAATCAGACGTGTCGAAGCTACACATTCAGACTTTACAGCAAAGTATGGCAACATGATCATATGAAGAAGAAAGACAATTTTATTAAAATTAAAAGCATGATTACATGAGAGAAATCCAGTCTACAAGGGTTTTCTTCATTTTTTATGACTACATATGAGGGAAATCCCGTCTACAAAGGGCTTCCTCATCGTCGGCTGAAGATCGCGCCCAGAATCTGTTCTGACAGGTTCTCGCATTGGTGGAGATCTTCCTCTTCTTTCAAGACGGTTCGTCGACCTCCACAGTCGATGAACAAGAAGATGATCAGTGGCGGAAGGATACAAAAATGGGCATAGACCCATCCTCCAACAGAAGGAAAGCAGGGTAAATCTGCTTTCCTATAGACCATCGCCACTCGAGCCGGGACAGAGCTAGTCTGTCTGCTCTCGTCCCCGGAGGTAACGGAAAAAGGTGCCACTTACAAGCAGCGTGGTGAAATACGATTCTTCTTCTCTCCCGAAGAACCACCATACAAAGTTGCTGATTATCCCGAGCAAAGGAGGCTATGATATCCTTCCATGATCCATCGTTGTAGAGGACATTTGTTCGAAGACGCCGTCTTTTTCGGCTCCTTACATGCTGGAAGAGCATGATCTCCTTCTTCCTCAAGTCAACCAGACAAACTCCGGCCATCATCTCTATATGATGAAGGAAGTGTGGGAAGAACAGGAGAACTCCTCAGCCTTTTTTATAGGTGAGAGAGGTCATACCGATCCCCAATAAATCTGCCATAAAGTCAGCCTCGACCATTTCAAAACTCCATTCAGAAATGTTTTGAGTTACGAAGAGCGGTTCATGCTTCATTCAAAGCATTTTAAATTATAAAAAATTTAAAAGCTTTGAAGGGGGTCTTGTAGAAGCATGAAAAATACGCTGGGAAGCTCTATGCAGCATATTGATGCAAAGCAGTGTAAACAGAGGACTTTAGAGCCTTCAACGTACAAACAGAGCTTCTCCGCCAAAGCACAGCGTGAAATATAGGCTCAAGGACCATCCGCGTAGGGTAGTATGTCCATGCTACTTCAGCATAAACAGGGTGCTTCATCGCCTTTATGGCGTAAAACTCATCCTCTTTCAATGCAGCATTGAAGTGTACGAGGGACGCTTCGTATTCTCTGCAATGAACCTGTCAGATCCTGCAATGAACCTGTCAAATCCTGCAATGAACCTGAGTCTCGACTTCTGACAAAGAGATACTGCTCGACTACCCAGACAACAGCTATAATGATGGCGCGGCACTGCAACCCAGGCTGTCATTTACTGCCATTTTCCTTGCGTAAAACCGCTTTTACGTACACAGAGGAATACGCTGCCTAGTTTTACACATGCAGATGAGAGCTCCTTACGCTCCGCGGAAGACAAACTGCCTGCCACATCAAAAGTTGCACTCCGTACGGGACTCGAGGTGCATCTCTGCATTTAATGCATAAGGTGGTGACAGGCCCTCAAGGCACGTCTCTGCGTTTGATGCACAGAAGGGTGGCAGACCTTCAAAATATGCCTCTATATTTAATGCACAGGATAATGGCGGATCTCCACATTTAATGCAGGAGATTTGATTAAATGTCACCGAACCGTCGTTTAGTGGCATCCCCTTTGCGAGAGCTGCTCCTATGCATACAAGGGAATACGCTGCCTAGTTTTACACAGGCAAACATGAGCTCCTTACGCTCCGCAGAAGACGAACAGACTGCCACGACAGCGGTTACTCTTCGTACAGGATTCAAGGTGCGTATCTGCATTTAATAAGCAGAATGATGGCAAATCTTAAAGACAAGCATCTGTATTTAATGCACAGGATGGGGGCAGATCTCTGCATTTACTGCAAAAAATCCGATTATCTCCAAGAGCCATAATTTTGGCTAAGACGTCCACATCATCACTCTGGCGCGTTACGCAGCGGCTTCTACACCTATTCAGCTTCGGTGCCTGCTCGGCTTCTACGCCCATTCGGCCTTCTGTGCCTACTCGGCTTCTACGCCTACTCGGCCTCTATGACCACTCGGCTTCTACGCCCACTCGGCCTCTATGACCACTCGGCTTCTACGCCTACTCGGCTTCTACGCCTATTCGGCTTCTACGCCAATTCGGCTTCTATGCCGGTTTGATAACTATTTGGCTTCTATGCCATGGTGACAGACATTGGCTTCTATGCCAACCTCTTCTACACGAGGGATACCTACCTACATGGCTTCTATGCTATGATCTTCATAGCAGTTATACGCGTTTTGTCCCTTAGTTAGACCCGCGTCACACGCTCATTCAAAAGATCATCTATACGCAGGCATTGGTTATTTTAACCGTTGTGTGAAAGGGTGTTGTACTTTCCACTACTCAGTTTTTACACCGACTGAGTGGTCACTGTCACTAAAACTCTATAAATAGAGACCTCTATCAACAGAGGACAAGGTCGAGAAATTGAAAGGAGAAATATAGGAGAGAGAAAGAGAGAGAGGAGAATCCAGAGCTCAGGCAAAGAGAAGGGATCGACGACTTTGGCATCGGGCATCCACCCTCTTTAGCAACCTTCGAAGCTGCTACCTGTCTTCCATGGCACTTCTTCAATATCGTGTGGTCCAAGGGCTAAAGTGATCGACTGCAGATCAGACACCTATAGCAATATTCACCCAGATTAAATAAATTGTACTTAGACATCCTCGTGTAGGATCAAATTTGTATAATCTTGTTTGTAAACATAAAAGAAGGGCGGGTCTTCGTACAAGACCTCATTTTCCGCATTCATCAAATCTTTTCTCGTTTATTATCCAAAACAACAGATAACAATAAATATAAATTACTAATTTACACTATGCTTAATTATCTATGTTAACATAGAGCAGGTATAACATACACAACACCTATACATGTATCTACATTAAATAATTTAATAACGTACATACATATATTCAATTATGTATTTAGACATATTTATATTTATTCATTATACATACATATATATATATATATATATATATATATATATATATATATATATATATATATATATATATATATATATATATATATATATATATATATATATATATATATATTTATAACAACCATAAATATATTTATATAGTATAACACTTATATACCTCTATACATAGTACATATATAACTAATACAATACCTGTCATATCTACATATATACACAATTACACATATATACATAGAGTACATATATATAACATACATATATAGAGCACATATATATTTATATATAAAAATATACAAAATGGGAAAAATGTACCCTTATATAGTATATACTAAAATATACTATATAATACATACAAGGTATATATATATATACATACACATACATACATATATTTGTTCACACACTAATATACATACTATAAATATACTAAATACACAAGTATTTATATATTTATATTTATATATATACATATATTAATTATGCACTAATACATTAAATACACAATATATATATATTTATATATATACAATTACATATATATAATACTAATACATACCATGTATTTAATATCTATATATAATATACCAAATATATATATATATTTATATACATATATTTATATATGTAATATATATATTTATACATATACTAAATACACCAAACTATATATATATATTTATAGATATATACCCATATTTATATACTAAGTACACAATATATAATAATATATATATGTATGTATGCATATACATATATTACACTAATATACTTAATACATAAGGTATATATATTTATATATATATACATACATTTATATACACAAAATACATATATACTTATATACACAAAATACATACATATACCAACCAATATATATATATATATTTACATATTTACACAACATATAATAATTATGTAATATACTAATACATAAAACATATTTCTGAAATATATACATTTATATATATATATATATATACATACATATTAGGTATTTAATAAATATAAAGTATTTAGACTCAAGTATATATATATACTAGGTATATACATACATTTTATTATGAAATACATACAAATATATTTCTATTATATATAAGATATACTCAGAATATAGTAATACAGTATATACACATATTTATATACATAAATACTACAGAATAATATATATACTATACTGAATACGTATTTAAATACAGAAATAAATACAGAAACTATATATATACATGTACATAACCAATGCAACCCTAAATACGTATTTAAATAAATGTATAAATACATAAAATATAGTATCTAAACGTAGCTCAGGTCGAGGGGGATCCGGTGGCTGGCCGTCGATGGCGGGGGTGGCCGAGCGGAGCTCCGGCAGCGTTCGGGGGGTTCGGCAGCAGCAGCAGAGGCTAGGGATTGTCTGTGCTGCGGGGGCGAGGGCGGCCAGCTGCGGCGTCGACCGGCGATGGGAGTTGGCGGAAACGGAGGGGGTCGGTCGGGGAAGAGATCGGTGTAGTTGGGCGGCCGGGCTTGCTACGACGACGGAGAAAAAGGAGGTCGGGTGGTCGGGTTGGCTCGGGGGAGTGAGGAGCTCGGGTTGAGGAGGGTGGTTCTGGCGGTGGCTGTAGGCGGCTAGGCGGCGGGTGGCGGTGGCTGGAGGTAGGGGAAAGGTCGCCGGAGGGGGTCGGGTCCTTGAGGGGGTGGCCGGAGGCGGGGGCTGGCCGGGAGAGGGCGGCGGGTTGCTCGGGTTGAGGTTGAGCTCGGGCTGGAGGTTTTTGGGAGTAGGGTTTTTAGTTTGTGTTTCTCTTGGGTTGTGTGCCATTAAATGTGATATAAGGAGCCATATTTGTAGGAGAGAGAGTGGGGGGCTGCCTTGGGATTAGGGCCGGCTGGGTGAAATTTTTGGGGAGTTTGGGAGGCTTCATCATGATGAGGGGAGGGCTAGGAATTAAGCATTTCAAATGAAGGGTCATGATGTGCCCTCCAAAAAGTGATGCAAGTACATGAAAAATAGGGAGGAAATACATGGTGACCGGTCAAGGAATGTAGGCTCTTTCTCCATGTGGTTGGGCCAATGAAAGGGGGGCACCTCATTGCAATTTTGCACAAAGGCCCCTGAACAAATTAGAATTTGCACAAATTCTGGAATTGGAGATTTGATGTAACAAAATACCATGTTTGGTATTTTGTATTGGGCTAGGATGGTATATGGTGTTTTATATGAGGCTTGTGGGTGTGTGTGTGGGTTTGGGTTGGAGTTGGGTCTAATTTAAATGAGGTTAGGTTACTACATTAATTAATTCATAATTAATGCACCGGGTGCCTCTAAATTAATTTAATAAATACCGGGGGTCTAAATTTGGGTGGCACAAGCGTCATTGGCGTGGTAGGCTCAGGGTACAATAATGTTATGATCTGGGTTGGTCAAAACGGGTTGAGATTGGGTCTCAATTTCGATTGGAACGGACAACGAACGTAAATACGTAATTTATTTAATTTACGTACGGACGTTTGTAACAACTTTTGTACAGTATCCGGGGGTTGCTCAAGGTTCATTATAATAGGTTAGTATGTCTAGACCAAGTGTATGGAATTTGTTTCAGGGTAACAGCTAGTGTAGGGTCCTAAATACCGGGACAACGGTAAGGCGTCCTAAGTAATAAAATCGCTGCACAAATAAATAATACTATGCATAAACTTTCTAATTAGGACCAAAATAACCCTAATCATGCTATCTAAGTTAATAAAAAAAAAATTGGTCGAGGGGGTTTACACTTAGCTCATGGTCATGTATGGCACGAGGTCTGGTTACTAAATAAATTATTCCTTAGAATCATAACAGTAGCATTAACTCAAATATAAATCATAAAAGAATAAGAAGACATTCAATCAAACAATCAGGGCCGCATGGGTCTCTAGGCCGCATATGAAGTTCAGGCCGCATATGTCTCCAAACCGCAAGGAAAGTCCTGACCGCATATGAAGTCAGGGTCGCATGGACCACTTGGCTGCATATGAAGTCAGGGTCGCATGCTCAGGTTAAAGTCTACTCCTTGGGACAAGTGTTAAAGTGACGGCCAATATGAAGTGCCAGTGATGTGACATAGAGTGAATGATGTGACTGATGTGATAATGCAATAAAGTGTGTCAGAGAGAAATAACAAAGTCATAGAAATAAGTAACAATGGTTCAGAGTCATGCGTCCAAGAAAGGTGGTCGCATGCTCTGCTTGCCGCATATGGATCATGCTGCATGAATTTTCCTCTTGGACTTTAGCAAATTTTTTATTCGTTCAGCGAGTTAAAACACAAGAATCTCAAGGACACTTGTGTAAAATAAGCAGTCATGCATCTAACAAGATGGACGCATGCTAGTCAGTATATGCGGCACAGAGTTCATGACGCATAGCACTCAAGCCTCATAGCACTGTCTGTCGCATATGATGCTAGCCGCATGAGCACTTCATCTTCTCCAACAGCAAATCGGCCATGGAGGAAGCCCCAAAAACTAAAAATTTGTTTTGACCATAAAATCCTCATTTTAAGTCAAAATCAAGTGAACCGAAAGCCAAAACGCTTGAAATTGAAAGCTCTATTATGTAGAAAAAACAGGTTTTCAAAAATACATGTTAAATAGATCAAAGTCAAGAAAACTCATAAAGTCCATAAAAATCCTAAGTTAGAAATATAGATCTGCACTAACCCATCCACCAAATCCGAAAACTTCAAGTTCTAAAAGAGTCTAAAATCATGCAAAGAACATATTAATCAATTAATATAGAGGGTTTCTCCATTTCTCATGCAAGGTGTACTTGCATATGGAAAGGGGAGAGAACACAAGAAAGAGAAAGAAAATAAAGTAACAAAAGAGAGAATGAGAGGTTGGCTTATATATGGTAGGGTTTGAGGGTTGAACCAAGGGTTCTCATGACTTGAACCAACCCACAAAATAAACTATGAACTAGGTTAAACCAAAAAATTGGTCTAGTCTTCATGCACATGCAACTATGCCAAAATAAAATACGTTCCAAATAAGTATATCAGAAACGGGGAGTGACATTAATGGATATCACGCAAAGAGAGAAAGAGTCTGTACTAGAATACATCGAGTGGTACAGGCAAGTGGCGCTGAAGTTATCCTCCGGTAACCCTGAGTCCAAATTGATGGACACTTGCCGGAGAAATCTTATTCCCACAGTCAGGCTCTAGATGGGTGACTCTCAGTTTAAAGACTGGACGACATTCATCATAAAGGTTGTCGGTGCTGAGAAGAAGGTGAAAGGCACTCATCTCTTGGGAATACAGATCTCCTTCGCTGATGATAGAGGAAAATGCCCCTACAACAGCAACAATAATAACATCAATAGCATTCGGGATAGCAATGGGAAGCAGGTTCTTGTCGCCAATATATCCAAGCAGCCCGAGAAAAAGCCCGCAGAGGCTCCAAAACTGAAGGAAACTTATTCCTTCGAAGATGATGACGTCATGGCAATCTTTGACGTGCTAATGAAGGGAAACAAGCTTCGGCTCCTCGACGTCAACCGCCATGTTAAGGCAGTCGAGGTAAATAATCCAAAGTACTGCCACTACCATCGGTACGTCCACCATGCAATATGGGATTGCTACAGACTGAAGCGGTATATCCAGCATCTGCTCGACACCAAGGACCTCACCTTGGACTTCGATGATAAAATAGTTGCCACTAACATGGTATCTTTCCAGTTCGGCAACTTTCCAGCGTCGGAAGCCCAAGACAGAGTGATCCCGATCCCCAGGGCAATAATAGAGGTTGTCAATCTCCTGCCAGCTCGTGACCAAACAACCAGGCTAATACCTCTCACCACATCACGAGGGAAGGTTATGTGGGTTCATCCGGATCTTCCTCTTGACTTAATGCAGCATGAAGCACCTTCCTCCACCAAGTTCAAGAGCAAGAAATCCAAGTCCTGCTACATAGTTTCTATCCTCTCTGAAGAAGCTATAGCAACATCCAGGTCAGGACTGGAGTACCAACAAGAGTACGACATCCCTGACGATGATGCACTTTCAATCGCCGCATCTGATTTGGGTCTATCCCAGCCTCTAGTAGCGGACAAGTCCAAGCAGAAAGAAACTAGCTTCAATAAACCACTGCACAAAGATACTGCCTACGGGCTAAAGAAGCCCTACAACTTTGACATCTTGGCACAAATGGCCAATACCCCAGCAAAGTTGTTACTATTTGATATTCTCTGACCCTCTAAAGATACTCGGGTTGCTCAGAGTGAGGCATTGCAGAATGCCGACACCTACCTGGCACAAGTCAAGCTGCGAGCTGAAGTTTATATCGCATGCCCCCACTACAATAATATGATGGAGGCGATACCCAATATCACATTTTCGCAACAAGATATATTGTTGAAGAACAATCGGCATGATCGTCCTCAATATTACACAGAGTACATCGGTGCCAATAAGGTGGACCAAATGTACATCGACCCTGGTTCGTCAATCAGCATCATTCCACGGAGTCTGCTTCAAATATTGGGAATCCCGATGCATCGCCCGGCAGCAACTAATACTGCCATCAGTAGCTTCAACGTAGGGAGGAGCTACCATCTGGGCAAGATTCGCTTAAAGTATCAGATCGACGACTTGAAAATAGAGGTCACTTGCTATATCATAGACGTAGACATATCCTACAACGTCCTATTGATACGTCCATGGATATATTAGTATATGATCATGCCATCAACCATACACCAGTGCTTGAAGTACGTAGACGATCATGGCATCGTCAAGACAGAATTTTCTGACGTTGATCCATTCAAAGTGGTCGAGGCCTATTACTATGACTCGATCCTCTACAAGCAAGTCCACCAAAATGAATGTGACAATGATGTCGACGATGAGGCAAAGACTGGGACAACAACGGATGTGTCCTTGAGAGTCCATCTCTAAGCAAGTATCACGAACATGCCATCTACTATCTGAGTAGAATGATGGCTGGCACAGAGCACAGATACAACCCCATTGAGAAGGAGTGCCTCGCTCTTGTCTTTGCCATTCAGAAGACTCAATATTACATGGCAGGACAAACCATCCATGTGATCTCGTGAGTTAATCCTCTCAGGGTCCTTATGACTAAACCCGGAGCGTTCAACTCTCGCTAGCCATGTAGACAATACTGATGTCGCCATACGACATGGTATTTGTCCCACAAAAGGCGGTCAAAGGCCAAGCATTGGCAGATTTCCTGGCAGCCCACCCTATATCGAAAACCTCGAAACTCTACGAGAAGATCCCAAATAAAGTAATGAGCTAAAATATGACCACAAGCGAAGAAGCCGTTTAGCGAATGTTCTTCGACGGTGCTTCAAGAACAGGGCTCAAAGACGATATTGTCGTTGGCGTCGGGATAGTATTGATTTCTCCGTACGATTTGATCATCAACCGCACTTACTCCCTCACATAGTCATGCTCCAACAATGTGGCAGAGTACAACACCTTCGTCATTGGACTCCAACTCGCTAAACAAGTGGGAGTAGACTACCTGGAAGCCTACGGTGATTCCAAGCTGATAGTCAGTCAGGTCAGGGGAAAAAATAAGGTCCGACACAAGGACTTGATTCCCAACCACCAAGCCGTCCTTGGAATAATCTCGACCTTTGAGGGGTTCTTCAAAGGGCACGTCCCTCGACTACAAAATATCGAGGCTGATACCCTGGCCTGCCTCTCAGCCTTTTTAGTTATTTCGGTCAAAATCCATCAGTTGATCATAGTGGTCGGTCAAGAGCTGGTATGTCCGAAGAACAACCTCTATTTGTGCCTGAAATACTTAGTAGAAATAAACACCAACTCCCAAGACTGGAGATTCACATTCATCGACTACGCAGTCTATAAAATTCTTTCCGAGAACCCAAAGGAAGTCACTTCCATCAGAAAATGTTTCCTACGGTTCTATTACAATACCGCTTACAAAATATTGTATCGTCGTACCTACGACGGTCTTCTGCTACGATTCCTATCGAATGTAGAAGCAAAGGAGGCTCTCCACAAGGCCCACGATAGGGTTTGCGGTGTCCATCAGCCCAGACCCAAGCTACAGGACCTTCTTCAAAAAATGGGTTAGTATTGGCCGACAATGGTAGCGGAGACTGTTGACTATGCGAGAAAGTGCCAAGCATGCCACATCCATGCATACTTTATCCACCAGCCCTCAGAATATCTACACCCAACGGTAGCATCTTGGTCATTTGAAGCATGAGGAATGGATATTATCGAACCAATTAGTCCACTTTCTTCTAAGGGACATCAGTTCATCTTGGCTATCACCGACTACTACTCCAAATGGACGGAAGTTGTTCCACTCGTTGAAGTCAAGACCTCAAGCGTGATCAGCTTTGTTAAGCATGACGTCATATACAGCTTCAGCTTGCCACGGAGGATCATCCACGATAATGGTTCACAGTTTGCAAGTCATAATTTTATTTGTTTTGTGATAAAAATTGAATCCATAATGTAGTCTCGACGGCCTACAACCCAGTAACAAATGGTCTGACGGAAGCATTCAACAAGACTATCATAAAGCTAACAAAAAGTTTGTGTCATCCAATAAACACGACTGGAATGAGAAGCTGGGTGAATGTCTCTAGGCCTATCGCACAATGGTTCGGACACCTACTGGCATCACGTCATTCTCCTTAGTCTACGGGAGCGAGGTAATCCTCCCTCTCGAGATCCAAATCCCCTCGATCCGTATGGCCCTCTCCAACTAATTGACCGTTGATGACAATAACCGCCGACGACTACAAGAGTTAGAAGAACACGACGAGAAATGCCTCTTAGCTCAACAAAGCATTGAGATATACCAAGTGCGCCTCTTCGGAGCCTTCAACAAACGGGTCAAGAAGAGAACTTACCAAGTGGGTGACCTCGTTCTGACAGAAAGAAGACCGATGGTTATGACCCACAAGACGACCGATAAATTCTAGCCTAAGTGGGAGGGTTCGTTCATCGTGGAGTCCGTATTCTCCAATAGTGCCTACCGGCTCGCAAAACCTAATGGCGACTTGCTCATGATGCCTATCAATGGCAAGTTCCTCAAAAAGTACTATGTCTAAGCTAGACTTGTACTCCCCTTACTATCAGCGGGACAACCAAGTGTGCAAACACAAAATATACAGTGTACATTCCCCGTCGTTCATCTTCGGCAAGTATGTAAGCACAATATGCACTTTTCTTGCCACAAAAATTTGATGAAAGCCATTGTCTGTATTCAGGAATCCTGAATACGCAACAGATAGTGGATCCACAAAAAGCTCCCCAGCGGGGCAACCTTCAGGACTATCCCCATTCTCGGGTAGACCACTCCCAATCAGTTCTCTTTGGTATTAGTTCACGTCCATATCACCTCTGAACTACTGTCCTAACCGATTATCCTGAGTAGGGTTTGCTATGTCCATATTACCTCTGAGAAGATGTAAGCCCCCTAAAAATTTTAAATTTTATTTAAAGTATTTTTATTAAATTATTGAATTTCCTTAGAGTATTTTCATAGTTAATTAGAAAATAAATTTTATTGATTAAATTACTTATATAAATATTCATTTAGAATTATTCCACAAAACAATTTTTATTATTGTTGGAGTCTTGTTAAAGGGTGATAGATTTTCTAGAAATTATTCTGTGTACAAATATTCTTTTTTTGAATTTTTATATAATCTCATCTATATATGTAAATATATATATGTGAATAAATATGTAATAGTAGTAATAATAATAATAATAATAATAATAATAATAATAAGTAATAGTAATAGTATTAAATAAAAAGGAAAAGAAAAGAAAAGAAAAGAAAAAGAAAAACTTAAAACCTAACTAATTCCTAAACAACTAAACCTACTCCTAATCCCCCCAGCAAACCAACAGAACCCCCCCCCCTAATCCCAATTTCTCTCTCTCTCTCTCTCTCTCTCTCTATATATATATATATATATATATATATATATATATATATATATATAGAGAGAGAGAGAGAGAGAGAGAGAATTTCAACCAAAACCTAACCCTAACCCTAATCTCCTTCCTCTTCCGGCCGATCTTCGGTCGACCGCCGCCTCGACGTCGCCCCCCCCCCCCCCCCCCGACTCTGTTGGCCACCGCCGCAGCCGCCGGCGACCGCCGCCTAAGCGCGAATGGCAGCAGCAGCGCACCCCTGTTTCTCCATCTTCAAGGTATTATATCTCCCTCATCTCTGATTCTTTTTATGAGCGGTTTATCTGTGTACGTTCACAACCTAACCCTCTAGGATTTTCCTTCAAGCGGGACGAGTTTTTGTACCCTGGATTGGTCGAAAAATCGACCGAAAGTTGACCGAAAAACTGACCAAAAACAGTCCAGAATTTTAATCCAAATCCCATGTTCATGCCCAAATTGCCACTAACCCATTTAATATTTTCAAAATCTAATTAAAGTATTTTCTTCTTAATATAATCAAGAATTTAACTGTTCTTTTAGTTTTTATTAATTTATTTTATTTGTTAAATTATTCGACCTCCAAAATAACCAAAAACTTGATAATTTAAAATTAAGATTTTGTGATACGGAGTGTGCCCCGCCAAACGGGATCGCCTCGTCGTATACCAATTGTACCAAAAGGCGCGTATGGTATATCCTGACGTGTGGACTTTCACGAAAATTGATTCGTATGTGTGTGCGCGTCGGAATCAAACCGTATCCGCAAAAAATCTCCGTATCGCGACTTTTACAAAATACCACCCCACTTTGTGTACGTTCGTCAGAATACGATAAAACTTGCACCATTGGATTCATGGTATTACTCTGGTCCTGTTAGCCAAGTTTCACGCAATTCTGAGACAGTTGACCAAGCCGCCTATTTGCGGGTCCCACGGTTTGACTTGAAGGGCGAATTTGTGATCGGCTCACCGGAATCCAAAATTGGATATACCGTTGAGTTTGTATCGATGTTTAGAATTTGTTTGACTTATAATTTATCCCATTTAGAGACCTTTACCTCTGGCACATATTTTGATGAAAAGTAGGCCATATGTGGATCTCGCTTTGACCGAAATTATCGTTTTGCCCCTGTGTCCAAATTGGACGAAAGGGTAGAATTTTCTGACTATCTCGCTTATTCTGGGAACGTTGGTGATGTTTATTTCAGCATCCATAGACGTTCATTCTGATGCCATAGTTTTTGATCCCTTTGTGCTTGACATCTGGACGCTTACACTTTGCAACTTTCTTGCCAAGCAAGTATACCTTGCCAAATTGCTTACAGTACTTTGCATGCTTATCATATTTTTATATATTCATTATATATATATTTTCTTTCAGTCATAATTATATATTATATATGTTGACACACACTTGACACATAGTATCATAGGAGGGAAGGACAATCAATAGGCTTATGGGCTACCCACTCTGGTAAACCGTAATAAATAGCACGCACTATGGTAGTTGTGTCGCGATGGTCACTACCCTCACGGTATGTCGATTGATGGTGTCACGATGGTCGCTACCCTCGCGGTATGATGGCTTCTGATGTACATGGACGTGTGTGTGAGTTATGAGATAGATAGAGTAGCCTACACATGCCCATACGTCAAAAAGTTGTCCTCATTATGCATTTTCATATAGATTGTCTAGTGTAGTGTACTTATATATTTTCTGTCATTTATGTATGTTTTACTGTATTCAATTGGCATGCTTTTATGTATTTTGTTACGTCCCTCTGAGGACCTGGTCCCTTTCCAGGTGTAAACGATCTTGACCATTTGCAGGAGTACGGATCAGGACTTGCTACTTCTCTCTCTTTCGAGGAGGTCTTCTCTTCGATCCTCTCTGATCATTAGATGATGTACTTATTTGGTTTATCTTATATTCTAGTTTGGTAGTGGATTTGTCTCCACCCAACTACTTATTCTTATCAAGCATTTTATTATTGATTCAGCTATATAGTTGATTGGTTATTCATTTCTATTTGATTCTATGGATGAGATCTAGTTATGCCCTGTGACCTATAACATAAAACCTATACCACTTGTGAATTATTATTCATAATACAGCGTAATATGTGTTATGGTTTCCATATATTGGAGTTGTCATATACATATGGTTGGCATGCTTACGTATTCCTAGTCCTACATATTTTTGGACTAGGATGTGACATATTTTTGTGGTGGCCCATGCAGGTTGAGAGCATATTGTCTCGGTTACGTTACTGTACCGAGCAAGCCTGAGCATAGGATTAGAGTATAGGATCACATCTACTTATTTAATTACCTTTCTTGACTTTATTTCGTATTCTTATTTGATTGCTTGCATTGCATCTTGCTTGATCCTTTCACAACGTCAATCTTATCTTTTCTTTCGTGCTTGATAGGGTTAGGAAGGTGACTGTACTAGGTAATACACTCTATTGTTCAATAACACTATTAGTTAAATTCTTATAAGTTGGGTAGTATGCCTCATAATCTAGTATCACATAGTCCTTTTGACCCAATAATGAAGTATAATTGAATCATACCAACTATAGGCTTGCATAAGAAGATAGTGTTTATCCAGACTGTAGAACTTAGAGGCCCATACCCCATTTGGTCGACTAGAGACTTAGACAAGAAGTTAGTATGGCAACTGTAGAGGAACAACACCGGACGAGTCTTATCTTCTTTGTGAACTTTAATTATTTTGTACCTTCCTTCATCATAATCCAGCGTACTTATATTTTCTGGACTACCTCCGCTTATGCTGCTATTTTATAGCCTAGTTTTTTAATCTTATTCTTTTTATCGATCTTGTTCATGACATATATGTTATTGGGGACGCCTACTAATACATTGTCTAAATCAGAATCAGTGTATTATGGTCTGATTGTCACGCCCCAGTCCCAAAATCTATGGGACCAGACACGTGGCAATGGCCAACTGGTACGACTCTGTAGGGCTTTCCAATTTAATGGGCCCGACGAAGTGCACTTACGCTGTCCATGGTCAAGTGATCCAAGTAATAATCTATTTCTAACATACAACAACTAAATCTAAATCTCAATCCAGGGTAAGTAATCTCAAGAAAGAACGATACGCATCATCAGTCTGCAGCCCAATAATACATCCGTTCAAATAGACCAGAAGAACAATATAGGTCTATAAACACTAGGCTATATAAGCAGAATAAAAATGGAAAGTAATACAAGACTGAAATAGCTGGAAATGTAAATATACCTGTAATGATGTCCACACTCGAATAGATGAAGTAATCCTGCAACTGCACAAACAACCTGGAAGGGATCCAGGTCCTCAAAGGGACGTAACAAGATACAAAAATATATGCCATAAAGTAAATACTGAATAAATAAAAGGGGGGTGTGCTAACCATCTAAGTGAATGCAATTTGAGGACAACCTCGGAACGTATAGGTAGGTGTAGGCATAACGTCCAACGTCCTCTAGAGTGTGGTATCTGCAACGTCCATCATTCCGAAGAATAAGGTATCTGTATATGTATAACATCCAACACTCTAAGGGACGTGGTATCTGCAATGTATATACGTACGTAATACTCCGAAGAGCGCGGTATCTGAATATAGGAAGTCATCGGGTCTGTGGCTCCTCTGGATACCACTGAGTCCGATGTGTGTATCCCATACGTTTATCAGTTGTCCTCCCCGCCCAATGATCTATGCATGTCGTATCACAACACGCCTTAGCTACTACGTCGAGGCGTCGTAGCTCTGGCTCATAGTCTATCGTTAGAACAATAGTCCAACCTTACAACCAAACAAGGATAAGGATTGGACCTTCGTACCACAATATTCTATGCTCCGACTACTAATAACTGCTAAGTCTTCTATCATGCATCGCTAATAGTAGTTATTTCCTATCCATCGCACGCCTACACGTACAGGTGGCCAACCACATACGCAAGTTCGTGCCCTACATGAGACTCACAACACGTGTAAGAAATGTGTCAAGGCCTGGGGAGTCATACCAATAACTCCACAACTTTAGGTGGGTCCACTGGACACTAAGTCAGACACAAGTCCTAACGTCAACGTTTCGTTGACTGCACCCGAGTCTTCTCGGGCGTGCACAGTTATATAATATTAAATTAAATAAATATGCCACTAAAAATAACTGAATTTAAACAGTGCAATAAAGGCAAGGTATACTTGCCTGCGCAAGGCTGCTGCTGACGGGGTCCCGGTACCGCGTCCAAGCCCTCAGGTCCCGCAGTACCTATAGATAGATACAACCCAAAATCAATAATCTATTCTATGCCAAGCAGGGATGCGACACGCATCTACACCTAAACTCAGTCTCAGCTACGACTCACAGGGACAAGACACTAGGGGGGTTTGACCACAATTGACTATCGGTACGATGGTCAAAACATCTAGTCATCAGTACATCATCAAACCATCCTCAAAATATAGTTAATGATTTTAATTTTTTCTTTTAATATCGTTGTTACCAATCACCAAGTACCTCCCTAAATTAATCACTTTAAGTTCCCAGTTTCTAAATTACCGATCACACTAGTCCTCAATCAGTCATTCACCTACTATCCTTACTAATCATACATTTAAATTGAGCATTTTACACTACACATAAATCCTTCATCAATGTTCAATCAATTCAGAGCCTTGTTCCTCCTCAATTTAATTCTCCGTAAATAAATTAGTATTTTACCACCATGTATGTAGCACCCCGTTCTCCCGGTGTGGAGATCGCGGCTAAGAAACACAAGACGGTATCGTTCGATCGGGATAGATTAAATTAAGAACTCGTCCTCGTTATGGATTTGTTTCTTCGGAATTGATTCCCATATTCAGTGGACCACGCCCCAAGGATCGGCTTAGCGGCAGAGTCAGGAGGAACCTCTCCGCTGCTATCTTTTATTGCCTCAGTTTTTGATGTCGCTTGTTGCTTTCGTGCTTTGAGTTGGTTTTAGGATTTGCTTGTTTTCCTTGAACGGTTTCGATGGTTTTCATTATTTTCGTTCATTGAACTGTACTTCTATTCCGAGATTGGAAAGAGAGGAAGAAGTATTAATCGAGCTATTCGTGTGCAGGTGAACGAGCAGTAGGCGGCTTGCGAGCGGAGTCGTGAAGTGCCTCTTTCCTTCTCCTTCCAACTATCTAAGTGAGTGGCTACCAACCCGATTAGCTAGCCCTGCTTCCAAGCTTCACATATAATAAATCTGCATTCTTCTTTGCCCCGATAAAATGATACCAAGTAATAATAATAAAAACCAAGATAAAAGAGAATAGACTTGGTATATATGCTTGTCAATAACTGCACGAACGATTACTTAATGGCATGCTTGTTCGCTTGGGAATAAAACGTGAATTATTGCTTGTCTTGTACAATTGCTTGTCTTGTACAATTGCTTGTCTTGTACTCTTGTTGCCTCAACTACAAACTTGTTACTTGTATATTGTTCGATCATGGACAACTTGTGCACAGGGTAACGGTCTTGCGGACGATGCTGGGGCACTGGCATCGATCCGGTCCGGGCGAGACCTATTGTTTAGTCTCTTGTTCTTGGCGGAATGGCTTGCAACGCCCCTTGTACTTTCGTTGCACGCCATTCTCGTCAAAGACTATCGTCCATTATGGCAACCAAGCCAGTGATCATCTTGTATATTTAAAACTGTTGCAAACTAACTTGTATCTTCATGGCAGGGAAGGCGTGGTAAGTATTATGCAGGTAATTCAGACGGTCAAGTAAAATCCACCGAACGGCGGCACGTTCATTTCAGTAAATTCTATATGCTGCTTACTTGTAAATGAACTAAGGCAAGATAGAAACCCACAAATATGCATGCTTCATTAAAACAACGTGTTGATTGGTATAGTTCGGCTAGCTCGGCTTCACCAGCATGTTTCGATATGCTGACCCTCGTTGAAACAGGTTCTCCGTACTAAGGCGAACCGAACGAGGAGCCGAAGTTGTCTACCCGATCCAGTCCAGCTGTTGGCGCATCGTCACCGCGCCCCTTGAAGTCTTTTGAAGTCCGAAGCTGCAACTCTTCATATACAAATGCAGCTCCGTGGCAAAGCTATCCTCCAGCCTGGAGGTCTTTATCATTTTGAGTTTATAAAGGGATGTAATGTACAGGACTGCTATCTCATTTTGAGTCAACACTTTTATAAGCCGTTTGGCATATTAGCTGACTCGTTCAGGAGTTTGTAATAGATATTCATTATCAATAAAGAGAACTTTTCCATGTTTCAATCTGTGTTTTAATTTATCTGCGTACTCTGAATATGTGCTTGCTATGCAAATCATTAAAGCCTTGTGCGGGCACAACTCCAGGCCCGCACGACGGTCACGATTCGGGGGACGCCTCAAACGATTTTACGAAATTGGGTTGACAATGTAATATATATCCCGATTATTTATTTAAAGAGCAAAACCCAATTCTCCACGAACACATATCTTAATAAAATTGTTATAATTCATGTCAAAGCCAAACCCTAACCTACATTCATCCTATCAATATATATATCTCCACCACATACCACAAGTCATATTCCCATGTCCTTTATCAACCTTAATCCATCATCAACATGCTCTATAAATAAAACCTAAATACTATGCTCACATGAATATACATAGGTGAAACCCTAGCTAATATTAACACATCCATAAATATAAATAAATACTATTTAAAACCATAACAAAATCTGGAAATTAATTCGAGATAGGGGGAGAGTCGACCTCGACCACGACGATGCCGGGGTACGGCCGATGGAGGTGGCCGCGGGGTGGTGCCGAGTGGTGGTGAAGGTGAAAGCTGGTGGTGGTGGTGATAATGGTGATGGTGAAGGTGGAAGCAGGTGGTGGTGGAGATAGAGAAGTCGGACGGGGAGGAGATGATAAAGTTGGTCGGACAGTCGCCGGAGTGCGGGGGATCACACGGGCCGGCGGGGGAAAGTCAGGCCGAAGCGGGAACGCCGGAGTGCGGATGCAATCGGCCGGAGCACTGCATAGCCGGTCGGGGGGAGCACAGCCGCGGGGTCGGGGTCTGCTCAGTGGCCGGTCGGGAGAGCACAGCCGCGGGGTCAGGGGCTGCTCAGTGGCCGGTCGGAAGAGCACAGCCGCGGGGTCGGAGGCTGCTCAGTGGCCGGTCGGGAGAATACATCGGCGGGGTCGGAGTAGGGCGGCGCGCCTGGCCGGAGCCGAGTCGGTCGGCCGGAGTTCTTCAAGAGGAAGAAGAAACAAAAGAAGAAGAAGAAGAATAAGAATGGAGGGAGGTTACGTATGAATGAAGAAGGAGGAAGAAGAGAGAAAGGGGGTGGTGTTTTCTATGCATTGGGATTAGGGCCGGCTTGGGAGGAGTGAAGGGTGATTTGATGGTTTTATAGGGAGTGGTGAAAGGATAGAGGGTGGAGATGTTGCCATTCAAAATAGAGGGCCAAGATTTCTCATGAGAAGAATTATTTCTTCATGAGAAAAGAAGAGGCGTGAGTCTAATTCGGTCACCACACATGTAACCTCCACATTTAGTTTTGGCCAATGGGGTGAGGGCACCTAAAATTCCTAAATTGCAACTTAGCCCCCTGAATTCGAAAAATTACATGAACACATAAAATGACGCAAAAATTGTGAAGAAAATTGTGTTTAGTAATTTTTATGGTGAGAGGGTATTGTGCGTTAGGCACGGGTTTAATTAGATGGGCATTGGAATTAATTAAGGATTAAAAATAGGATTGGCAAAGTTGGTATCCCCGGTTTAAATAGAAATAAAGTGTCCCGCGATTTTAAATTAAGTGGGGGCACTTGGGGTCAAAATTTGAAAATGACACAAAGGCCAGAAATGGTGGGGGCTTGGAGTCAGTCTTGGACCCTTTAGTTGGTCCGGCTCAACGGGATAAGTTGGTATCAAAATTTAGGGTAACGTCACAGGTGTCCGACACGGAATTAAATATGGATTACGGTTTCGGAAAATTATGCAATTAATTTAGATTACAACAAAAATCTGATTTTTGAGAGACGAAAAGTCCAGTGCCTAATTTGGCGAGTCAAGTCAGAAGTACAAAAGTTCAGTGAAATTTATGGGCTGATATTGGGCTCCGAATAATTTAGAAATGATAGGGCGCGCCAAGGATTTAATTAAATAAATTAAAATAACAGACAAAATTAACTCTACTCTAAACCTCAACATCCGCTGCTAAATCCAAAAAATTTCCCAGTCCAAACCCGACTATCCATAGAATTAATCCAGGAGTTTTACACTGATCAACCTTAATGCACTTGGTCCACTCTTCTTATGACTACTTTACGTGGATTGAGATATAGTTGACTCAGCATGTTAGACGAATATACTTGCCCTTTAGACATGTCCAAGCATATCTTATTGGTTACATAAATATGCTGATATGAGCATGTGAATAGAAATTTACCAAAATAGGATCTTATCCGCAACTTCCTTTACAATCTCTTTTTGAATTCTTTAAATCGCCTTGAATCCTGTACTTGTATTCTATCACCTCCTCCTTGAATTCTTTATTATTGTTTTTCGTCTTCCCTTATTTCGGAAAGATGAACACTCGTGCTTGGTATAAGTTTGATACACGGAGACTACTAGATATACCCCATAGGCCAATCACATTACTTTGTGACTATCTTTTGTAATTAAGGGCATATCACATGTGATATATTTAGCGTTAAAATATTTTTTGAGGATATGTTGATATTTTAACTAGATGGCATACCCACGATGCTAATGGATGACACGAGTAGCAGTAGTAGTATTCTCTTTCCTATCACCATCTCGTCCCCTTGGGTGGCTCATCTTCTCTTCCATATCAATTCCTTGCCCCATGCTTAATTCTTCCTATCGTAGTTGCATCTTTTCGTGCCATCATGAATTATTGATTTACTTCAACCCCATCCTTTATTTTGTTAGTTAAAACATAAATGGGTTAGTAATGATTAATAACTAAAAGATGAGTTCATGATAACCCTTATGTATATGCACTATAGCAATATTTGTATTCTCTTATTATTTTTAAACCATGAGTAGCATCCTTTAGTCTAACAGAAATTAGTTGGATTATTGAAATAGTTCATACTTCTAATAGTTTTATAAAGTTAGTCAAAACCTTAATTGTTGCCCTAAAACTTAGACTAAGCTTAGGAAAGAGTTGAAGGCACTTGTTACGAACTGATAACTATGATAAATCGCTGGCGAGGTAGCGGCAGCTAGACGATTATAGTAGAGTAGTCAAATTATTTACAACCATACTGGCCAGGTAGCATGACAGTATTAGACTACGATACTTGACGGTTACGGAGAAAAATCATGGTTATGAGATTCCAGACAAGTATCCCAAAAAATTTGATCCAATGAATAAATTTGTCTTACAACCTAGACAATAGCCTCAAAAGACTTTGACTACTAGTAGAATTCTTGTAAGTTGGGTAGTGTAGACGGGTTAGAGGATAAAAGAATAGTGTACAGACAATAAGGGAGGAAAGTGTTAGGATGGCTGACCATAACCTTTTAGGAAGCACTGCGGGCTAGTAAAGAAGTGTTAATAGCTATAGTGATTTATTATGAATATGGGTTAGTATTAATTTTGAGGACAAAATTATCGTAAGTTGGGTAGAATGTAAGTCCCCTAAAATTTTTAAATTTTATTTAAAGTATTTTTATTAAATTATTGAATTTCCTTAGAGTATTTTCATAGTTAATTAGAAAATAAAATTTATTGATTAAATTACTTATATAAATTCATTTAGAATTATTCCATAAAATGATTTTTAATATTTTTGGAGTCTTGTTAAAGGGTGATAGATTTTCTAGAAATTATTCTGTGTGCAAATATTCTTTTTTTGAATTTTTATATAATCTCATCTATATATATATAAATATATATGTGAATAAATATGTAATAGTAATAATAATAATAATAATAAGTAGTAGTAATAATAATAAGTAATAGTATTAAAATAAAAGGAAAAGAAAAGAAAAACTTAAAACCTAACTAATTCCTAAATAACTAAACCTACTCCTAATCCCCTCAGCAAACCAACAGACCCCCCCCCCCACCCCTGCATCCCAAATTCTCTCTCTCTCTCTCTCTCTCTCTCTCTCTCTCTCTCTCTCTCTCTCTATGTATATATATATATATATATATATATAGAGAGAGAGAGAGAGAGAGAGAGAGAGAGAGAGAATTTCAACCAAAACCTAACCCTAACCCTAATCTCCTTCCTTCTCCGGTCGACCGCCGCCTCGACGCTGACCCTCCGACTCCGTTGGTCGCAACCGCCGGCGACCGCCGCCGATCAGCCGCCCGCGCGCGGATTGCAGCAGCAGCGCAGCCCCTGTGTCCCCATCTTCATGGTATTATATCTCCCTCATCTCTAATTCTTTTTGCGAGTGGTTTATCCATGTACGTTCACAACCTAACCCTCTAGGATTTTTTTTCAAGCGGGACGAGTTTTCGTGCCCTGGATTGGTCGAAAAATCAACCAGAAGTTGGCCGAAAAACTGACCGAAAATAGTCTAGAATTTTAATCCAAACCCCCATGTTCATGTCTAATTTGCCACCAACATGTTTAATATTTTTAAAATCTAATTGAAGGGTTTTCTTCTCAATATAACAAAAAATTTAACTATTCTTTTAGTTTTTATTAATTTGTTTTATTTGTTAAATTATTCGACCTCCAAAACGACCAAAAACTTGGCAATTTAAAATTAAGATTTTGTGATACGGAGTGCGCCCCGCCAAACGGGACTGCCTTATCATGTACCAATTGCACCAAAATGCGCGTATGGTATATCCTGATGCGTGGGCTTTCACGGAAATTGATTCAGACGTGTGTGCGCGTCGGAATCAAACCGTATCCGCAAAAAGTTTCCATATCGCAACTTTCACAAAACACCACCCCACTTTGTATACGCTCGTCAAAATGCGATAAAACTTGCGCCATTGGATTCGTGGTATCACGCTAGTAAGTTTTACGCGATTCTGAGACAGTTGACTAAGTCGCCTATTTGCGGGTCCCACGATTTGACTTGAAGGGCGAATTTGTGATCGGCTCACCGGAATCCAAAATTGGACATACCATTGAGTTTATATCGATGTTTAGAATATTTTTGACCTATAATTTATCCCATTTAGAGACCTTTACCTCTGGCACGTATTTCGATGCAAAGTAGGCCACATGTGGACCCCGCTTTGACCGAAATTACCGTTTTGCCTCTGTGTCTAAATTGGACGAAAGGGTAGACTTTTCTGACTATCTCGCTTATTCTGGGAACATTGGTGATTTTTATTTCAGCATCCGGAGACGTTCATTCTGATGCCATAGTTTCTGATCCCTTTGTGCTTGACGTCTGGACGCTTATATTTTGTAGCTTTCTTGCCAGAAAAGTATACCTTGCCAAATTACTTACAGTACTTTGCATGCTTATCATATTTTTATATATTCATTATATATGTGTTTTCTTTCAGTCATAATTATATATTATATATGTTGACACATACTTGACATATAGTATCATGGGAGAGGAGGACAATCAGTAGGCGTATGGGCTACCCACTCTGGTAAACCGTAGTAACTAGCACGCACTACGGTAGTTGTGTCGCGGTGGTCGCTACCCTCGCGTATATCGATTAATGGTGTCACGATGGTCGCTACCATTGCGGTATGACAGCTTCTGATGTACATGGACGTGTGTGTGAGTTATGAGATAGATAGAGTAGCCTACACATGTCCATACGTCAAAAAGTTGTCCTCATTATGCATTTTTATATAGATTGTCTAGTGCAGCATACTTATATATTTTCTGTCATTTATGCATATTTTACTGTATTCAATTGGCATGCTTCTATGTATCTTATTACGTCCCTTTGAGGACCTGGTCCCTTTCCAGGTGTAGACGATCTTGACCATTTGCAGGAGCATGGATCGGGACTTGCTACTTCTTTCTCTTTCGAGGAGGTCTTCTCTTCGAGCCTCTCTGATCATTAGATGATGTACTTATTTGGTTTCTCTTATATTCTAGTTTGGTAGTAGATTTGTCTTCACCCAACTACTTTTTTTTATCAAGCATTTTATACTAGATTCAGTTATATAGTTGATTGGTTATTCATTTCTATTTGCTTCTGTGGATGAGATCTATTTATACCCTGTGACCTATAACATAAAATCTATACCACTTGTGAATTGTTATTCATAATACATCGTACGTATGTGTTTTGGTTTTTATATATTAGAGTTTCCATATAAATACGGCTGGCATGCTTACGTATTCCTAGTCCTACGTATTTTGGGACTGGGGCATGACAGAAGATCTCTCTGTATGACTATCGATTGTCACGTCAAAATTACCACTAACATTGGTTGTCATTTAAACCTATCATCTGTGCTTAACTTTAGGTACACCAGCGATGTTAAGTCCACAAAATCTGCCACATCCATATCACCTCTGGCAGAGCTTATCTCGAACCTATTATTTGTACTCAGGTGCACAAGAAGTAATTGGTCCACAAAATCTATCGTATCTATATCACCTCTGATAGAGTTTCATTTTAAACTTATTACTTGTACTCAGTGAGCAAGAAGTAATAGGTCCACAAAAGATCCTCCAGTAGGATGTCCTCAATGGAAGAAAATGGTTGACGTCCATATTACCTCTGAACTATGAGCTGCCCAAATTACCCATCCAAAGAAAACAGCCACGTCCATATTACCTCTGGCTTATTTCCTTTTTCTTCCACAAAAATATTGGGATCGTACCTAACCTCTCGGTATGACTATCTATTAGCTCACATCCATGTTACCTCTGAGCTATCATCCTCGCATCCTCCTCAGTAGGGTTTATCACACTATCTACTAGCAAATTCAACAAGCACCTACAGTGTATCACTAGGATACTCATGATACGCACCCAACGAATTACCAAAATCCCAACTCTCCATAATTATTATTCACACATATCAAATACAACTCTCCATAATTATCATTCACACATATCAAATACATATATAAATAACTAATGCAACTAGTTACAATAAAAATTGAAGAGTAATTTTACTACTATGCATATTTCTCCCAAATGAGTTCCCATATCATAATGTATCATAAAATACCATCATACGCTCTACTCGTGTCCAATTGTTGACACGTATCTAGCCCCACACTACCCATACAAGTCTAATTAGACCAAATTGGTCTCATGACACACACTTGATGCATCAATCTCGTAATTCTCCCTAATTGGACACAAAAATCTATGTAGAAGTCATAATAAAGGACAATTGGACCTAGAACTTCTTTATATGGGTAGCCCTAAGCCATGTGAGGGTTCCTAATAATCAAATACATGAATTAGAGTCTAAATTATAGGAAAATTAGAATTTTACCTATTGGGAGATGGATTCCAAATAACTTGCTCAAATGGACACAATTAGGACACAAGCTCCTTGCCAATTCCTCCTTCTCCAAGTGCTCCTTATAATCCAAGCTCTAATGCTCCTTAAATGATGAGAATGTAAGGGAATGAGAGTGAATTGGGATAAATTTGGTGGATGGATGAAGTGATTTGGGGAAGAACATAATTGGGGATCTAAAATAAAATAAAATAATGAAAGGAGAGAGAGAATAAAAATTAAGGAGGGCCATATTAGGAAGCTTATAAACTAATAAAAATTAATTCTAATCTCCTTAATTAACAAAAGGGAATGAGTCTAATGGGCCTAGCCCAATGTTGGGCTCAATGTGTCATGACTAGTCCTATTGGGTCTACTAGTGTCAAGTCCAAATAAAAAGGCTAGCCCACTAACTAATAAATAAATAGCATAAAATATAATAAATAATTAGTAGCACAATATATAAATATTTAATCACTAAATATAATAAATATGCTAAATAACAAAAATACCCTCATCAAAAAATATGGTAGTGACAAGTCTACCCTCCTTAGAAAAAATTTATCCTCAAAATTTAAGGAAAGAACTAGCATTACAACAAGCAATCACAGCAAGCAAGAAAGATACCTCACGGCTCAAAGAGATAAGGGTATCGCTCGCGTATCTCGGCTTCTCTCTCCCAAGTAGACTCTCCCGGAGAGTGATGCCTCCACGTGACGCATACCAAAAAAATCGTCTGGTTCTGCAGCACCTTCTTCTTGTGATCCAAAATCTCTACCGGCTGTTCAGGGTAACTGAGAGTCGGATCCACCTCGATCTCCGAGTGATCCAATATATGACTAGGATCTGCTACATATAGTCACAGATGTGACACGTGGAATACGTTGTGCACTCCCTCTAGTGCTGGCGGCAAGTCTAGTCTGTAGGCCACTGCATTGACCCTCGCAAGAACACCGAAGGGTCCGATGTACCATGGACTAAGCTTTCCGCCTCCACCAAGGCGAATCATGCCCCATATTGGAGAAATCCACAAGAACACCAGATCGCCAACCTAGAATAAGACACAGCCTTAACAATCAATCTAAAATAAAGAAATCACAAGCAATACAAACAAAACCTATACCTCAAACTCCAAGGGTCTCTCGTGGCTATCTGTCAAATATCGTTGTCTATCATGTGCCACCCTAAGTCTATCTCTAATGAGCTTCATATTCTCAATTGCATCCACAATCATATATGGTCCCAATAAGGATCTCTCACCAACATCATCCCAAGATAAAGGAGTGCGATATCTCCGTCAATATATCTCCGTCAATATAAAGCCTCAAATGTTGACATATCATTATTGGCCTGGTAACTGTTATTGTAAGCAAACTCTACCAGATAAAGATGATCCTTCCAAGAACCTCTAAAATCTAATACACAGGTGTGAAGCATATCCTCGAGAGTATGAATAGTCATCTCCGACTGTCTGTCTATCCGGAGGTGACATGCGGTACTAAACTTGAGATGTGTGCCCAAGCTAGCCTTCAAACTCCTCCAGAAGTGGATATGAAGCGATTATCCCAATTCGAGATGATGCTCACAGGAACACCATGCAATCTGATAATATGTCCCACATACATCTCCGCTGACTTCTTCGTAGACATACCCATTTTGAATGACAAAAAGTGGATCGATTTGGTCAACCTGTGTATGATAACCCAAATCACATCTTTACCTCATGGAGAACGCGGAAGCCCCAAAATAAAATATATAGTAACATGCTCCCATTTCTACTCTGGAATGGGTAAAGGCTGAAGTAAACCATCTAGCCTCTGTCTCTTTGTTTTCACCTGCTGGCATACTAAATATTTGGATACGAAGCGTGCCACCTCCCGCTTTATACCATACCACCATATATGCTCCCTCAGATCTCTATACATCTTATTGGCACCTGGATGGATAGAGTACTGAGATTGATATGCCTCCTAAAGAACCTCTTCGCGTAACATCCCATTTGGCACACACAATCTGATACAATATCGTAGTAATCCATCCTCGGCAATAGTAAAATGATCTGATAATCCCATCCGAGTCTGCACTCTGATACTCCTCAAAGACTCATCATAATACTGTGTACCCCTGATTCGGTCCAACAATTATGATTGTATCTGTAATCCCCATAGTTGTGCCTCGGTACCAGGAACTAGCACCTCAATACCCAAGCCCTCAAGATCGGCCAATAAGTGTATATCCGTAGTCAAGTACATAGCTACCGGATACCTGATCAAAGCATCGACGACTACATTGGCCTTCACTGGATGGAACTGTAATGATATATCGAAGTCCTTCATCAACTCCAACCACCGTCGATGTCTTATGTTTAGCTCTTTTATGTAAATACGTAGTTCAAGCTCTTATGGTCTGTAAATATCTCTACACGCTTTATGTACAGATATTGTTTCCACATTTTAGAGCAAAGATAACCACTGGCAACTCTAAATCATAGGTAAGCTAATTCTTCTCATGATGACGTAATTGCCTGAAAGCATAGGCAATCACCTTCCCGTTCTGTTGTAAGACACAACCCAACCCCTTCCCTGAAGCATCACCATAGATAGTAAATCCACCTTATCTTGATGGCAACGTCAACACTGGAGCTATCGTTAATCTCTTCTTCAGCTCATCAAAAGCAGTCTGAAACTCCTCTGTTCAGATAAAATCTATATCCTTTCTGGTCAACCTAGTCATCGGCTCTGTAATTTTGGAGAAGTCATGTACAAACCTCCTATAATAACCTACTAGTCCCAAAAAATCTCGATCTCTGCCACTGAACTTGGAGTAGCCCACGACTCCACTGCCACGATCTTTCTCGGGTTAACTAAGATTCCATCACCTGTAACCACATATCCAAGGAATTCAACCTTGTCAAGAAAAAACACATACTTTGAGAGCTTGCCATAAAGCTTCTCCTTCCTGATAGTCTCCCAAACTATCCTCAGGTGCTCCTCATGCTCCTCCTGGGTCTTCGAATACACCAAAAAATCATCAATGAATACAACCATAAACTTATCAATGTACTGGTGGAACACCTTGTTCATCAGATTCATGAATACCGCCAGGGCATTAGTGAACCTAAACGACATCACCAAGAACTCAAACTGACCATATCGAGTCCGAAAAACTATCTTCGGAATATCCACCTTCTTCACTTTTACCTGGTGGTAACCCAACCTTAAGTCTATCTTCTAAATAACTTCGCTCCGCTCAACTGATCGAATAGATCATCTATCCTCAGCAACGGATATTTGTTCTTGATAGTGAGGTTATTTAGAGCCATGTAGTCGATACACATGCGTACCGACCCATTATTCTTTGGTACAAACAATATCGGAGCACCGCACGGTGATGAACTGGATCTGATGAAGCCTTTATCTTGTAACTCATCTACCTGCTTCTTTGATTCTGACAGTTCTTTGTTGTTGACCCTATAAACGTGCTGAGATATCGGCTATGTGCCTGGCATCAAGTCTATATGGAACTCCACATCTCGGTCTGGTGGCAATCCCGATAACTCCTCTGGGGAAACATCCATAAACTATGTTATCAACGGATGTGACAACTCCTTCTCTTCCACCATGGCTCCACAAATAACATCATTGCTCTGTTCCGCTGCTCCTCTGACAATCTCAAACTCTGGCTCTCCTGGCGGTCTAAATAAAACTCTACCTCTACGATAATCTATACTAGCATAGTGTCACCCCCACATTTCAGATTAGGGGTATTTTTATCTTTTCATAATTTAATGTGTAAATGATTGCATGATAATTAGTTATATTTGAATTACGGTAATTTTATTTGATTGTTTCACTTTACCGTTGCTTCGATAATTAGAACGCTACACTAGTCACTGCCTTTCCAACTAATTTTACACCCTTGTCCTAGACGTACCAGACTTTTATTTTGATCCTTGTGTGACTCATAACTATGCCATGATGTGCTTCAGTTTAGTCGCATAACATTCATCGCAAACGACTATATTTAATTCAATATAAATCTAACCCTTCTAATTAATTTTAGAACACCAATTACATTTAGTTTAATTAAATTAAAACCATAAACCTAACTTTGTGCAATTTTCTAATTGTTGGGCACTTTTGTGCAAAAGTGTATTAAGGTGTCTACCCCGTTGGACGCCACGTAAATAACCCCATTTCCCCTTTATGTGTATTTTTCCATAATTTTTGGGAGTGTGCAATGCAACATCAATCTCCTTGAACCATGGCCTTCAATACCTTGAACCAATGAATCCTAGCCTTCCATTTTTAAATCCATTTAAATCCTAACCATTAAAATACAATCCCAAGAGAATTTTGACCAAGCCCTAATTCTAGGTCAACCCAAAGTCTACTACCTATATATATATATAGTATTACTTTTCTCTTTTTCTTTTTCTTTTTCTTTTTCTTTTTCTTTTTCTTTTTCAACCTAAACAAAACCCACAGCCGACCAAATCCCCATCTCCCTGCCGACCACCATCTCCCCTATTTCCCGACTTTAACCGCCGACGCCACCCCGACTAACTCTGCCTCCACACGACCTTGTCGACCGCCTCACCGTTCTCCACGTCAAGCACCGTACTCGACCGCCTCTAACTCGCTGCACACGCCAAAACGACGTGACCGACGACTCGCTACACTACCGACCGTTGCCACCCTCGCTTGAGCGGATCCCCGACCCTGCTACCATCTCGACAATGATCATCCCCGCCTCTCCTCGCCAATCGCTGCACCTGAGATACGCCGGAGACCGTGAACCCGCTGAACGCTCAACCGAGTCATCCCGTTGAAACCGCCGTAAAACCGCTGTGAAGACCCGCCTGACTTCGACGTTGCCTGCCATTGTCCACCTCGTCGACGACCGACCTCACGACTACACAGCGTCTGAACTCGCCATAACTCGCCTGAAGTCGAAGACGCTGCCAACCCGCTCGACTGAACCGAGCACTTCACGACGACCTCGACACGCACGTCTCGTCCCACGTACCAGGTTCGAGTCCCCTCTCACGTACATGCATATGCGTAGTTCTTCATTGTATGCATGCGTATTTGTAGTTGGTATTGGTATGTGTATTGGTATATGGTTAATATTAATATTGGTATATATATACATATATACACATATAGTATATTTCTCAATTAGTATATATACATATGTATATGTATTGTATATGTATCCCTAATACATGTTTAATATATATATACATAGTATAAACTCTATTAAGTGTATATATACATATATCTATTATATTTGTAATTAATGAATATTAATGTATATGTTAGTTAATAATATGTATAATGTCTATGTACTAGATGACCTAAGTGTAACCACGGATACCCCATAGTTACATTGACCTGTGACCACGTAGCATGTTAGCAGACTGCCATATGTACACCAACGTACTGGCAAGACCGTATCATTAACTGTCTGTTATGCACAGCAACTACAGACGTGACACCCCTAGCATAGTCTCTGAGATCACTGTATTTGATTGTGTGTGTTAGTGTAATATCTGATACAATATTGTATTATATGATATGTCTATAGGACTGTTGGATCATTCAGACGATACTTTGGAACCAGGACATTGGTATTGCCAGCTAAGGACCACAACGAGTACATTCTCTGACAGTTTTCATTATGTTAATTATCTCTATAATTCTAGTTGTATAGCGTACATGACTCTGACACTGTTGTTTACACGAGTTGGCATTATCGAGACGTGTCACGAGAAGTCGTAATTTGGAATCCATCGTGCTAGCTGGGGAAAACGGGGAAATATTAGTAGCTTATATGATCATACCCAACTCTACTTGCATCATAGCTTACCCACACCTCACGTCGGTGCAGCCTGACCATTACATGCCTCATAGCATGTTATGTATAATTAGCCTGACTATTGCTTGCATCATAGCTATCCGGATGGTTAGCCTGACCTTACATGAATCATAGCTAATCATACATAGCAAGCCTGATCAGTCCTAAGCCGATCACATGATATGTTGATGTTTTACACACTTAGTTAGATATTTTTGACATGTATCTCTAGTATATTGATCTCGCATCTCTACATGTTCTAGTTATTGTTCTAGTACTCATTATATTCTAGATTATTGTTCTAGCATGCACTTGTATTTCTATTTTATTGCTAGATGTACATTGATGATGATGTTCCAGTATTTCTTTATTCCAGCATTTCTTGCAGTATTTCTTTATTCCAGTATTTCTTATTGCCAGTATTCATATATGTCTTGTATTTCTTTACACTGTATTATAGTTTTTGTCAATATATGTGGAACTGCTGTTAGTGCTTGTATTTCGTTCCAATCTTGATTGGATATTTTTTCTAGAGGATCTTGAGGATTTCTGTACCACACACTATGGACCGGGTATAGATGCAGACTACACACCAGAGATCTTAGAGAAGACTATTCCTTTAGAGGAGACATTACCTGCAGTTATCTAGACAGTATTTATCTTATACACTGAGACTTATTTGAGGTTATTGAGTTTATGTTTAGACTTATTCTTAGTTTATGTTAAGACTTGTGGAGACTTTATGTTGGACAGCTAGACTATGGTTTATCTATATTTTGAGACATGGTGTTTAACTATATCATTCTTCTTATCTTTTATCGTGCCTTTATACTCTTATAGTTATTATGATTGAGTTTACATTATGAGATATTGTGAGATATATATTGTCCTCCTTATGGAGATTGATATCACTGATAGGTTGTGAGTTATATTAATGTTATTGTGACCTAGACAGCATTCTACCGTTGATGCTGTGGCGTAGGCTGGACGTACCCACGTACTCGTGCCCCTATTCTAGGTGCGGATCATGACAAGTCTATAGAGAACTCCATATCTCGGTCTGGTGGCAATCCCGATAACTCCTCCAGGGAAACATCCATAAACAATGTTATCAACGGATGTGACAACTCCTTCTCTTCCACCATGCCTCCACAAATGACATCATTGCTCTGTTCCGCTGCTACTCAGACAATCTCAAACTCTGGCTCTCCTGGCGGTCTAAATAAAACTCTACCTCCACGATAATCTATACTAGCATAGTGTCTAATCAACCAATCCATCCCGAGTATAATGTCGTAACTCGGACTCAACTTCCGGTATCCTAGTATAACTCTCTGATCCTTGCAAATATCACTGACCAAGATAATGCCACCCCCAAACGTGATCTTGTAAGTCCTAACCAAAGGTTCAGCCTCTAATTGAAGCTTAAGAGCAAAAGATACATATACAAAACTATGGGAAGTACCAGAATCAAATAAAGCATAAGCTGAAAAAGAATCAAGGAGAACTGAACCTGATATCACATCTTCGACCGTCTCCTCATCCTCAACTGTCATGGCGAAAGCTCACCCTCTGTGTATCCATCAGGATCTCCTCAAACGTAGTTGTGAGGTATCCCCTAATGAGGGATTTGACCTCCCAGATCAAACCCTTTCGGAACTTCCTGGCCTTCCCTAGGGGATTCTGCCCCTCCATAAACCTTCCCAATCTGCAAAACTCTACGGTGTACTCATCCACTATCATGCTCTCCTGGATGAGGTCCTGGAACTGGCTCTCTAGGGCACTCAGAGCCACATCCGGAAAGAACTTCTCCTTAAAAATCTCTTTAAAAGCTTCCCAATTCAATCCTGGCACCGCGATCCTCGGGTATCTATGAAACCATGTCAGGACAATGTCAAACATCTGGCTGCCCGCTACCTCCACCTGTAGACACTTCGGAATCTATGCCAGTAGCAATTTTCTCTCTATGTCCTCAATCCAATCATCGGCTTACAAAATTCCCTCCGTGCCCTTGAGGTCCTTGGACCCCATTCTCTTGAAATCAATAATGGTACCCATCCTTGGCTGCTGCGGGGCAGGATGAGACGGTACCACCTATGAATGAACTAGGGCAACCCTCTCTACTGTTGCAAGTGCTAGCCTGATGTACATTTTTTATCCCCTGCCTCATCGCATGGTGGTGCTGAGCCTCCGCATGGGCCCTTTGGGCCTCCATTATCTCCTAAAATAGCACAAACATATGTGCGACATCGACGGGTGCTGGGGATGGTGGAAGCTCCTTTGAAACTGCGGGCACAGTCCTCTGAATTCGAGGTGGAGCACCCCTAAAAGCGGCTGCTGAAGCCCCCACCTGGACCGGTGAGGCGACCCTCTGAGCTGAAGATAGTGGAGCAGTAGCTGTCGCCCGCCTCAGAGGTAGAGAAGTAACTGACCTCGATGATACTATGCTAGAGCGCTAGGATCTTGTCTTCGACGACATCTTAAAGACAGATCAAAACAAAGAAATCAATATTGTGCAAGATAAGATATCATCAAAGAAGGACAGTTATATTCAAAGAAAGCAAATATTCAGATTGATAATGATAGCAAAATCAATAGATTGGAAATATTTCCTAGTTGTGATTGAGTATTCTCTCATCCTTTATCCTAAGTCATATATACTATAGCAGGCTTGTAGTAATACTTCAAGTCTGAGCACTACTACCAGGACCTGCATGGACCACCACTAAAAATGTGTCATGACCCGCACCCGGTGTAGGGGCACGAGTACGTGGGTACGTCCAGCCTACGTTACAGCATCGACGGTAGAACGTTGTCTAGGTCAACAATACTATCTAACATCTTACACAATATAAATATAAAGTATTTGTCAAGATATCTCAACTCCAAATAGAGAATAATATAGCAATATGATAATCATAACTCAATTACAATAAAACTAGAGGGAGATATGGCACGATATAAAATAGAAGAAAAGAGATACAGAGTCACTATACAATCCCAGTCCAAGGCCAATAGTCTAATCACAACACAAAAGTCTCAAATATAATACATGCCAAAATGTTTAAAGCGAGGCAAATACAATATCATAAATGGACTAGTTAAGTCTCCTCGACTGTTGACACTAGCTAAACATGCTCTATGGGTGCTATCTCAACAGCATGGCCATCATGTGGCCCATAGTGTGTATGACACCAGTGTCACTACCATATTCCAAAAACAGGAGTATTTTTGACTTTTTAGATATTATTAATATTATGGTATTTATATTAAATAATTTCTCGATATTGTATTTAAATTAAATAATTGCATGAGGTGTGTATTTAAATATATTATATATATACAGTGTTCATTTATGTTTGAGCTGGTAGACTTGACCTAGAAGCCCAGTAGATAAACACATGTCCGAATTATGGGATTATGTGGTTAATTATTTTATTTAGAATTAATTTATTGGAGGTCGTAATTAATTACCGTAATTTATTTAATTGTTGTACCTTATCTTTGCTTCGATATTTGGAGCCCTACCCTGGCTTTTGCCTTCCAACAATTTCACAACCTTGCCCTAGACATGTCCGCCTTCCATTCTGATATTTTTGCAACTCATAATTATGCTTTCTTGTGCTTCATTTTAGCTGCACAATATTCATCGCGGACGTTTATTTAATTCCTAAATAAATTCCAACTTTGTATCGTTGTGCGTTCCAATCGAAATTGGAGGCAATCTTGACCTATTTTTCGTACGACCCAAATTATGCTAATATTATGTTCTGAGTCTTCTTTACTAATGGTATTTGTGACCCGACCTAATTTTGGCCCCATATACTCCTAATTAATTTTAGAACACAGCTTGCATTTTATTCCTAATTAAATTGAGGATACCATTTTGACTGATTCCGTAAATCCCGATTTAATTCCAGTACCCCGCTAATTGAGCCCATACCAAACACACAACACCCCCTGATCCTACAAAACACCAAACATCGAATCACCCACCAAATTTTTATCATTTTATGTGTCTGTGCAAATACCCAAATTTAAGGGGCTAATTTGCAATTATTACATTAGGTATCAATACCCCATTGGTTCAACCAAATGGAGAAGCCCAACATTTGACTAGTCAACACCCTCATTCCTATATGAATAAATTCCCCCCATGTCTAATCTTGGCCATCCATTCAATGGGTGCATCCTCACCCTTCATTCCCACACACTCTCTCCCTATTTAAAGTCACATCATCCCCTCTTCCCAAGGAAACCCTAATCCCAAAAACCTAGGCTAGCCCCCACCTCCTCACAAGCCCCCACACCCAACCATAGCTTTCTCCTTCTCTTCTTCATTTTTCATTTTTCCTTTTCCCTTCTTCTTCTTCTTCTTCTCTTTTTGAATTAGAGAAAGAGAGGGAAATCATCTCCCCATTGCCACTGTACACCAACTCCGGCGAGCCCCTCCGGCCCGGCCAGCCAGTCGACCACGGCTCCTCCTATTCCGACCGTCCCTGCTCCTTTCCCGACGAGCCACCCCGCAGCTCCAGCCTCTTCCCCGGCCTGCTGTAACTCCCCGACCTCATCCTCCTAGCTCCCCGCTCCGCCGAGCCATCCTCAAGCCTCCTCCACCACTATCCCATCAACTCTGGCCTGCTGCTAGCTCCGGCCTGCAACCTCCCAACGCCGCCACCATTATCACCATCTCCATTGCCATCAACCGAGCCCCACCTGCACAGCCGAGATCCTCAGCTCCGGTCCTACACCCCGGCCGGCCAAGACCCTCCCCCATCGAGCCGACCACGTCGAGCCTGCAGTCGACTTCTTCCTCCATCCATCTCCTTCTCCTTCGGCCAAGTTCGAGCCCGCTCCGGTCACGCCACCCCGGCGAGCCGCCTCCCCGGCCAAGCACCCGATCCTGCTGCAACTCGTCCCGAGCTCCTCCTCCCTGTATCACTCCCTTCTCCGGCCCAGTCCACCGGTTCTACCTCACTCGAGCTCACCCCCACCAGCAACTCCGGCCTCGCACTGTCAAGCCGATCCATCCCGAGCTCTACCCCGACTGCTCCTCCCCTCGTACCACTCTCCGTCCGACTTCATCTTCACCTATTGCCACCACCATCTTCACCTATCACTACCATCTTCACCTATCACCAATACCATCTTCAACTACAACCACTACCAGTACATTACCTGCCTCTCCAGCCACCCTCCGGCCCGGCCAACCAGCCGACCACCAGCCCCTCCGACTCCGGCCAACCACTGTGAGACTTCTTCCTCTCCCTCCTTCTTTAAGTATATATATTTATGTAAATACGTATATACGTATATGTGTGTGTAGGTGTATACGTGTATGTATGTATATATGTATGTATGTATGTATGTATGTATGTATGTTCGTATATTTCTCCCTATATATATATATGTTAATGTATGTATATAACATATTTTTATATATGTATATATATATATATATATATATATATATATATATATATATATATATATATATATATATATATATATATATATATATATATCGCGTATTTCTCTATTTTTATATATACGTATTAAATGTATATATATTAAATTATCTGTATATATAAATATATATATGTTAATGTATGTAATGGTATAGATACAAATATGTATTTTTGGTATATGTATAAACATATATATATATATATATATATATATATATATATATATATATATATATATATATATATATATATATATATATATATATATATATGTATAAATATAACAAATGTAAATTTTCACTAGTACATATATATGTATACATATATATTCAATATATGTATATTCTTAAATATAGTTGTTATGAATAAATGTGTTATGTATATTTATAACATATAAATATATATTTATATACTTCTATTTAGTGTATATACACTTATACGTATTTTATACAAATTACTAATATACACTTATATATATACATTATACGTATTTAATTGATATATATATTCTGAGTATAAATGTATATTTATATATGTATCCCTACTAGATGGCCCTAGTTGACTAAGTGCCATACCTGGCATAGCCCTGAGGCCAGTGTATTTTGATTGTGTGTTAGTGTAGCATCTGATACAAGTGTTATATTTGTGATATGTCTATAGGACTGGTGGTTCATCCAAGCGATACTCTGGAACAGGACATCAGTATTTACCAGCTAAGGACCCAAGGCAAGTACATTCTCTGATAATTTCCAATTCCTTGATAATTTCTATAAGTTCAGTAATCTAAAAATGTTATATCTGAATCCTTGACACTGTGCTACACGGACTAGTATATAGCTTGGATCTGCAATCATGAGATATTATATTGATTTTCGTATTGACATTGTATACGACATATATATTAGACATCGTATATGATAGATTGGATATTGCTCGTGTATCGTGATGTGTCATGGTTGGATCCACAGTACTAGTTGGGGGAGGGGGAAATTGCTAGTGAGAGATGTGATCAAATACCCATTGTACAAGTAAAATATTATTGGTGTTAATCATACCCCTCACGTATGATTAGCCAGACTATGTAGCAATCGTACATGTTCCCAAGCCGATCACATTTCGAAGCTACTATTTCAAACACTTAGAATAGATTATAGTTCTCTATTTAGATCATATACTGCATCACCCATATATGATACTGTACCTTGTTCTCTTTATTTTCATATATGCACTGACTGTATCATATTGCCTATTGTCTGTCTCTTTACATTGCCTGTCTCTTTTATTTTGCCATTGCATTTATTCACTGTCTTCTCTCAGTATCTAGCATCATCTGTTTATTGCTTTATAGTCCTTATCAATTAAATGGAACTGTTATTTGAGATTTGTACTTTGCTCCTTCCTGACTGGAAATAATTTTTTAGACTATGCCTTAGAGGACCGGTGTCCGACACTTTATTGACCATATGGTGAGTAGCTGCAACTTGGACTTGGTAGTTCAGTTGTGATTCCGGGAGGTCTAGCCGGAATCACTAGTTTTTCTAGTTAGTTCTTTTAGTAGACTATTTGGTACCGAATTTGTCTCCGACATACTTGTTGAGACATGGATATTTGTTGAGTTAGATTATTACATTTAAACTTGTGTTTTATTTAATTTTATTTCTTCGATATCTTATCGTGTTGTAGTCATGTGATTGAGTATGTGTTCATATTATTGTGTCATCCGTGCCTCCTTATGGAGATTGGATGCTCGTGTGAGATTATTTAGATAGTATCATGACCTTGACAGTGTTCTACCGCCGATGCTGCGGCGTAGGCTGGACGTACCCGCATACTCGTGCCCCAATTCCGGGTGCGGGTCGTGACAACCAGTCCTCTAAAGAATTATCTGAAAAATATATCCAATCAGGATTGGAGTAAAGTACAACCCAATAGCAGTTCCAATAATTGACATAAACTATGAAATAATAATATTAGTAAGATATGTAGAGTATAAAATAAATAATGGAAGTAACTGAACTAGTAAATATCACAAGAATGAGTATCATGGGGAGTATAAAAATAAAATAAGAACAATATGGTGAGGAATATCAATGTAATAAACTAGAATAAAGAAAATATAATAATAAAATATGTCTTGAAATATAAGTAAGATATGTGATCGGCTTGGGCCTAACACGGGCTATAAATAAAAGGGGAGCTAGCTTGACCATATGTGAGTTGCATGATCTGTTAGCTATCACGGGCTATAAGGTATGATCAGATATCCACTAATACTTTCCCTTTCCCCCGATTAGTATACATATCCAAATTATGATACATTATAATACATATATCACAATGTACGGTCTATAATATCATACACTATGATCATGGTCTAAATAATCACAAAGATATTACGGTAATCACTGAGTAATCATGAATAACGACACGGCGATCATTGAGTAATCACGACAATAACATCACATGACGAGAATCCACGTATACCAATTTGTGTAAACATCGTGTCAGGAATCAAATATCTCAATACTAAATACATGTAACATAGAGACTATCAAATAAGAAAACTATCAGAGAATGCACTCGCCTCTGGTCCTGTGCAAATGGTATGACTCGATGTTCGAGCGGGTGTCACACAAACCTATATATGAAATATCATATCATTTGGGTATAATAAATTGATAATAATCTTAAATACACTAAAATATAAAGTTCTAGGTCAAGACTAGGTCATATTAGATCATTCTCTTAATTTAAAATGCTCAAGGTCAGGTACTCCTCGTGATTTTCTTCGTGTTGCCATTTTACCTTCTTCACCTCGAACCTGAGGTTTCTCCAGTTTATTCTACATATACCATTCATCCAAGCTACACGAGTACTATCTTGTTATAACTTGTCATGCATTATAGGTAGTTTACTACATCTGACTCAAGACTATAACATCTATCAAGACTCTCATCCTTCTACCTATTTGCTCTATCACAGATACTAGCTTAACTACCCAAGTTATCAAATATAAAACTATGAGCCCAATTAACATTGGCAAGCCAATAAGCAAGTACATCTTAGCTGGTTCCAGAAGCTACACCCCTAGTACCTGTTACGCCCCGCTCCCAGAATAATGGATAAATACGAGGACTGACATGGCCAACCGTACCTTGTAGAATACCGAAGTAAGCCGCAATGTGTTAAGGTTGTCTAGAAGACATATGGGTGAACTCTAGCATATTATGACGTCAGCCCTAAGGCTGACAAATCCTAGTATCTCAATCCATCAACACAAGTACAAGAGTATATCATATACGAAAGTAAAAAGGTGTCCCAAATTATATACCACATATGATCATGAAGTGAATACAAAATATTACACTAGCAGAGTATAATTATATATGATCAAATATACCAGCCATGGTCTAATATATACATCATATTGACCGAAGTCAGAGAAGTGATCTCAAAATAAGGGGCTAACACTGCCTCTTGCTAAAATACCACAAAATGAGATAATACTACGAGAGGTGGAGGAAGAAAATCCACTCGTTAGCTTCGGCCGCAATTCTACGAGTGCGAGCCATCTTGCTGGAAGTGCGGTGGATCCTGGTTCTCCTCGGGATAATCTGGCCATACAAAACCAGTGGGGTCAGAACCCTAAGCAACAAGTACCACAAAGGAGCTCAAGGTGATAGACCAAACATATCACATTATTAGCATAAAAGAGACATAAGAATAAATGAAGGTCGAGACTTGTACGGTACTAAAGTACTTATCTCAAAATATAATGATAGAACTGATAATAAGTGCTGATGAAAGTAAGGCGACGAGCGGCAAGAGGGCATAGGAACTACTCTGGATCGGGACCGCAACCCTTACACCAAACAAGGACCGGGGTTGTAGCCCTTCACCCGAGCAGGACTTTGCACTCTAACCACATTTTGAGAGAAAAAGAAACTAGAAGAGCGAGCTATAATGAAAGTAACATCATTCATTGTACGGCCAAATATTTCTATGGCTTGCTACGATTTACTAGCTAGGGTTGTCACATGCCTTATTTACTAAATTCATGTTTTAACAATATTGCTATCACCAATACTGCAGTCAATCCAGATGGCCAAGGGTACACTTGTCGAGTAAACTAAAATGCACATTCAACAATACTATAACATAACTAGTTACTTATCATAAACAGAAATTCGAGCTTGTAGCATAAACTAAAGCTTCTAAACATAAACTTAAACTTGTGAATCATAAACTTATCTTATAAACATAAAATTATCTTATAATGTGCCGTAGCATGCGTAAACTTTGTCAGTCATGGAGCCCTTGCCTAGCAGGGTAATTCTATGCTGCATGGGGCCCTTGAAGATTGGGGTAGCCGGTAGCGTAATATTCTTCCCTCCCAATGATCCAGGCGAATCTTATCTTGTTTAATCATTTCTAAATTATTTCAAATTCTTGAGTCGTGAACACTTGAGGACATCCTAGAATAACGAGTCATAGGTACGAGCTTTTCACGAGTTATCATATCCGAGGCACGGGATACATGGGGCAATACTCACACTCGATTGCCCGATGCCAAAATGCAATAAATTATCATATAAAAATATTTCCAAGGTGTCGTGAGGATCAAAATCTTGTGTTAATATAGGGAAGCACAACATCTAACTATGCTCCAATACTCAACTGGACTAAAACAGTTTATGCATTTAGAAAAATGATATATTATAGTAAATTAAGGATAACTCTCATATGCAAACTACAAATGAGGTGATTTAAAAAGATTTTGAAAGACAAGACAGAGATCTACAACTTTCATATTTTGAGTTTTGCAAGATTCTAGCTAGAAAATAGCTTAAATAGGCAAAAACAAGCATTTGGGTCACCATGCGCGTAACACACTGCGCGCGGCATGAACTCTGTGCATGACGCACTGCTACGTGGCCAGAATTCTATGCATGATGCACTGCGCGGCAAGGATTGATGCACGCGACGAGGGTTTGATGTGCGCGGTGCACTACTGCGGTAGAAACTTCGTGTACGGCGCACTATACGCGGCAGAAATTCCATGCGCGGTGCACTATTGTGCAGCAAGAATTTTATGCACGACGTACTGTGTGCGGCAAGAAAGTGATGCACGACGCATTGCTATGGCAGGAAAATCCATGCGCGGCGTACTGCGTGCGACAACTGTTTATCGTCCTTGCCAGATAGGTTCGAGAACAGGAGTCCAGAACTTGTTTTGGCTATAAAAACTTCAATTTAACTCCAAATTAAGCGATTTAAAAGCCAAAATGCTTGAAATAGAAATCTTTATCAAATATAACAACTAGTTTTAGAAAACAACAAGTTTTAATAGATCAAATCAAGAAAAAACTCATAGAACCCATATAAAATCCTAAGTTGGAACTCAGATCTACACAAATTTATACATCAAAATTCAAAACTCCAAGAACTAAAATAGATGAGAACATCAAGGAGAACATTTTCTATCAAATACATTTTTAATTAACACAAATAAGCAAAAATTCAAAAATCTAAGGCTTCACCATTGAGCAAGATGTACTAGCCTCGAGTGGCTCCTAGCCTCTTGTAAACCCCCTCGACCAAATTTTAGGTCTACTTAGCTTAGATCGAGATACTAGGGTTAGTTTGAAGCCAATTGGAATTTAAATCATAGTGTTTTAGATTATTGTGCAATATTTGTAACACTTTGTGCACCTTACCGTTGCTTCGATATTTGGAGCGCTACACTAGCATTTATTTTCCAACAAATTTTACACACTTTTCCTAGATGTGCTAGCCTTTCATTTTGACCCTTGTGTAACTCATAAATACGCTCCCTTGTGCTTCATTTTAGTCGCACAATATTCGTTACAAACATCCGTTCTTAAATTCAAATAAATCTATCTTTGCATCCTTGTCCGTTCCAATTAAAATTGGAGACAAAACCTTACCCCATTTTGTATAACCCAATTTATGACAATATTCTAATCTGAGTCTACTACATCCATCACACTTGTGTCCCACCCAATTTTAACCCTATGTATTTCCAATTAATTAAGGAGCACCACTTACACTAATCTTAATTAAATTGGTGTAAGGACCTAACCTCACCCAAAATTAGACCCAACACCAACCCAAACCCCCACTCACATCCTCAAGGTTCATACCAAACACCACACACCCTTTTTAGCTACTACATCACACCAAACATGGTATTTTCCCTCATTTAATCCAAATTCTTATTTTTGTGCAATTTTTCAATTGTTGAGGACTTCTATGCAAAAGTGCAATGAGGTGTCACCATCTATTGGTCAAGGCACATGAAGAACCAACCCCCTCCCCCTCTTTGACCGGTCTAATCCTTTCTCTCTCCCTTTTTGTACACTTTCCTCCATGTTAAATCTCCACCCTCCATTCAACCCAACACCATCTCTACCCTCCAATTTACTTCATGTAAACACCCAACCCCATCCCAAGGAATACATAGGCCGGCCCTAATCCCTAGGTTGTCATCACCCTCATCTCCTACATGCAAAACTCCTTCTCCATTATTTTTCTACATCACCATCACCCTCCCTGTTCAAAAGCTGCAAACCCTAAACCTAATCTTCACCTCCTTCCTCCGGCTGTCGACCTCGCCGAAGCAACTGAGACAGCCCACCGCCTCCGTTGACTGGACGTCCCGAGCACCCCTCTCCATCATCTTCCCTCTTCCCTATGCAATCGTCGATCACAGCACCCCCGCCGGAGCCCAAGCCGACCATGACCCCGACACCAGTCTTCCAACCGCCGAACACCGCCTAAACAACACCCGCCGATCCCGGCCATTCCTGCGTCATCTCCTTTACCACCACTCATCATCACAGCACCACCCAGCACACCGCCTCCATCCCGCCATAGCCTTACACCATCACCGCCGTTACCGACCGTCCTCCATCATCTTTCCCGCCAGACCAACCTCTCCATCCACGTTCACCTCGACCCCGACTTCCTTCTTCCTGGGCTAGTCATTCATCACCACCATCGAGTCATCTCCCTCACCGCCTCTATAAGCCCCTTGTCTCACCCTCGCCGACCAGACCTCTGTAGCGCCCCGTTCTCCCGATGCGGAGAGCGCGGCTAAGAAACACAAGTCGGTATCGTTCGATCGGGATAGATTGAATTAAGAACTCGTCCTCGTTATGGATTTGTTTCTTCGGAATCGATTCCCATATTCAGTGGACCACGCCCCAAGGATCGGCTTAGCGGCAGAGTCAGGAGGGACCTCTCCGCTGCTATCTTTTATTGCCTCGGTTTTCGATGTCGCTTGTTGCTTTCGTGCTTTGAGTTGGTTTTGGGATTTGCTTGTTTTCCTTGAATGGTTTCGATGGTTTTTATTGTTTTCGTTTATTGACTTGCACTTCTATTCCGAAATTAGAAAGAGAGGAAGGAATATTAATCGAGCTGTTCGTATGCAGGTGAACGAGCAGTAGGCGGCTTGCGAGCGGAGTCGTGAAGTGCCTCTTTCCTTCTCCTTCCAACCATCTAAGTGAGTGGCTACCAACCCGATTAGCTAGCCCTGCTTCCAAGCTTTACTCTTTTGCCCCGATCAAATGATACCAAATAATAATAATAAAAACTAAGATAAAAGACAATAGACTTGGTTATTATGCTTGTCAATCAAACCTGTGAACTGTTGCCTTATCGTATTCTTGTTCGTGCAAATGTTCTATGAATTATGCTAAGTATGACACACACCTTGTATTGTGCATAATTGTTCAGGGAGGCTATGCTAAATAAATCATGCATTACTACTTGTCGTGCACTCGTGTTCTTACAATCGTGTTGCCCCAACTGCATGAATTGTTAACTTGTTAATCGTGTTCGATCATGGACAACTTGTGCATAAGGTATAGTTCTGCGGACGGTCGCTGGGGCACTGGCATCGATCCGATCCGGGCGGAACTCGTGTATAGTCATCGTGTACGGGACAAGATGGCTTGCAACGCCTCGTGTACTATCGTTGCATGCTATCCTTGTCTCGGACTAGTCCATTATGGCAACCAAGCCAGTGATCATCGTGTATATTTAAACCTGTTGCAAACTAACTTGTGTCTTCGTGGCAGGGAAGGCATGGTAAGTATTGTGCAGGTAATTCAGACGGGCAGGTAAAATCCACCGAACGGTGGCACGTTCATTTTCAGTAAATTCTATATGCTACTTACTTGTAAATGAACTAAGGCAAGATAGAAACCCACAAATATGCATGCTTCATTAAAAACAACGTGTTGATTGGTATAGTTTGACTAGCTCACCTTCACCAGCATGTTTCGATATGCTGACCCTCGTTGAAACAGGTTCTCCGCACTAAGGCGAACCGAGCGAGGAGCCGAAGTCGTCTTCCCGATCCAGTCCAGCTGTCGGCGCATCTTCACCACGCCCCTTGAAGCATTTTGAAGCCAGAAGCTGCAACTCTTCATACACAAATGCAGCTCCGTGGCAAAGCTATCCTCCAGCCTGGAGGTCTTTATCATTTTGAGTTTATAAAGGGATGTAATGTACAGGACTGCTATCTCATTTTGAGTCATCTCTTTTGTAAGCCGTTCGGCATATTAGCTAACTCGTTCAAGAGTTTGTAATAGATGTTCATTATCAATAAAGAGAACTTTTCCATGTTTTAAAAATTTGTGTTTCAATTTATCTGCGTACTCTGAATATGTGCTTGCTATGCAAATCATTAAAGCCTTGTGCGAGCGCAACCCCAGGCCCGCATGGCGGTCACGATTTGGGGGGCGTCTCAAACGATTCTAAGGAATCGGGTCGTGACAACCTCCTCGCCTGAGCATCCCACCTCTGGTCATGACAACAGCACCCTGCACCACTGAGCACCACCGCTTCGATCTCCCTCACCCCGACTTCCTCACGCTGAACCATCCGTCGAGCACCACTTCACCTTCGTTCTCTTTCTTTTCCACAGCCCGCCCCCGTCCTCATCGCAGCTACCTCGCCTGAGCCGCTCCTCTCCGGCCATCCCCGGAACATTATCACCATCATCAACACCATCATCATCAACATCATCAACATCATCATCATCAACATCATCACCATCATCAACATCATCATCAACAACATTGTCAACATCCTCACCATCATCATCATTATCATCGTCATCATCGTCGATCCTGGGTGTGCCCATCAAGGTTCGTAGCTTGCCCTTTCCTTCATGCGTGTGTTGTGTGACACGGAGTATTCGTATACTTTAGTGACCAGTGTGTTTGTGTGTGTGCATGTTTAATAGTAATTAGTATTAATAATAATTAGGTTTGTAGATTACTTCATGGGGAAATTGATTTCTAGTGCTACATATGCTGTGTGACCATAAATATTAGTTGTGGGTTTACCGTGTATTTGCATTGACTGTATGACCCTGAGTATTAGTAAATTGACTACCTTGTGTACACTAACGTACTGGCTTTAGACATGTGTTAGTGAGTTGATTGTCTAGTTATGCACAGTATTCGAGGATATGACATATGTGCGTTTAGATACGCACACTTGACCCTGCTAGATTGACCAGTACCACCCCTTTCTTGCAAAGTTTCTGAGTTTAGTGTAATCGTGTTTGTGTGTGTGCTAGTGTAATGACTTATTGTAAAACCCCTATTTCAAAAAAAAAACGTATTTTTTTTAATTAATTAATAATTTAAATATAGAATTTAGTGGCTAATTAGGAGAAATAGATTTTTAATAATTTTTATTTTAAGTGTTCGGGCACTTAGAGGATTTATGGGACCATCAGGAATTTTTCGGAATTTATTCCATGTAGGAGACCTCTTAAGCAGTTGCTAGCCTGATGGTGTGCATTATTCTAATCCATGAATTTTCTTATGAATATATATATAATATATATGTATATACAAATATATATATGTATATATACATTTAAAAAAGAAAAGAAAAGAAAGAAAAAGAATTATTAAATAAGAATTTACTAATAATAATAATATACTATTACTAATAACAAACCTCTTTCCAACTATACTAAAGAAGCAAACAAAGCAAACTCTTAGCAAACACAATATTCCAACAAAAAGCACAGCAATCAATTCCCTTTGAAAACCATGAAGCAGCAGCTACTATACGCGCGGCCACCCCCCACGACCTATATATCTCTCATCTCTCCCTATCCTATATATATATATATATATATATATATATATATATATATATATATATATATATATATATATATTTTATTTCATAAAACCCTAACCTATATCTCCAGACCCCCTCTTCTCATCTAGAGCTGCCAACGCAGCCAGAGAACCCCGTCAGGCCGTCCAAACCATCCCGACGACTCCGACCTCGCGCACTGCAGATTCCCACACGAGGTACCTTCGCTCCGGAATTGTTTTCCGTCGACTCGCCCAACCAAACGTCGTTCCGTCTTCACCGGTATGCTCACCCCTTAACCCTATTCCATATTTGTATAATAGCCAACCTTGAAAAATGTGTACCCCTAGGCGAAAAACAACGTCCAAGTGGGCGCGAGCAGACCCAATTCTGGGATCGCAGAAAACTGCGGTGACCACCCATATTGCCGAGTTCGTATCTCCCACCACAGAGATCCGAATTAGGTGATTCTTTTTGATACATGTAGAATACTTGACCTAGTTTATTTTCTGTTAAATAACCCTATATTATTAGCTGCTGTGGACATAGTTAAATTCGTCACAAAACTACGCTCACCCACTTTTTTCAAATTTCCAAAAGTTGGAAAACGGAGCGTGTCCCGCCAAACGGGACCGCCCCGCCGTGTACCAAGTGTACCGAGCGGTGCACGCAGTGTAATCGGACACGTGAAATTTGTGAGAACTGATTTGGACGCGTGTGCGCGCCGAAATCAGGCCGTATCCGCGGACACACCCCGTGTCGCAACTTTTGTGGAACTCGCGCGTATTTTGTGCACGCTTGTCAGATTGTGACAAAACTTGCGCCACTGGACTCGTGGTAATGCGCTGGTCCTGTTACCCAATTTTCACGCAATTCTGAGACGGTTGACCAAATCGCCAATTGGCGGGTCCCATAGTTGACTTTTGGACAAAATTGTGTTCGGCTCATCGGAATCCACATTTGGACATACCGTGGGTTCGTATTGACATTTAGAGTTGTTTGACCTATAGTTTGTCCCATTTAGAGACTGTTACCCTTCGCACGTTTTTCGGTGCAAAGTGGGCCACACGTGGACCCCACTTTTGCCTGAAATTACCGTTTTATTTCTGTGTCCAAATTGGACGAAAGGGATGTGCTTTTTAGCTATTTTGCTCATTCCGGCAACATTGATGATGTTTATTTCAGCATCCGGAGACATTGTTCTGCGGCCATAGCTTTTGATCCTGTGTGTTTGACTTCTGGACAGTACACCTTGCAGCTTTCTTACCAGGCAAGATACCTTGCCAAATTGCGTACAGTATTTTGCATGCTTAGTATATTTTTGTATATTTATTTCAGTTCTATTTATTTATTGCATGTGTAGTTCCTTTCAGTCATTACTATATATTAGATATGTTGACACACACACTTGACACTTAGTATCATAGAGGACAATTATTAGGCGTATGGGCTTTTAACCACTCTGGTAAACCGTAGTATATAGCTCGCACTACGGGCGTGTGTCGCGCTGGTCGCTACCCCCGCGGTATGTCGATTTCTGGAGTCTCGTTGGTCGCTACCCCCGCGGTATATCAATTTCTGATGTCCATTGACGTGTGTGTGAGTTGTGAGGTAGATCGAGTAGCCTACCCTTGCCCATACGTCAAAAAGTTGTCCTCATTTGCATTCATATAGATTGTCTTATACAGCGTACTTATTTATTTTCAAATTATATGCATGTTTACTGTATTCAAATTGGCTCGTATTTTCTGTATCTTGTTACGTCCCTCTGGGGACCTGGTCCTCTGCTAGGTGTATCTGCTCTTGAGTATTTGCAGGAGTACTGGCCTGGACCTGACGCATTATTTTCTGTCGATGAGGTCTTACCTTCTGAGTATCGTTGATTATCTGGCGATGGATTCTTTTAGCTGATACACTTCTGTCTTCATATTATTTTATATTGGAGATTTTATACTCCTCTCTCATTTTAGTTTTGATATAGTCATTAGTAGTGGATTTGTCTCCACCTGACTATTATTTTCTGGATATTTCAGACTCCTTATTCTAGCTTAGTATTTTTTTTCTATGACTTGTTGTGTGGATGAGATTAGCATATCTGTGACTTGTGACATTATATATACCACATATGAGTTTATATTCATATTACAGCGTACGTATGGGTTATGGTTTCCATATATTGGAGTTGCCATATCCATGCGGCTGGCATGCTTACGTGTTCCTAGTCCTACGTATCTGAGACTGGGGCATGACATATTTTTGTGGTGGCCCATGCAGGTCGAGTTAGCCGTTTCGATTATGTCACTGTACCGAGCGGGCCTGCACCTAGGATTAGAATTTTAGATCTTATCCACACTTGACTATAACTTACCTTTCTTCCAATATGTCCTACTTAAGTTCTTGCATCCTGCTTGATTCATGTACTCTTCTTAATCCTTCGTCCATCTCTTGCAGAGAGATAAATTTACATAACGGGCATGCCGCCACCGGGGACAACACGTCTCGAGGGGACGACGACCAACCACTAGGAGTGACCTCCACGACACCTCTTCTTCCCGGACTGGATGGACTGACTAACAATCAAATTCCATCAACTCCTTCCATGATACCTAATGGGACTTTTCCAGCTCCACTAGCACCGCAAGATGGCCAAGCGCAGCCGTTCCAATTCTTCCAGATGATAATGCAAGAACAAAGGCAGCAAACAGCAGAACAGAGGCTAGAATTTCTGGCAGCACTTGAGAGAATAGCTGCACTAGCCCCTATACCAACCCAGGCACAAGCTTCAGTACCACAAGCTCGGGTCGGTTCAGTCAAGGACTTTGTGCAGATGGGCCCTAAGCCATATAAGGGCAATGAGAGTCCAGAGGAGACCACAAACTGGATTTCCAATACCAAAAAGTTGTTAGAAGCATCACAACTACCTACTGACCTATGGATGATAGGCGTGAGGACCCAGTTAGAAGGCAACGCGCATCATTAGTGGGAATCAATGGAGCGCCAGTTGGGTACGCGTCAGACTTGGGAACAATTCTTGGAATACTTTGAGAGGAAGTACTTCCCGGATACTGTAAGGGACGCATTGTATGATCAGTTCCTCCATCTAAAGCAAGGGGACAAGACGGTTGATGAGTATGACGCAGAGTTTAGCCGTCTCAGTAAGTATGGCACAGTCCTAATACCTAATGACTTGGAGAAGGCTAAGAGGTTTCACCGTGGGCTGACTCAGGAGCTCCAGCACTATACTAGCTCACAGTCCCAGATCTCTTATGCCAGGATCCAGGAGGTCATCAGCAAGGGAAACGGAATTCAACAGAGAAGTCACCAAGGACCAGTAAAGACACAGCAAGGAGGACCCATTAGACACCCTTTGACACGCCAGCAACCAGATAGTGCTGCACCATATCCAGCCAAGGACCCCCGTACTTGTCACTTTTGTGGTAAGATAGGTCATATTCATAGAGACTGTCATCGTCGATTGGGGCTGTGCATGATATGTGGATCAAGTCACCATCAAACTCGAAGATGTCCTCAGCAGAACCAGAGGTCTATGGCATTAAAATCAGGAACATCGCATACACCCTCAAGTATAGAAGACCAAAGTGACCCACCACTGCTTCTACAGTCTGCACAAATAGAGGGGACTAGACCCCAGTTGATCAATCAAGGACAAGGCCAAGCACTCATTATGACAAGTATGGGAGAGTAGACACAGGAAGCCGTAGATACAGGTACGACCTTTTAGTTTTAATTGTCTTTGCATACTCATGACCCCATTGTGACACAAGATCTTAGATGTACAAATAGTTGTAGAATTATATATATGGTAGTTTAGCAGTTATGAGGATGTAGGTATATTTTACCCAGGTGGCATACACGCGATGCTAATGGATGACGTGAGTAGCAGTAGTAGTATTCTTCCCCTATCCTTATCTCGCCCTCTTGGGTGACTCATCTTCTCCTTTTATATTCGTTCCTTATCTCGTGCTTAACTCTTCCTATCATAGTCGTATCTTTCGTGCCATTATGAATTGTTTGATATCAACCTCACCCCTATTTTGTTAGTTAAACATAAATGTGTTAGTAATGCTTGATAACTAAGGATGGGTTCTTAATATGTATATGCACTATAATAATATATGTATTCTTTATTAGTTTAACTCTTAAGTAGCACCATGTAGCATAGTAGAAATTATTAGATCAATTGAGCTAGATCATATCCCTAATAGTTAGTCAAGACCCTAAGTATCTCCCCCCCAAAAAAAAAAAAAACTTAGACTATGCCTAGGAAAGAGTTGAAGGCACTTGTTACGAACTGATGACTATGACAAATCGCTGGCGAGGTAGCGACAGTTGCCGCCAGACGATTATGGTAGAATAGTCGAATTACTTGCAGCTATACTGGCCAGGTGGCGTGGCAGTATTAGACTATGATACTTGACGGTTATGGAAAAAGTCATAGTTATGAGATTCTAGACAGGTATCCCAAGATTCTCGACCCAATAAATGTATTTACCTTACAAACCTAGACAATAGCTTCAAAGAATGTGACTACTAGTAGAATCTTGTAAGTTGGGTAGTGTAGACGAGTTAGAGGATGATAAAATAGTGGATGGACAATAGATGAAAAAGTGTTAGAATGGCAAACCATGAGTTTTAGGAGTCCTACTAGATACCAATGTAGTGTAATAGTTATAGTTATCATTATGAATATGGGTTAGTGTCAATTTCGAGGACAAAATTTTTGTAAGTTGGGTAGAATGTAAAACCCCTATTTCAAAAAAAAAAAAATTTATTATTTTTTTTATTAATTAATAATTTAAATATAGTATTTAGTGGCTAATTAGGAGAAATAGATTTTTAATAATTTTTATTTTAGGTGTTCGGGCACTTAGAGGATTTATGGGACCATCAGGAATTTTTCGGAATTTATTCCATGTAGGAGACCCCTTAAGCAGTGCTAGCCTGATGGTGTGCATTATTCTAATCCATGAATTTTCTTATGAGTATATATATAATATATATGTATATACAAATATATATATGTATATATACATTTAGAAAAGAAAAGAAAAGAAAAGAAAGAAAAAGAATTATTAAATAAGAATTTACTAATAATAATAATAATATACTATTACTAATAACAAACCTCTTTCCAACTATACTAAAGAAGCAAACAAAGCAAACTCTTAGCAAACACACTATTCCAACAAAAAGCACAGCAATCAATTCCCTTTGAAAACCATGAAGCAGCAGCTACTATACGCGCGGCCACCCCCCACGACCTATATATCTCTCATCTCTCCCTATCCTATATATATATATATATAGATATATTTTATTTCATAAAACCCTAACCTAAATCTCTAGACCCCCTCTTCTCATCTAGAGCCACCACCGCAGCCAGAGAACCCCGTCAGGCCGTCCAAACCATCCCGACGACTCCGACCCCGCGCACTACAGATTCCCACACGAGGCACCTTCGCTCCGGAATTGTTTTCCATCGACTCGCCCAACCAAATGTTGTTCCGTCTTCACCGGTATGCTCACCCCTTAACCCTCTTCCATATTTGTAAAATAGCCAACCTCGAAAAATGTGTACCCCTGGGCAAAAAATAACGTCCAAGTGGGCACGAGCAGACCCAATTGTGGGATCGCAGAAAACTGCGGTGACCACCCATATTGCCGAGTTCGTATCTCCCACCACAGAGATCCGAATTAGGTGATTCTTTTTGATACATGTAGAACACTTGACCTAGTTTATTTTCTGTTAAATAACCCTATATTATTAGCTACTGTGGACATAGTTAAATTCGTCACAAAATTACGCGCACCCACTTTTTTCAAATTTCCAAAAGTTGGAAAACGGAGCGCGCCCCGCCAAACGGGACCGCCCCGCCGTGTACCAAGTATACCGAGCAGTGCACGCAGCATAACCGGACACGTGAAATTTGTGGGAACTGATTTGGACGCGTGTGCGCGCCAGAATCAGGCCGTATCCGCGGACACACCCCGTGTCGCAACTTTTGTGGAACTCGCGCGTATTTTGTGCATGCTTGTCAGATTGTGACGAAACTTGTGCCACTGGACTCGTGGTAACGTGCTGGTCCTGTGACCCCAATTTTCACGCAATTCTGAGACGGTTGACCAAATCGCCAATTGGCGGGTCCCACAGTTGACTTTTAGACAAAATTGTGTTCGGCTCATCGGAATCCACATTTGGACATACCGTTGGGTTCGTATTGACATTTAGAGTTGTTTGACCTATAGTTTGTCCCATTTAGAGACTGTTACCCTTGGCACATTTTTCGGTGTAAAGTGGGCCACACGTGGACCCCACTTTTGCCCGAAATTACCGTTTTGCCCCTGTGTCCAAATTGGACGAAAGAGATGTGCTTTTTAGCTATTTTGCTCATTACTGAAATGTTGGTGATGTTTATTTCATCATCCGGAGACATTGTTCTGCGGCCATAGCTTTTGATCCTGTGCGTTTGACTTCTGGACAGTACACCTTGCAACTTTCTTACCAGGCAAGATACCTTGCCAAATTGAGTACAGTATTTTGCATGCTTAGTATATTTCTGTATATTTATTTCAGTTCTATTTATTTATTGCATGTGTAGTTCCTTTCAGTCATTACTATATATTAGATATGTTGACACACACACTTGACACTTAGTATCATAGAGGACAATTATTAGGCGTATGGGCTTTTAACCACTCTGGTAAACCGTAGTATATAGCTCGCACTACGGGCGTGTGTCGCGCTGGTCGCTACCCCCGTGGTATATCAATTTTTAGAGTCTCGCTAGTCGCTACCCCCGCGGTATGTCAATTTCTGATGTCCATTGACGTGTGTGTGAGTTGTGAGGTAGATCGAGTAGCCTACCCTTGCCCATACGTCAAAAAGTTATCCTTATTTGCATTCATATAGATTGTCTTGTACAGCGTACTTATTTATTTTCAAATTATATGCATGTTTACTGTATTCAAATTGGCTCGTATTTTCTGTATCTTGTTACGTCCCTCTGAGGACCTGGTCCTCTGCCAGGTGTATCTGCTCTTGAGTATTTGCAGGAGTACGGGCCTGGACCTGACGCATTATTTTCTGTCGATGAGGTCTTACCTTCTGAGCATCGTTGATTATCTGGCGATGAATTCTTTTAGCTGATACACTTCTGTCTTCATATTATTTTATATTGGAGATTTTATACTCCTCTCTCATTTTAGTTTTGATATAGTCATTGGTAGTGGATTTGTCTCCACCCGACTATTATTTTCTGGAAATTTCAGACTCCTTATTCTAGCTTAGTATTTCTTTTCTATGACTTGTTGTGTGGATGAGATTAGCATATCTGTGACTTGTGACATTATATATACCACATGTGAGTTTATATTCATATTACAGCGTACGTATGGGTTATGGTTTTCATATATTGGAGTTGCCATATCCATGCGGCTGGCATGCTTATGTGTTCCTAGTCCTACGTATTTGAGACTGGGGCGTGACACTTATGCTATATTGTATTATATTATATATATATAGGACCATTGGATCGTCCTGCGAGACTTTGGGATCAGGTTATTAGCACTCGCAGCTTGAGGACCCAAGCAAGTATACCTTGCCTTGTTGTACTATTTAAATTCAGTTGTTTTTAGTTGCATGTTTTATTATTTTAATACTATATAACTGTGTGAATCCGAGAAAGACTCGGGTGCAGTCAACGAAGGCGTTGACGTTAGGACTTGTGTCTGACCTAGTGTCTAGTGGACGCACCTAAAATCATGGAGTTATCAGTATGACTCCCCAGGCCTTGACATATTTCTTACACGGGTTGTGAGTCTCATATAGGACATGAACTTGCGTATTCGGTTGGCCACCTGTACGTGTAGGTCGTACGATGGATAGGGTATAACTGCTAATAGTGACGCATGTTAAATGACTTAGCAGTTATTAGTAGTCCAGGAACATAAACTATTGTAGTACGGTGGTCCATCATTGTCCTTGTTTAGTTGTAAGGTTGGGCTTAGGCTATGAGCCAAAGTTACGACGTCGATACTTGCACTCCGTCTCAACTTAGTAGCTAAAGCGTGTTGTGTATACAACATACATAGAGCATTGGGTGGAAGGACAACTAATAGGCGTATGGGACACCCACCTCCTTTATACAGATACCACGTTCTTCAGAGCGATACGGACGTATATATATTTATGCAGATACCGCGTTCTTTAGAGTGTTGGATCTTACTTGTGGTTTTTGCAGATACCACACTCTAGAGAACGTTAGACGTTATTACTTATACAGATACCACACTCCTCGGAGCTGGACGTTATTATATTGCAGAGTGTCCTTGTTATGGGGGCATATATGGCATATACTAGCCAGTCACGGCGATTGGTGAATTACGTCAGCATATGTCTAGCCTACACTTTTCATACGCACTAAGTTGTCCTCAAATTGTATTTCACTTAGCTGGTTAGTTTACCCTCGAGTTTTCATAGTATTTACTTTATGGCATATATTTTTTTATATTGTTACGTCCCTTTGAGGACCAGGTTCCCTTCCAGGTTATTTGTACAGTTTGCAGGATGCTTGATCTAGTGGAGTATGGACATTGTTGCCGGTATCTTTACATTTTCAGCTATTACAGTCATATACTACTTTCCATTTTTTATTCTGCTTTTAGCCTAGTATTTATAGACCTATGTTGTTCTTTTTGGTCTATTCGAACGAATGTATTATTGGGCTGCAGACTGATGATGCGTATCGTTCTTTCTGGAGATTATTCACCATGGATTGAGATTTAGTTTTTAGTTATTGCATGTTAGAAATAGATTATTTATTGGATAACTTGACCATGGACAGCGTAAGTGCGCTTCGTCGGGTCCATTAAATTGGAAAGCCCTACGGAGTCGTACCAACTGGCCATTGCCATGTGTCTGGTCCCACGTATTTTGGGACTGGGGCGTGACACCTCTGCTCTTACGGTCCAAGTGATCACCTTAACTGCTCCCAAGTCCTCTAGGGTTAGGGTTCGTCCTAGGATAAGGGGAAGAGGAGGAAGAAGGAGGAGTAAAATAAGAAGAATGAGTGAGGAGAGAGAAAATATTACGATCCGCACCCGGTGTAAGGGTACAAGTCGGGAACAACGCCCAGCCTATGCTGTAGAATCTGTGGTAGAACGTTGTCTGGGTAATCTATCTAGCAATATAATAAACCACCAACAATAACAATATACTCAATCACAGATCTAAGATGGAATGAGCACGAATAAGATAAAGAATAGAAATAGTCACATACAACTCATGAGTCTAAAATAATACATCAATTAGTCTGAAAGAATACTAACAAAATAAGCTGGAGACAAATCCAGTATAAGAAATACTAAGAAAGTACTAAACTCGGGTCATCTGTCTCAGTTGGGATAAGTTCCTCCTGAACCAGGGTCTCTGACTCTAAACCCACAACATCCTGAGGTCCATAATATGTAGGGTACCAATCATCAGTGTCATCTGGAAAAATATATCCAGTCAGAAAAAGAGCAGAGTACATCTCTAATAGCAGTTCTAATCAATGATAAAAACTATGTAACAGTAAATAGATATGAATATACAAGATGCACAATAAATATGAGAGATATATACAATAAGAAAATACTGGAATAAATACAATAATGAGCAATATGTCAATGAGCAAGAATATTAATAACTAAGTGTGTGAGTACTAGCTTTAACATATGATTGACTTGGGAACATAATACAAAATTTATGGCCTGGCTAATCATACGTGCGGTGTATGATTAACACTATTCAATGCAAGACTTGATACAAGGAGGGTATGATCACATATCTACACTAAAATACTTTCCACCCTCGACTGGTATAATAGATCCAACCATGGTACGCTATGGCACGAGATTCCCCAAAAAAATAGCTAGTCTTCCCGAGAATCAGTGTCTGTACATGTACAAGATAATCAATGAAACAAGGCTTGCACAAGATATACCATATACCAAGGAATAACATCTCATGACGAGATCCGGATATACCAATCCGTGTAACCATAGTGTCAATAGGACAAGGATATCTACACTAGATACAATGAACATAGAGGATATCATAAAGAGAAACTATCAGAGAATGTACTCGCCTGAATCTGGATAAATAGTCTCACAGATGTCTGATATGGTGCCTCGAAGACCTAGATATGGAATACAACATCAATACAAGGTTCCGAAAAGAAAATAAGTTAAACTAGTCAACTTCTAGGTCAACAAGCCAATTCTAAGTCAAAAGTTAAACTAAGTCAACTCTAAGGTCAACTATGGTCAAACTATCTATTTCTAGGTTGCATAAGACACAAGGATATTAGGTTCAAACTCTAGAGTCTATACCAAAAAGCTACATCTAGGATACTAAGATACCGTATCTTAAGATACGCAAACCACAATATAAAATAGTCACATATGCACATGTCAAATAATATTAAATATAAAATCCTAAATACAAATGGTAAAGGGACACCGTGGTTTCGAACCAACTTGGTATCTCAACACTAGACCATAATATTGATACCCAAACCAATACCTTGTATATCCTCAATACCTTGGCACTTACCTTGGTATCCCAAGGTAATGTCGCTCTTTGCATATAGGTAACCACCCACTAACTAATACCTTAATATATCTTCTAGTATATACTAACCCTCAAACTTAAACATATGCTAATCAAATAGGTACTAATATACATACTAGTACATAGACTTATATATATACATACATATATATAACTTAGAGATACATAAACTATGTAATTAGATCTAACTTATTATATAACACATACATATAGCTAGCTTTATTAACTAGGTAACTAGCTACACTATATTCATACACATCTATTTATAACCACCAACTAACTATCTAACTCTCAACTAACTACTGAACTAATCTAACTACTACTATTGTTGCTGCTCTGTTCCCTGCGGCTGCTGCTGCAATGTGATACTGCCGCTGCTGCAACAATGCTTCCCGGCTGCTGCTGCTGCTGCAATGTTATACTGCTGCTACTGCTAGGTGATACTGCCACTGCTGCTAGGTGATACTGCCTTTGTTGCTGCAATGTTATATTGTTGTTGCTGCTAGGTGATAATGCCGCTGCTGCTGCAATGTTATACTAATGCACTGAACAGTGCATTACTGCCTGACCCGAGCCCTTCTCTCCCCAATCAACACCAAAATGCATATATATATATATCTATCTATCTATATACCATCTAATACTTATATAAATATGTAACCATCTCATGAATATAAACATCTAACCATCCATACTTATGTATACACTCACATATAAGTATCACACACACCTATATATATATATATATATATATATATATATATATATATATATATATATATATATATATATATATATATATATATATATATATAAGTAGATATGCTTATACATATATCTATATACTAGAATTTATATACATCTATGTGCATACATACACTCTCCAATATAATTATAACCTCAACAAGATACATAGCTATATAGATAGTATATTAATAACTCATATATATATACATACTATGACAGATAATATATATATATATTATTATGAATAATGCATATTAAATATAGAATACAATACAACAAACACGTGAAGTACATCGCACCCGTATCACACTAGATCTATGATACGTTTGCGACACGAGTCCACCACACATCCAAACGCACCCGAAGGACACGAGCACGTCTAATAAATTATATATGAATAATACGAAGAGTCAACTACAATATACGTATCCGTGTCAAAATGTGACATGCTCAAAGTTCCGTGTCGGAGAAAAAAATCTCCAAATCAACACGTATCACCAAATTGATGGGATACGACCTACACATACCCAATTATGGATACGACACTAGCCCCAAACACACAAGCATATGCCAAATTGATCTATAGGACCAATTGACACACACAACAAATGTCAATCTCAAAATTTCCCCAAAATTGACACAAAAATCACCATAACTTTCTCAATAGGCCTCATATGAACACAAAACCAAATCCTATGGGTAGCCTATGAATATGGGTTGATTTCTAATAGTTAAATCTTAAATTTAGAACCTAATTTAAGGAAAAAAAATGAATTGTACCTATTGGGAGATGGATTTTTAATGCAACCTCCAAATATGATGAAATTGGCCTCCAACTTATAGATCCTTGCTCTTCTTTGTAGATCCTTGCTTCCTTCTTCTAAATTCTTGTTCTACTAGCCTCCAATGATGATTTAGAAAGGAAATTGGGGTTGAATTGAAGTGGAGATGATAAAAATTGGGTTGAGAGAAATTCTAGATCTAGATTTGAAATAAAAAGAGGAGAGAGAAACTCCCTCCCTCTTTATATAGGCCTCACTTGCCCCCTCCCTCAAGCTACTATGTAAAGTCCAAAATACTCCTTGGGGCCTCTCATGAAGAAATAATTAATGAGGGAAGCTTCTAGTCAAATGGTTTAATTAATTTAATCCATCTCCTTAACAATGGGCTTTCTAAATGGGCTAAAATCTAACAATTACTTCATGTTGGACCATGAGTCTAAACTAAACTAGTTAGGTCCACTAACACAAGTCCAAAATAAATAAATAATATCTAACAATAATTAAACAATACAATAAATAATTATTTATCATGCACAATATTTAATTAAATATAAAATTACTAAAATACCCTTTCTAGAAATGTGGTAGTGACAAGTCTACCCTCCTTAAAATAATTTTGTCCTCAAAATTCAAAGACGAAAATTACCCCCAAAAATATAGAACATAACAAAAGAACAGAACTAATGAACATAACTAGCTTATAAAAGAACATAACATAATTAGGAAAGAACATACCTCAAAGCACAAACAAATATGGATAGCGCTCTCGCATTTCATCCTCTCTCTCTCCCAGGTAGACTCCCCCGGAGAGTGATGCCTCCATGCGACGCGCACCAAAGGAATAGTCTGGTTCCTCAGCACCTTCTTTCTCCGATCCAGAATCTCAACTGGCTGCTCGGGATAGCTAAGAGTTGGGCCCACCTCTATCTTCGAGTGATCCAATATATTACTAGGATCTACTACGTACTGTCTCAACTACGACACATGAAACACGTCGTGCACTCCCTCCAATATAGGTGGCAAGTCTAGTCTATAAGTAACTGCACCGACCCTCTCTAGAATAGTGAAAGGTCGGATAAATCACGGACTAAGATTCCCGCCTCCACCGAAGCGAATCGTGCCTCATGTCGGAGAAATCCTCAGAAACACTAAACCACCCACCTAGAACAAAATACCACCTTAAGAACTTAATCTATAACAAATAACCAATAACAAGCACAAAACAAAAATCTAACTATACCTCGAACTCTAAGGGTCTCCGGTGGCTATCGGCCCAATATCGATGTCTGTCCTGCGCCACACGAAGTATGTCCCTGATCAACTGAACCTTCTCCGCTGCATCCATAATTATCTCTAGCCCAAGCAAAACTCTCTCTCCAACATCGTCCCAAAACAAGAGAGTACGATACCTCCGACCGTACAAAGCTTCAAAAGGTGACATCTCTATACTAGCCTGGTAACTATTGTTGTAAGAAAACTCTACCAAATGGAGATGGTCCTCCCAAGAACCCCCAAAATCTAGTACACAAGTGCGCAACATATCCTCGAGAGTCTGAATAGTTCTCTCTAACTGTCCATCTGTCTGGGGATGATATGCTGTATTAAACTTGAGCTGAGTGCCCAAACTCTCCTGCAAACTCCTCCAAAAATGAGAAGTGAAACGACTATCCCGATCTGAGACTATGCTGATGGGAACTCCATGTATTCTAACGATCTACCTCACATACATCTCTGCCAGCATTTTCGTAGACAAACCCACCTTAAAAGGCAAAAAGTGGGCAGACTTGGTCAACCTATCAACGATGACCCAAATCGCTTCTTTCCCTCCTGGAGATCGTGGAAGTCCGAACACAAAATTCATAGTAATGTGCTCCCACTTCCACTCTGGAATGGGTAATGGCTGAAGTAAACCTCCTGGCCTCTGCCTCTCGGCTTTCACCTGCTGGCATACTAAGCATCTGGATACAAACTGTGCCACTTCCCTCTTCAAGCCATACCACCACACACTCTCTCACATATCTCGATACATCTTGTTGGCACCTGTATGCATGGAATACTGAGAGCGATGTACTTCTTGCAACACCTCCTCATGCAGCTCCCCACTAGGCACACACAACCTAACTTCATACTTCAAAGATCCATCCTCAGCAATAGTGAAATCATCCTCCAATCCTGCTCTGACCTGAGCTCTGATGCTCCTCAGAGATACATCCTCATACTATGCTGCCTTGATCATGTCCATCAAATCTGAACGTATCTGCAATCCCCACATCTGTATAGCACAACCAGGAACTATCACCTCGATGCCCAAGCTCTCCAAGTCCTCCAACAAATATCGATCCTGCATCAAGAACATAGCTACCGGATACCTGCTCAAAGCATCGGTAACTACATTAGCTTTTCCAGGATGATATTATAAAGATATATCAAAATCCTTCATCAGTTCCAACCACCGATGCTGCCTCATGTTCAACTCCTTCTGCGTGAAAACGTACTTCAAGCTTTTGTGGTCTGTGAAGATCTTCACACGCTCTCCGTACAAATAATGTTTCCATAAATTTAGGACAAAGATGACTGCTGCCAACTCCAAATTATTGGTAGGATAGTTCTTTTTATGAGGACGCAATTGTCTGGATGCATAGGCAATCACTTTTCCATTCTGCTGCAGAACACAACCCAAACATTTTCCCGATACATCACTATAAATAGTGAAACCTCCAGACCCTGATGGCAACGTTAAAATAGGAGCAGACGTCAACCTCTTCTTCAATTTCTCAAAAGCAATCTGGTAATCCTCCGTCCATATAAACTCTATATCCTTCCTAGTGAGTCTGGTCATCGGCTCGACAATCCTCAAAAAATCTTGCACAAACTTCTTGTAGTAGCATGCCAATCCCAAGAAACTCCTGATCTCTGCTACTAAACTCGGGGTCTTCCAAGATTCCACTGCTGCAATCTTCTTCGGATCCACTAAAATACCATCACCAGTCATAACATGTCCCAAGAATTCTACCTTGTCCAGGAAAAACTCATACTTGGACAACTTTTCATATAGCTTCTCTTTCCTCAGCACATCTAACACAATCCTCAAATGCTCCTCATGCTCCTCCGGTGTCTTCGAGTATATGAGTATGTCGTCGATGAACACTACCATGAACTTGTCAAGGTACTGATGGAATACCTTGTTCATCAAGTTCATAAATACCGCCGGTGCATTAGTCAACCCAAATGGCATCACCATAAACTCGTACTGACCATACCGAGTTCTAAAAGTAGTCTTCGGTATGTCCACCGGCTTCACCTTCACCTGATGGTAGCCTGATCTCAAATCTATCTTAGAAAATACCTTGGCACCACTCAACTGATCAAACAGATCATTAATCCGTAGAAAGGGTACTTATTCTTGATAGTGAGATTATTCAAAGCCATATAATCAATGCACATGCGCACCGATCCATCCTTCTTCGATATAAACAATATTGGGGCTCCCCACGGTGAAGAACTCGATCTGATAAACCCCTTATCCTGCAATTCATCCACATGCTTCTTCAGCTCGACCAGCTCGTTGTTGTTTACTCTATAGCCTGTTACGAAATTGGTTCTACATCTGGCACCAAGTCTATAGAGAATTCAACATCTTGATCTGGTGGCAACCCTGGCAATTTCTCAGGAAACACATCCAAGAACTCTGCTATCAACAGATACGGCATCTCCTTGTCTTCCACCATAGCTCCACAAGTAATGTCTTCTTCCTGCTCTGCAGCTCCTCTAACAAACTCGAACTCTGGTTCTTCTGGTGGACCAAACAAAACTCTATCTCCTCTACAATCTATGCTAGCATGGTGCCTATGTCACTACCACACTTTCTAGGAACGATTATTTTAGTCATTTGGTAATTAATTAAATATTATGCATATTAAAAATTTATTTATTATATTATTTATTTATTATTAGCATGTTAGATTTATTTTTGGACTTATGCTAGTGGACCAACTAGTTTAGTTTAGACTCATGGACCAACATTTAATTCTAGTTAGAATTGAGCCCAACAATTAGAAGCCCAATTATTAGGAGGAGAATTAATTATGTTAAACCCATTAGACTAGAAGCTTCCCTCCTTAATTAATTTCTTCATGAGAGGCCCCAAGGGGTATTTTAGACTTTATATAGTAGCTTGAGAGAGGGGGCAAGTGAGGCCTATATAAAGGGGATAAAAACTTGTTCTCTCTTCATTTTTTATTCCAAATCTAGATCTAGAAAATTCCTTCAACCAAATCCCTACCAAATTTTCACCCAAGTATTTCCCAAATCACCATTGGAGACTATTAGAGCATGGATCTACAAGAAGAAAGCATAGATCTATAAGGAGGAAGCATGGATCTACAAAGAGGAGCAAGGATCTACAAGTTGAAGGCCAATTTCACCAATTTTGGAGGTTTCATTGGGAATCCATCTCCCAATAGGTATAATTCAGTTTTTCTCCTTAATTTAGGTTATAAATCTGAGATTTAACCATGGAAAATTAACCCATATGCATAGGCTACCCGTAGGATTTGGTTTTGTGTTCATAGGAGGCCTATTGAGAAAGGTATGGTGCTTTTTGTGTCAATTTTGGGGGAATTCCGAGATTGACATTTGTTGTGTATGTCAGTTGGTCCTATAGATCAATTTGACATGTGCTTGTGTGTTTGGGGCTAGTGTCATATCCACAATTGGGTACGTGTAGGTCATATCCCATCAATTTGGTGATACGTGTTAATTTGGGGATTTTTTCTCCGACACGGGACTTTGAGCATGTCATATTTTGACACGGACACGTAGATTTATATTTGACTCTTCGTATTGTTCATAAATAATATATATGACTTGTTCGTGTCCTTCGGGGTACGTTTGGATGTATAGTGCACTCGTGTCGCATGCGTATCCTATATCTAGTAGGATACGGGGTAATACTGTCCATGTATGTGCAATTTAATTCTAGATCTAATTCTTTTGTTTTCTTATTTCATGGAAAAATATAATTATATATATATATAATATTGTATATATAAATATTTATGTAATGTTGTATCTTAGATCTATGCATCTATGTATATATACTATATGTGTATATTATTATGTAGCTATTTTTCTACATGTAGATATATATTTATAAGTGGTAGTATATGTATATATAATATAGTAGATATATTTATATGTGGTTATATATATATATATAGTTATATTATATATTGTTATGTATTTATATAGTGTATGATTTTATATACGTATACATATATGTGTTATTATATAGTAAATATTACTATGCTATTGTCATATGTATTTAATATGTACATATATATATATGTGGAGGTGTATGTATGTTATATATATGTTATTTGTCATAGTGTTATATATTATAGTTATATATATTTTTGTATCTATTTATGGGTGTTATATATATATATATATATATATATATATATATATATATATATATATATATATATATATATATATGTTATATTTATATATGCAATGTACATATAAATATAAGAGAGAGAGAGGAGAACAGGAGTTTCAGCGACAGCAGCCAGCGACAGTTGCAGAAAACTGTCGCTGAAATAGCAGCAGTATCAGTAGCGTATCAGGAGTTTTAGTGACAGTTTTAGCGACAATTGCAGAAAACTGTCACTAAAACAACAGTGTATCAATATCAACAGCAGCTTCAGCGATAGTGGGCAGAATCTTCAGCGACAGTTTGGCAATTTTATTTATTAGATATTTATATATGTATATATATATATATATATATATATATATATATATATATATATATATGGTAATTAATACATACGTATATATGTTCCTAATTTTCTAATTGTGCTTTAGTATACTATATGTATAATATATTTAGTTGTAGCATATAATATTATTGGAATAGTTAGTATATTTTAGTTATCTATTGTTATGAGTATCTTTAGTTATATATATTATAGGTATGTGTGTATGTACGTATATATGTATTAGTATTTAGTGTGTAGTTGGTAGTTAATATTTATTCTATTTAGTATATACTAGAAGTTATATTGGATTGATATATGTATACATATAGTTATTGATGAATAGTTAGTATATATATATATATGAAGATTTTGGCATTAGCTTGAGATACCAAGGTAAGTATCAAGAGATACCAAGGTATGAGTAGTAGGTATTGGCATAGTAATAGGATAGTTATAAACTAATTATGGGTTGGTATTAAGGTGACTAAAATAAGGTATATAGTATTATATAAATACTAAATACATAGTAGTTTATAGTTATAGTTGGATAGTTAATATATATACATACTAGAGTGACATTACCTTGAGATACCAAGGTAAATGACAAGGTATTAAGGATACCCAAGGTATTGGGTTTGGGTATCAAGATAGAGGTTTAGTATTGCGATACCAAGTTGGTTTGAAACCAAGGTATCCATTTAGCATTGGTAATTAGGATTTTATATATATATTATTGTTTGATATGTACATATGTATTATATTTATCCCTTGTTTGTGTATCCTGAGATACGGTATCTTAGTATCCTAAGATGTAGCTTGTATGGCCTAGATTTATAGTGTGTGAGCCCAATATCTTTGAGTTAGACTCATGCAACCTAGAAATGGGTAGTTGACCATAGTTTGACTATAGTTGACCATTGTTAACTTAGAGTTGATCTAGTTTGACTTTTGACTTAGAATTGACTTGTTGACCATTGGTTTTGACTTGCATCCCTATACCGGGTGTGGGCCGTGACACGTTTTTAGTGGTGCCCCATGTAGGTCAGGCTTCGCAAGTTATGCGATATCGTGGTAGTATGACGACTTAGTTGTACTACTACGAGCCTGCGATTGGATATAGGATGTAGGATATAAGATATTAGGATGAGAGGATACTCAATCACAAATTTCTTGAGAGATTCCAGGGACGACCCTTGAAAATCTTATTATAATTTTTAATTCAAAATATTTTCCCTTATTTCCGTCCGCTCTCACTTGTTGTTGTTGAATTTGATTCTTTGTGATCGATTGTTGAAAAAAATTCTTGGTGATCGGTTGATTTAAATTCTTGGTGTTCGTTATTGAGTTTAATTTTATATCGAGAGAAATTTTACGGACTAAATTATGGTATCATCTGATGACATATAGGGACAGTAAGGAACGCGAAATATCTGCTTTAGTTATGGAGCATAGAGTTTATCGTAGCCATATTAGTTGGAGTAGTGAAAATGTAGGGACCTGACTTCAGATGTATATATCTTAGTTATGAAATTTAGAATTTCTCGCAGCTATACTAGTTGGCACAGCGAGGATTCTAGACGACATGATTATAGAGGTGCATACCTAACTTATAAGATCTATCGTTTATCGTAGCTATGCTTACTGACGTGGCAAGGATTCTGAGTGTCATGATTTCGGACAGACGTGTATGATTATCAGATTGTATCTTAAATTGGTTCTTAAAGTATCATCTCAATACTTATTCATTTTTGCTATTATAGGACTTTGTTCCATCATTCTTTAGCTTAGCAGTATGGATACCTTCAGTTCTTTAGTCCAATTCTTTATAGAGCTTCTTTCCATTAGAGTCATTGTTAGTGTGATAATTGGTGAATTGTATTAGGTCTGTGTCTTGAGTATCAGTATTGACTATTGAGAGTGTGACTTGTGAGTCTGTAAGTAGTTCTTGGTTAGGCATGTGAGCAATAGGCATAAATCTAGGGATAACCCATAGCGTAGTACTTTGTAGCAATAGTTCTATGATAGGTATCATTATAGATAGTATGGGTACTAATGGTAGAGAGGAGAGTAGAGAGTATCAGTAGTGGTTCCATGAGTTAGTATCAGTATCAGCATGTCAGTTCTGGATAATCATGAATTCATGTAGTTGGGTGAGCCATGTAAACATTTAAGTATCAAGGAAATTATGTTGAAAAACAATAGAGCATGATATTCAATTTGGTGGTTGATACTTGTGTGTGTCAAGAGTAGAGAAATATATATGCATAAAGGATATTAGTAAGCATGCCATAGTAGAATGGTACCCATAAGTATATAGGAAAGTATGAGGGAATAATAATACATTGTGCTAAAGTAGTAGGACTTGTGTTAAAGTATAGTAGAACATTGATAGGAGTGCACCAGTATATGGCTAGTGATGGGTATATCACCTGATATTAAGACTAGTGATGTGTTGGAAGCAATAGGTGGAAGAGTGTCTAAAAATTATGTGCAGGATGCACAGTGGGTAGTAAGTGTCAGTGTGGAAGTTCATGAGTATCAGAAAGTGGAAGATTGAGTGTTAATATTATGTCATGGGTTGGAAAATATCAAGATTGGTCATGGAAGAAATGTATCACTGATTTGTGTATCTGTTTGTAAAATGTTTGAGGAGAAATATATATACATCAATAGAGATATAGAACCATATGTCCGCCTTTGGGAGTGAAGTAAAACATGTGAATTATAGAAGTTAATAACTAGTGCAAGTAATCATGAGTTCTAGTGAGTGTGATGAGGTGATCTAATAAGGAAGCTAGTATCTTAGAAGATTAAGGGTATATATTATGTAGTTTTGAAGCTAGTGTTACTATATCAAAAGTGTTAGTATTTCTATATCAGGGATTAGCTGAGTAATGTGCTAGTAACAGTAAGTACATTGGATTGGTGTATCAGTTAATATGGATAGAAAGATAATTGGGAGTAATAGTACAAGTGATCCAAGCAGTATATGAGGGAGACAATATATATATATAAGTAAGTAAGAATAGCACCTTGCTAAATTTGATTATAGAGGTCATATGTATCAGAGAATAGTCCGAGGGGTATAAGGATACCAGTGAGATATCATGGTATTGTAATGACTAGAAGATAATTGTGTATTTATTATGTATATATGAGAACCTTGGGATGATTAACAAATATTAGAGGATGAGTTGTACCAAGTATCAAATAAAAAGATTTACCCTAGTAACAAGAGCCGGAGTACCTCATGTATTATGAAAGTTTAGGTACAAGTATAATAGAGGAGAGACATGAGTAACTTGGTATACGGATATCATCAAAATGCATATGAGAGCTGATGCCTTATGTAGACAGTTACAAGATTTAAGTAAGGCATCCTATAGGGAGTGATAAGTTGGACGAGGGTGTGCTAATAAAACACATGATTGAAAAGGTATACAAGTGTTCCTTACAAGAGAATGATTGAAAAATTTTGGTGATTGAAACAGATAAAGAAGGTAGTATCTTAGCAGTATTTTGTATAGCATCATAGGTGGAAAGTGCCAGTGAATTAAGCATGTCCATGACCTAGAACTATAGTATATCATTAGTATTTGGTAACCCTCAGTATTAAGAATGTCTTGACTAGGTTGATAATTAGTGAATGCTTAGTGTGATGGAATAGGCCACAGGTGGCATAACAGGTTATCCCGTACCAGTAGAGGGAGACACCTCAGTAGGACAGAGACTGAATTTCATAATAGTTAGAGACTATATCCAAGTATGTAAAATAATATGATTGTATGTTATAGGATATATACTATTTTAGACTGTAATTGATGGGGTTTGACCATAATAAGATTTGTATGAATAGGATATGACTGACCCAAGAGAGAGGGGTGAGAGTTTTAATTTCAAGGACGAAATTCTTCTAAGGGGGGTAGATTTGTCACTACCACACTTTCTAGGAAAGGGTATTTTAGTCATTTGATAATTGGCTAAATATTGTGCATATTAAATTTTTATTTATTATATTATTTATTTATTATTAGCATGTTAGATTTATTTTTGGACTTGTGTTAGTGGACCAACTAGTTTAGTTTAGACTCATGGACCAACATTTAATTCTAGTTAGAATTGAGCCCAATAATTAGAAGCTCAATTATTAGGAGGATAATTAATTATGTTAAACCCATTAGACTAGAAGCTTCCCTCCTTAATTAATTTCTTCATGAGAGGCCCCAAGGGGTATTTTAGACTTTATATAGTAGCTTGAGGGAGGGGGCAAGTGAGGCCTATATAAAGGGGATAAAAAATTTCTCTCTTTATTTTTCATTCCAAATCTAGATCTAGAAAATTCTCTCAACCAAATCTCTACCAAATTTTTACCCAAGTATTTCCCAAATCACCATTGGAGACTATTAGAGCATGGATCTATAAGAAGGAAGCATAGATCTACAAGGAAGAAGCATGGATCTACAAAGAGGAGCAAGGATCTACAAGTTGAAGGCCAATTTCACCAATTTTGGAGGTTTAATTGGGAATCTATCTCCCAATAGGTACAATTTAGTTTTTTTCCTTAATTTAGATTCTAAATCTGAGATTTAACCATAGAAAATTAACCCATATGCATAGGCTACCCATAGGATTTGGTTTTATGTTCATAGGAGGCCTATTGAGAAAGTTATGGTACTTTTTTTGTCAATTTTGGAGGAATTCCGATATTGACATTTGTTGTGTGTGTCAATTGGTCCTATAGATCAATTTGACATGTGCTTGTGTGTTTGGGGCTAGTGTCGTGTCCACAATTATGTACGTGTGGGTCGTATCCCATCAATTTGGTGATACGTGTTGATTTGGGAGTTTTTCCTCCGACACGGGACTTTGAGCATGTCACATTTTGACACGGACACGTAGATTTATATTTGACTCTTCGTATTATTCATAAATAATATATATGACTTGTTCGTGTCCTTCGAGGTACGTTTGGATGTGTGGTGGACTCGTGTCGCATGTGTATCCTAGATCTAGTGGGATACGGGATGATACGGTCCATGTATGTGCAATTTAATTATAGATCTAATTCTTTTGTGTTCTTATTTCATGGAAAAATATAATTATATATATGCATATATATATAATATTGTGTATATATATTTATGTAATGTTGTGTCTTAGATCTATGCATCTATTTATATATACTATATGTGTATATTATCACGTAGATATATATTTATAAGTGGTAGTATATGTATATATAATATAGTAAATATATTTATATGTGGTTATATATATAGTTATACTATATATTGTTATGTATTTATATAGTGTATGATTTTATATACGTATACATATATATGTTGTTATATAGTAAATATTACTATGCTATTGTCATATGTATTTAATATGTATATATATATATATATATATATATATATATATATATATATATATATATATATATGTGTGTGTGTGTGTGTGTGTGTGTGTGTGTGTGTGTGGAGGTGTATGTATGTTATATATATGTTATTTGTCATAGTGTTATATATTATAGTTATATGTATTTTTGTATCTATTTATGGGTGTTATATATATATATTTATATAGGTTATATTTATATATGCATTGTATATATAAACATAAGAGAGAGGGGAGAACATGAGTTTCAGCGACAATATCCAGCGACAGTTGCAAAAAACTGTCGCTGAAACAGCAGCAGTATCAGTAGCGTATCAGGAGTTTTAGTGACAGTTTTAGCGACAGTTGCAGAAAACTATCACTAAAACAGTAGTGTATCAATATCAACAGCAGCTTCAGCGACAGTGGGCAGAATCTTCAGCGACAGTTTGGCAGTTTTATTTATTAGATATTTATATATATATATATAGTTATATATGTATATATATGGTAATTAATATATACGTATATATGTTCCTAATTTTCTAATTATGCTTTAGTATACTATATGTATAATATATTTAGTTGTAGTATATAATATTATTGGAATAGTTAGTATATTTTAGTTATCTATTGTTATGAGTATCTTTAGTTATATATATTATAGGTATGTATGTATGTATGTACGTATATATGTATTAGTATTTAGTGTGTAGTTGGTAGTTAGTATTTATTCTATTTAGTACATACTAGAAGTTATATTGGATTGATATATGTATACATATAGTTATTGATGAATAGTTAGTATATATATATGAAGATTTTGGCATTACCTTGAGATACCAAGGTAAGTATCAAGAGATACCAAGGTATGAGTAATAGGTATTGGCATAGTAATAGGATAGTTATAAACTAATTATGGGTTGGTATTAAGGTGACTAAAATAAGGTATATAGTATTATATAAATACTAAATACATGGTAGTTTATAGTTATAGTTGGATAGTTAATATATATATACTGTCACGCCCAGACCTCCCGTAGGCAAATCGGCCGTTCCCGCTGGGCAGGAATCACCCTCGCCAGCGCTCCCGCGGGACGATCGCTTCGACCCATCCGGGCGTGATGCCGCACGAGCGTGATCCACGTCCGTGCAAGGCCGTGGTTCGTTGGCTGGCGGTAAGAGATCTAAGCCACAGAGTCGCACAGATTGTCCGAGTGCAGCGGAGTCATGAACGCATAAGCGATTGGTAACAGGTTCGCTGAGTCAACAATATAGCGGAAGCATTGAAACACAAGTTAAAGTAAAGCAAGCTCTTTTATTGATATGAACAAGTGTTACAGGCGGCGTATAACCGAGATTACAAGTCGCTCAAGCCTCTCTCTCAGAAACATAAAAGTGTGCCAAGTGGCTACAATTGTGGAATGATTGTACAGGCGATGTTCAGGCAAGTTCCAATATTATGTCTTGTATATGTGCTTCTGTTCCGGACGCACCGTTGCTTCGGAGTAATCTTCACACCTTAGCACGTACGAAGGAGGCATCTACACCGAACGAGGTTCTCCCGCACCCTGCATACAAACTGGTGGATTATCAGTACATTGAATGCACTAGTGGGGAAGCTACTCGCCCGCTCGACAAATCCAAACACGTAATACAGGTTCCGTGCACATCTATTAAGTTGTCTTTCTAGTTGCCTTAGGGTCAGTTTCATGCAAGATTTGAGTAGCCTAACCCGTGTGGTAGTGCACCGTATGACATGAGAGGAAACACGACGAGACTTACCAACTTACCATCTCCTTCCCTGTCCAAGGCAAACATTGAGGCAAATATTGTTAATTCAAGCACGGGCAAGTATAAACATTCAGGGGCATAGCATATGCAAATACGAGGGTCATTTTAACATGATCGTTCAGGTGTTCAGTTGTTCATTTGATGCGATGCAGTGACTCGCACGCGGATAGCCGCTAAGCGAGGATGACTTATCTATATGAACATGAGTCGCTGGCATAGCCATTAAGGACACTAGTCTTAAACGAGAATGGTTTGCAACAAAAGTACAGTGGGCGCTACAAGCCATCTCATTTAGTACAGTAGACGATACAGTAGAGTTCAGCCGTGGAGCGGATGGTATGCAGCAAAAGAACGGTGGACGCTGTACACTATCTCGTCTAGTATAGTAGGCTGAAACAATGGAGTTTCATCCGGATCGGAGCGGCCCCAGTGCCCCGGAGACCATCCGTGGAACTATGCCTCATTTTCGAGTTGTCTGCGACATGCAGGTCAGGGTCTTTTCCAATTTTATGAGATACACGAGTACTGTAGAATAGGAGTACAATGGTACAGTAGAACAGTAGTACAGTAGTGCACGAGTACAGGAGATGCTTGAATCATGATTCTGTACGGTGATTAACTTGCCTTGATGCATTCCCTTGGTTCGGGGATTTGCCTTGGGTGACCTAACGGTCCCGGATACTTGCAGGTTCATTCAGGCACGGAACGACTACGTAGTAGTCTCCCGGGGTTGGATAAAAACATGGCAACATTCAAGCAGACAAGCATGCGTTTCTAAGGAACATAAGTAAACACGTTTGCTCGGGCCCGAAGGTAAACCGAGAGTTAGATCGTTAGGGGACTTAGCATGCAAGGGTCTGAATATAAGTAGTATTTCAATTTTCATGTTCTAGCATAATCAATATGAGTTGGGATTATTCCCTTAGCTAGGTGCGTTGGATTCTTATTAGCATGCAGGGGGTGATTCACCTAGCGACTAGCATGAATATTCTAGATTTTATGTGTGCTGACTAAGCAAAGACAAGTTCACCGTAGCCACCCACCTTAGCGATGATTCACCTCGGTAGAGCGATACGTCAAGCGAGCCTCTGAAAGTCTAAGCTGAAGTCCTGTAGGGGCAAGTCTGGATATCCTTTGCTTCTCATTTGAGGCAAAGCGAGTCGGGCCAGTTGTACTTTTGCCATTTGAGACGGCAGTCCGCTAGAACGGAACGGGGTGTTACATATACTAGAGTGATATTACCTTGAGATACCAAGGTAAATGCCAAGGTATTAAGGATACCCAAGGTATTGGGTTTGGGTATCAAGATAGAGGTTTAGTATTGCGATACCAAGTTGGTTTGAAACCAAGGTATCCATTTAGTATTGGTAATTATGATTTTATATATATAATATTGTTTGATATGTACATATGTGTTATATTTATCCTTTGTTTGCGTATCCTGAGATACGGTATCTTAGTATCCTAAGATGTAGCTTGTATGGCCTAGATTCATAGTGTGTGAGCCCAATATCTTTGAGTTAGACTCATGCAACCTAGAAATGGGTAGTTGACCATAGTTTGACTATAGTTGACCATAGTTGACTTAGAGTTGACCTAGTTTGACTTTTGACTTAGAATTGATTTGTTGACCTAGAAGTTGACAAGCTTAACTTCTTTTCTTTCCAGAACCTTGTATTAATGCAATATTCCATATATAGGTCTGTGTGACACCAGTTCGGACAGTTTGACATTCATTGCTCTAGACCACAGGCGAGTACATTTCTCTGATAGTTTTTAATTCATAATATTGTATATATGCATGTTCTAGAATTGTATACATTGATCCCGACACAGTGATTTTACGGACTGGTACTATATGGATCCCGTCATGAGATGTTATCCCCTACCGTGTTCAGCGGGTACTTGTGTACATTGTATCTCATCGTGTATACTGGGTATTGATGTTACTTCGTATTCACACACTGCTCATATTCGGTGTGCTTATTCGTGTATACCCACCACTCGTGTTCGGTGGTTATGATATTCGTGTACACCCACTGCTCGTGACAGTGGTTATATTTTCTTGTTCGTAGCGTATCGTGATTGGATCCATCGGTATTAGTTGGGGGTGGGAGAGTAGGAGTTGATTATGTGATCAAAGCCATTGTTACAAATCGTGTACATTCTGATTACATACTTCACTTGTAATCCGTCTTACCAGATCATGTTCACCCAACCCGATCACATAATAAACTCGTATTCTAAGGTACATTAGATAGTTTAGATTGCAGTTTACTTTATCATATTATGATATTCATATTGTTGATCTATATATTCTCGTATATTACCTGTATATATCTTTTTCATCATTTATATGTTTAGTGATCTTGTATTTTATTTCTATATTTGTTTATATGCTCGATTATGTTATTGAAACTGCTTTCAGAGGTATATACTTTACTCCATTCCTGACTGGAAAATATTTTTTAGAGGATCCGAGAGATTGGTGTCCGACATACTTTGGACTTTGACTTATAGATGGTGCAGACTTGGACCCACTAGATCTGGAGTGACTACCGGGAGTTTTAGCCAGATTCACTAGGTAGCATAATTAGTTCTCTTTGGCATTTTTGGTACCGGATTTGTTTCCGACTTCTATTTAAGTTATTGATTTTTGTTTCTATTGTTGATGATTTATATTTTTTTGATGTATAGTTAGACTTCCTTCATATCTTCTCGTGCTTTAGATTGTGATTGAGTTTTTGTGTGAGCTATTGTTGGCAAACTTTATATTATTGTGAGATTTTAGATAGTATAGTAGACCAAGACAGCGTTCTACCGCCGATGTTGCGACATAGGCTGGGGGTTGTTTCTGACTTGTATCCCTATACCGGGTGTGGGTCGTGACAGCCTACTCAACCAATCCATCCCGAGTACAATGTCGTAGCTCAGAAGTGGCATTACAAGTAGACACACACTCAACTCCCGACCTCCTAGAGTAACTCTCCGATCCTTGCAAATATCATTAACCAGGATAATGCCTCCCCCGGTCATGATCTTGCAAGTCCTAAGCAAAGACTCAGCTACCAAACCATGCTTCAGAGCAAAAGAAACAGATACAAAACTATGGAAAGCACCACTATCAAACAAAGCTAAAGCTGGAACAGAGTCAATATGGCACATGATGTAAGACACTCAAGGAAAGGACAGATTAAGAGATCAAGTATCAATATCAATAGAGAATAGTTAAATCAATAAAATTTTCCTAGATGTGATTGAGTATCTCAGCCTATATCCTATCGCAGGCTCGCAGTAGTACAACTAAATCGCCGTACTGCCACGACATCGTATAACTTGCGAAGCTTGACCGGCATGGGCCACCACTAAAAACGTGTTGTCACGACCCGCACCCGGTTTAGGGGCACAAGTGCGTGGGTACGTCCAGCCTACGCTGCAGCATCGGCGGTAGAACGCTGTCTAGGTTATGTACCATCTAAATAATCTTACACTAGTATCCAACTCCATAAGGAGACACGGATAACACTATAAAAATGATCAACATACTCAATCACAACTACAGCACGATAAGAATTTGAAGAAATAAAAGAATACAACACAAGTCTAATGACAAAATAATCATACCTGCAATCAGTAACAACCAATCCCCAAGTGTCAGAAACAAGTCCACTAAGGTCACGGTCTGGAAAATATTTTCCAGTCAGGAAGGAGCAAAGTACATCTCTAAATAGCAGTTCTTTATTAATGATATAAACTATGTAGCAATTCTAGATGGAAATATACCAGATGCATGTATAGGTACGAGAAAAGTACAAGGAAAGAAATACTGGAAATACTGTAAGTAAATACAGGAAAGAAACAGTGTGTCAATGAGCAAGAAACCTATGACTAAGTGTGTGAGTACTAGCTTTAACATGTGATCGGCTTGGGAACTTGATCAGGCTGGTTATATGTGATTAGCTATGATTCATGGGAGGTCAGGCTAACCGTTGGTTAGCTATGATGCATGTAGAGGTCAGGCTAATCACACGTAACAGCTATGAAGCATGGAGATGGTCAGGCCGCACCCGGCGTGAGATGTGGGGTGAGCTATGATGCATGGAAAGTTGGGTATGATCACATATCTACACTAGAATACTCCCCACCCCGACTGGTATAGTAGATCCAATCATGTTACGCTATGGCACGGGATTCCCTAGGGAGGTAGCAAGTCTCCACGGAAATCAGTGTCTGTACATGCACAAGATAACAAGGAAACAAGTCTCGTACAAGCTACACCATGAATAAGGAATAACATCTCATGACGAGATCCGTGTATACCAATCCGTGTAACCAACGTGTCAAGAGCATGGATATCTACACTAGGTACAGTGAACATAGGAGATATCATAAATTAGAAACTAATCAGAGAATGTACTCGTCTTTGGTCCTTAGCTGGTGAATACCGAGGTCCTGTTCCAGAGTGTCGCCTGGAGGAACCCACGGTCCTAATGACATATCAAAATAATACCACTTGTATCAGATGCTACGCTAACACACAGTCTATAAACACTGAAATTGGGACTACTCCAGGTATGATACTGGCCACCTAGGATCATTTAGTAGATAAAAATATACCTATCTTTAACTAGCATATATACTAAAATTATGTTTTATTAAACCTATAGCAAAATAATTAAGTATATTTATTTTTGCGTACATAAAAAGAATTTAACATAATATATATATCTAAAATATATACCAATATAAATTATACTTGTTGTAGTTGTATATTTACCAAAATACGTACATATATAATTAACATATGTCAAAATGCGTTCATATACATATATATATGTATACCAAAAATGTATATATATATACATTGAAAATATATTAAGTATATACAAAATATATACATATACATATACCAATATTACATATTAATATTTATTATTTAATACGTACACACAAAATATATATTGAATACATATATATATATATATAGGAAGAAATACACGAACATATATACATACACATATATACTAATTTGATATACACTATACATTTATTAATTAATGTACACCATACATTACATAAATTAATGTACACCATACATTAATTAACTAATGTTCTCTATACATTGTGTATACCATACACTAATCTACTAATGTACTCTATACCATATATACATTACTATACATTATACTGTATATTAAAGAGGGAAGAAGGAGAAGAAGAGAAACTCACAGGGGGAGATGGGAGAGCAGGGAATGCAGTAGGAGGAGGAGTACTGTGGAGTGTCGGAGAAGGAGATGGAGGTCGCCGGGATCCAAGCGAAGTGGGCCAGGAGCCGGTCCTGACATCGTACGAGGACGCGACCGCCGCCGGCCTCGGTGGGGACGAGCTCGGAGCGGGAAACTCGGCCGGGAAGGGAGTTGGGGTTGGCCGGCTGTGCAAGCCGGACGGGGGTGATGTAGGCAGCGGCTCGGGGCTCAGGGAAGGGTCGGCTAAGGGAGGAGGAGCAGCGGGGTGACGCTGCCCGGAGTGCGGGGATCTGTCGACGCCGGAAGGGAGCTCGAGGAGGAATGGGAAGCGGGCTCGGTCGCCGGAAGAAGAGTGGTTGCCGGAGTCAATGGCTCGGGGGAGGAGGCTTTAGATGTAGGTGGTGGTGGTAGCAGCAGGCCGCAGTCGGAGCCTGGCCGGTCGGTGGGCTCGGGATGGCCACTGGGCCACCGGAGAGGTGATGGAAAGGGGAGGTGCAGCCGGAAATGGCAGAGGGGGAGCACAGCAGCGACGAGGGGAGGAGCCAGGCTTGGCCGGAGTACACAGCGGGAGGAGGAGTTGAGCAAGGTGGTGGAGAGGTGGCTTGGCGGAGGGAGGAGAGTAGAGGCGGAGGAGAGGAAACTCGGCTCGGTTGGCCGCTCGCCGGAGGCGCGCGGGTGGACTGATGGCCGGCCGGAGGGAGTTCACAGGGAAGGGAATGGTGATGGTTTCCCTCTCTCTTTTTATTTTCAAATTTAAAAACAAGTAAGGAAGGAGTAGAGAAGAAGAAGAAGGAGAAGAAAGGAAAGAGAAGAAGAAAGGAAGAAGGAGAAGAAGAAAAGAACTCCTACGTTGGAGGCTTGGATGCTTGTGAGGAGGTGGGGGCTTGCTTGGGGATTAGGGTTTTCTAGGGAAATGTGTTGATGGGGCTTTAAATAGTAAGAGGGTGTGACATCAAGGGTTAGGATTGGCCCATAGAATGAGGGGTCCAGATTTGTCATGAGAAAATTTAATTCATGTAGGAATGAGGGTGAGGGGCTAGTTAAATAATATTAGGTTCCCTCATTGGTTTAATCAAATGAGGTGTTGCCACAAAATGCAAATTTGCAAATTAGCCCCCTTAAATTTGGGTATTTGCACAGGTGCATGAAATGACAAAAATTTGGCGGGCGATTCGGTGTCCGGTGTTTTGTAGGGTCAGGGGCGCTGTAAGTTTGGTACGGGCTCAATTTAGCAGGGCACTGGAATTAAATTAAGATTTCAAAATCGGTTAAAATAGTATCCTCAATTTAATTAGAATAAAATGCAAGTTGTGTTCAAAAATTAATTAGGAGTACATGGGGCCAAAATTAGGTCAGGTCATCAATACCAATAATGAAGAAGACTCAGAACAGAATATTACCCTAATTTGGGCCGCACGAAAAATAGGTCAAGATTGCCTCCAATTTCGATTGGAACACACAACGATGCAAAATAGGGATTTTAAAATAAACGTCCGCGACAATTTTTGTGCGGCTAGAAATAATGCACAGAGAGCATAATTATGAGTTGCAAAAATAGCAGAATAGAAGGCGGGCATGTCTAGGGCAAGATTGTGAAATTTGTTGGAAGACAAAAGTCAGGATACTGCTCCAAATATCGAAGCAAAGGCAATGCGCAATAATTAAATAAAGACGGTAATTAATTATTACCTCCAAGAATTTAATTCTAAAATAAACAATTAAAATACCGAATCCCACAATTCGGACAGGTGTTCACCTACTGGCTTCTAGGTCAAGTCTACTAGCACAAACACAAATGAACACTGTAGATAATTATATATATAATTACACATCACATAATTATTTAAAACAAATAATTATCATGCAATTACATAATTGTAACTACCCTAATATTAAATATTGTAAAAAGTCGAAAATACCCCTATTTTCGGAACGTGGTAGTGACAAGTCTACCCACCTTAAAAGAATTTTGTCCTCAAAATTTAAAATCCTCATAGTAGTGTTTACTCGTACACATTATTATTTTCCATAAATAGTGAAATTCAACAACCCACAAAATCCTGAAATTATCCACCTTGTCATTTCGCAATTTTCAAAAATTTTGAAATTACCGTATTCTTGCAATATCCTCGAAAAATAAAAATCAGTTTCCATTTCCTCATAATTCCCACAAATTTAAATAAGAATTAAATACTCGAAATTTGATGTCTGTTCCTCAAAATTAAATTTCGATCAATGTATCTATTCTCGTCCCAAAGAGTCTGAATTCCCACAATAATCCATCAATGATCTGGTTCTTCAGTTTTCTTTTTCCTCAAAATACTTAATAATGCGACACTTATGGATCCTTCAAATGTAACGTCCGCAATATAAAATTTTAAATTACTATATTGCAATCAAATATATATAATGATAATTTTCCAAATTTTCCTCAATTCTAATGATAAATTATATCACAATCAACCTTCCTGAAATTAACAATCATCAATTCTGCCATGTTAAATTTTTAATCCTTTATTTAAATTAGCGTTTATCCTCAAATTTCAATCATACCTCGATCCTTGTAAAACCAATGATCCAGCAATTCTGTTATATCAACTCATGAATGCTCATCCTTGAATTTCTAATCATCTTGTCCCATTTTGTCAAGTCATAACCTTGTCATAGATCCTTGCTATGGTCAAAACCCCAACGATCATGGTGTAAGAAAGATTTACCTACAGTCATATAACAATAACTCAGAGGAAACATGCATGGTTATGGTCTGTCTTATCATGGTATTGCATTCTCTGTCAGGGTGTACTATTAACTATATCCTAACAAGAAAAAATCATGTGTATGAACTACAGTACTAGGAAAATCAATCAATCGAAAGACGAAAAAAGGAACATTAGGAAGGAAAGAAAGAACCTGCTAACGTATTTCTTGTAGTATCCCTATCTCTAACATACTCTCAACTCTGGCACATTCACTAACTAATTTCCTATTCTTGTACACCGGTACCCATACCAATTAACCATTAGTCCACAAAATCCATGAATACATCCATATCGCACACACCTGTCTATTTACACCTAAATCTGATGCCAAGAATCTCTAATATAACCATGATTCAATAATGCATCCAAGGTTTGATACCTCTATCTCTTTAGTACCCTACTCTCTGTCAGTTCTCGTTCCTACTACAATTGTCCATACTATTTGTTCTCATCACTCCAGTGCACACCAAGTGTAACACCATACTAAGTGCTAAACCCTTTATAATACAACTCTAGATGGACACCCCAAGTCAGTCTGCGGCGCCATCTCAATTATGCTCAAGTCATCAGGTCCTTACACATGTATATCATCTACTCATATATTAATATTCATATCTCTCATCTATCATAAAATTAGTCCTCAAAATAATCGTCAAGGTTTAACTTCTCGATCAACTTAAAAATGAATTGTATATACCTCCTCAAAATTAGATACTCAACATCGAAACAAAATTTAATCACTTCTAAAATCTTTGTAGCCTTAACCATGTTTATTGAATTCATATTTGAAATCCTCAAAATAACATAAAATCTTAACTCCTCTAAATTCTTAAAAATTAAAATTCATTCCCACTCTTCAGATTATAAATTTAAATCCTCAAGTATACATATAGATACTTCCAGTCTCTAATACTCAAGGTCCACACAAATACACCAATCTTAATTATCACCACACGAAGTACTTACTGTCATTAGCACCTTGCTCAACAATTATTTGATATAGAATCACTAGCACTATTGGTAAGGTAACACTAGCTTCATCATTAGATTATCTCATCAAACTGATTACAAATCACGATCACTTGCACTTTCTATAATACCCATGCTTTACTTCAATCTCAAGGGCAGGCATATGGTTCCATATCTCGATTGATGTATGAGCATATCTCCTAAACCTTTTACAGCCTGTTAAACTATTCTGTGATATTTTTAACAACTTATATTACAAATCTTAATATTTCTCTACTCATGGCATCTCATTAAAATCCTTTATGTATATACATTTCTTTACTCTTTACACACCCGGTATCAATCATCAAATTGAACATCATGCTCCATTAATCTTTAACTTAATTCCTTGATACTTAATTATTTACATAGATCACCCAATTACACAATTTATTGACTATCCGGGACGGGTATGCTGGCTCTGATACTAACTCTTGGAACCTTCACTGATACTCTTACTCCTCTTTCTATAATACCAATACTAATTATAATGACACCTATCATAGAACTATTGCTACAAGGTACTATGCTATGGGTATCTCTAGATTAATGCCTAATGCTCCCATGTCCAACTAAGAAACACTTACAAGCTCACAAGTCACACTCAGTCAAACTAATACAAGGCACAACCAAAATTGCAAGTCACTAATTATCATACTAACAAGGAATCCTCAAAGAAAATAAGCTCAAAAGGAACTGGATCAAGGACGGAAGGTATCTTTACTGCTAGTAAGGAAAAGAAGCGATGGAACAAGGTCCTGAAATAACATAGATAGATAAGTCTTGAGATGATACTTTAAGAACCAATTTAAGATACAACCTGATAATCATACACGTCTATCTGAAATTATGACACTCAGAATCCTCGCCACGCCAGTAAGCATAGATGCGATAAACGATAGGTTTCGTAACTAAGGTATGCAACTCTATAATCATGTCATCTAGAATCTTCGCCACGCCAACCGGTATGGCTGCGAGAGACTCTAAGTTTTATAACTATAGTATGTACATCCAAGTCAGGTTCCTACGTTCTCGTCACCACAGCTAATATGGCTGCGAAAAACTCTAGGGTCCATAACCAAAGTAGACGTTTTACTTTTCTCACTGTCCTTATCAACATATGTCATCAGATGATACCATAAATTTTAGCCCAAAAAATTCATCTCGATATGAAATCAATTCAACAACGATACCTAGAATTAAATTTAACAACTGGTCAACAAGAATCAAACTCAACAATGATACCAAGATTTTAACTTAATAACTGATCAATAAGGATCAAGTTCAATAACAACAAGCGAGAGCAGACGGGAACAAGGGAAAGGATTTAAATTGGAAAAATTTATAATGAGATTCTCAAGGGGTCATCCCAGGAATCTCTCAAGAATTTGTGATTGAGTATCTTCTCTCATCCTAGTATCCGATGTCCTATATTCTATAGCAGGTACGTAGTAGTACAACTATGATGTCGCACTACTACGACATCGCACAACTAGCGAAGTCTGACCTGCATGGGCCACCACTAAAACGTGTCACGACCCACACCCGGTTTAGGGGCACGAGTGCGTGGGTACGTCCAGCCTACGCCGCAGCATCGACGGTAGAACGCTGTCTAGGTTATGTACCATCTAAATAATCTCACACTAGTATCCAACTCCATAAGGAGACACGGATAACACTATAAAAATGATCAACATACTCAATCACAACTACAGCACGATAAGAATTTGAAGAAACAAAAGAATACAACACAAGTCTAATGACAAAATAATCATACCTGCAATCAGTAACAACCAATCCCCAAGTGTCAGAAACAAGTCCACTAAGGTCACGGTCTGGAAAATATTTTCCAGTCAGGAAGGAGCAAAGTACATCTCTAAATAGCAGTTCTTTATTAATGATATAAACTATGTAGCAATTCTAGATGAAAATATACCAGATGCATGTATAGGTACGAGAAAAGTACAAGGAAAGAAATACTGGAAATACTGTAAGTAAATGCAGGAAAGAAACAGTGTGTCAATGAGCAAGAAACCTATGACTAAGTGTGTGAGTACTAGCTTTAACATGTGATCGGCTTGGGAACTTGATCAGGCTGGTTACATGTGATTAGCTATGATTCATGGGAGGTCAGGCTAACCGTTGGTTAGCTATGATGCATGTAGAGGTCAGGCTAATCACACGTAACAGCTATGAAGCATGGAGATGGTCAGGCCGCACCCGACGTGAGATGTGGGGTGAGCTATGATGCATGGAAAGTTGGGTATGATCACATATCTACACTAGAATACTCCCCACCCCCGACTGGTATAGTAGATCCAATCATGGTACGCTATGGCACGGGATTCCCTAGGGAGGTAGCAAGTCTCCCCGAAAATCAGTGTCTGTACATGCACAAGATAACAAGGAAACAAGTCTCGTACAAGCTACACCATGAATAAGGAATAACATCTCATGACGAGATCCGTGTATACCAATCCGTGTAACCAACGTGTCAAGAGCATGGATATCTACACTAGGTACAGTGAACATAGGAGATATCATAAATTAGAAACTAATCAGAGAATGTACTCGCCTTTGGTCCTTAGCTGGTGAATACCGAAGTCCTGTTCCAGAGTGTCGCCTGGAGGAACCCACAGTCCTAATGACATATCAAAATAATACCACTTGTATCAGATGCTACGCTAACACACAGTCTATAAACACTAAAATTGGGACTACTCCAGGTATGATACTGGCCACCTAGGATCATTTAGTAGATAAAAATATACCTATCTTTAACTAGCATATATACTAAAATTATGTTTTATTAAACCTATAGCAAAATAATTAAGTATATTTATTTTTGCGTACATAAAAAGAATTTAACATAATATATATATCTAAAATATATACCAATATAAATTATACTTGTTGTAGTTGTATATTTACCAAAATACGTACATATATAATTAACATATGTCAAAATGCGTTCATATACATATATATATGTATACCAAAAATGTATATATATATACATTGAAAATATATTAAGTATATACAAAATATATACATATACATATACCAATATTACATATTAATATTTATTATTTAATACGTACACACAAAATATATATTGAATACATATATATATATATATAGGAAGAAATACACGAACATATATACATACACATATATACTAATTTGATATACACTATACATTTATTAATTAATGTACACCATACATTACATAAATTAATGTACACCATACATTAATTAACTAATGTTCTCTATACATTGTGTACACCATACACTGATCTACTAATGTACTCTATACCATATATACATTACTATACATTATACTGTATATTAAAGAGGGAAGAAGGAGAAGAAGAGAAACTCACAGGGGGAGATGGGAGAGCAGGGAATGCAGTAGGAGGAGGAGTACTGTGGAGTGTCGGAGAAGGAGATGGAGATCGCCGGGATCCGAGCGAAGTGGGCCAGGAGCCGGTCCTGACATCGTATGAGGACGCGGCCGCCGCCGGCCTCGGTGGGGACGAGCTCGGAGTGGGAAACTCGGCCGGGAAGGGAGTTGGGGTTGGCCAGCTGTGCAAGCCGGACGGGGGTGATGTAGGCAGCGGCTCGGGGCTCAGGGAAGGGTCGGCTAAGGGAGGAGGAGCAGCGGGGTGACGCTGCCCGGAGTGCGGGGATCTGTCGACGCCGGAGGGGAGCTCGAGGAGGAATGGGAAGCGGGCTCGGTCGCCGGAAGAAGAGTGGTTGCCGGAGTCAATGGCTCGGGGGAGGAGGCTTTAGATGTAGGTGGTGGTGGTAGCAGCAGGCCGCAGTCGGAGCCTGGCCGGTCAGTGGGCTCGGGATGGCCACTGGGCCGCCGGAGAGGTGATGGAAAGGGGAGGTGCAGCCAGAAATGGCAGAGGGGGAGCACAGCAGCGGCGAGGGGAGGAGCCAGGCTTGGCCGGAGTACACAGCGGGAGGAGGAGTTAAGCAAGGTGGTGGAGAGGTGGCTTGGCGGAGGGAGGAGAGTAGAGGCGGAGGAGAGAAAACTCGGCTCGGTTGGCCGCTCGCCGGAGGCGCGCGGGTGGACTGATGGCCGGCCGGAGAGAGTTCACAGGAAAGGGAATGGTGATGGTTTCCCTCTCTCTTTTTATTTTCAAATTTAAAAACAAGTAAGGAAGGAGTAGAGAAGAAGAAGAAGGAGAAGAAAGGAAAGAGAAGAAGAAAGGAAGAAGGAGAAGAAGAAAAGAACTCCTACGTTGGAGGCTTGGATGCTTGTGAGGAGGTGGGGGCTTGCTTGGGGATTAGGGTTTTCTAGGAAAATGTGTTGATGGGGCTTTAAATAGTAAGAGGGTGTGACATCAAGGGTTAGGATTGGCCCATAGAATGAGGGGTCCAGATTTGTCATGAGAAAATTTAATTCATGTAGGAATGAGGGTGAGGGGCTAGTTAAATAATATTAGGTTCCCTCATTGGTTTAATCAAATGAGGTGTTGCCACAAAATGCAAATTTGCAAATTAGCCCCCTTAAATTTGGGTATTTGCACAGGTGCATGAAATGACAAAAATTTGGCGGGCGATTCGGTGTCCGGTGTTTTGTAGGGTCAGGGGCGCTGTAAGTTTGGTACGGGCTCAATTTAGCAGGGCACTGGAATTAAATTAAGATTTTAAAATCGGTTAAAATAGTATCCTCAATTTAATTAGAATAAAATGCAAGTTGTGTTCAAAAATTAATTAGGAGTACATTGGGCCAAAATCAGGTCAGGTCATCAATACCAATAATGAAGAAGACTCAGAACAGAATATTACCCTAATTTGGGCCGTACGAAAAATAGGTCAAGATTGCCTCCAATTTCGATTGGAACGCACAACGATGCAAAATAGGGATTTTAAAATAAATGTCGGCGACGATTTTTGTGCGGCTAGAAATAATGCACAGAGAGCATAATTATGAGTTACAAAAATAGCAGAATGGAAGGCGGGCATGTCTATGGCAAGATTGTGAAATTTGTTGGAAGACAAAAGTCAGGATACTGCTCCAAATATCGAAGCAAAGGCAATGCGCAATAATTAAATAAAGACGGTAATTAATTATTACCTCCAAGAATTTAATTCTAAAATAAATAATTAAAATACCGAATCCCACAATTCGGACAGGTGTTCACCTACTGGCTTCTAGGTCAAGTCTACTAGCACAAACACAAATGAACACTGTAGATAATTATATATATAATTACACATCACATAATTATTTAAAACAAATAATTATCATGCAATTACATAATTGTAACTACCCTAATATTAAATATTGTAAAAAATCGAAAATATCCCTATTTTCGGAATGTGGTAGTGACACGTGTCACGACCCACACCCGGTGTGAGGGTACAAGTAGGGAACAACGCCCAGCCTACGCCACAAAATTGGCTGTAGAACGTTGTCTGGGTAATCTATCTAGCAATATAATGAACCACCAATAATAACAATATACTCAATCGCAGATATAAGATGGAATGAGCACGAATAAGATAAAGAATAAAAATAGTCACATATAACTCATGAGTCTAAAATAACACATCAATGAGTTTGAAAGAATACTAACAAAATAAGCAGGAGACAAATCTAGTATAAGAAATACTAAGAAATTACTAAACTCGGGTCATCTGTCTCAGTTGGGATAAGTCCCTCCTGAACCAGGGTCTCTGACTCTAAACCCACAATATCCTGAGGTCCATAATATGTAGGATACCAGTCCTTAGTGTCATCTGGGAAAAATATATCCAGTCAGGAAATGGGCAGAGTACATCTCTAACAGCAGTTCTAATCAATGATAAAAACTATGTAACAGTAAATAGATGTGAATATACAAGATGCACAATAGATACGAGAGATATATACAATAAGGAAATACTGGAATAAATACAATAATGAGCAATATGTCAATGAATAAGAATACTAATGACTAAGTGTGTGAGTACTAGCTTTAATATATGATCGACTTGGGAACATGATACAAGATTTATGGCCTGGCTAATCATACATGCGATGTATGATTAACATTATTCAATGCAAGACTTGATACAAGGAGGGTATGATCACATATCTATACTAAAATTCTTCCCACCCTTGACTGGTATAATATATCCAACCATGGTACGCTATGGCACGAGATTTCCCAAGAAGATAGCTAGTCTTTCCGAGAATTAGTGTCTGTACATGTACAAGATAATCAATGAAACAAGGCTTGCACAAGATATACCATATACCAAGGAATAATATCTCATGACGAGATCCGGAAATACCAATCTGTTTAACCATAGTGTCAAGAGGACAAGGATATCTACACTAGATACAATGAACATAGAGGATATCATAAGTGAGAAACTATCAGAGAATGTACTTGCCTGAATCCTGGTGAATAGTCTCACAGATGTCTGATACGGTGCCTCGAAGACCTAGATATGGAATACAACATCAATACAAGGTTCCGGAAAGAAAATAAGTTAAACTAGTCAACTTCTAGGTCAACAAGTCAATTCTAAGTCAAAAGTCAAACTAAGTCAACTCTAAGGTCAACTATGGTCAAACTATCTATTTCTAGGTTGCATAAGTCTAACACAAGGATATTGGGTTCAAACACTAGAGTCTAGACCAAAAAGCTACATCTAGGATACTAATATACCGTATCTTAAGATACACAAACCACAATATAAAGTAGTCACATATGCACATGTCAAGCAATATTAAATATAAAATCCTAAATACAAATGCTAAAGGGACACCTTGGTTTCGAACCAACTTGGTATCTCAACACTAGACCATAATATTGATACCCAAACCAATACCTTGTATATCCTCAATACCTTAGCACTTACCTTGGTATCCCAAGGTAATGTCGCTCTTTGCATATAGGTAACCACCCACTAACTAATACCTCAATATATCTTCTAGTATATACTAACCCTCAAATTTAAACATATGCTAATCAAATAGGTACTAATATACATACTAGTACATAGACTTTTATATATATATATATATATATATATATATATATATATATATATATATATAT